>KL197739.1:0-137184 GCA_000697665.1 Jaapia argillacea MUCL 33604 | reverse complement strand
CGGATGTCCCTCGCGCCGTACAGATCCTTTTCTATACCTATACACCTCCATACTTTCCTCTTGTTTTGAACTCTTTGTAATCGTAGACACATGAATACATGCTGTTTTCCCTCCATTGTCTCCTCGCGCGCTTGGCGTTCTAAGCGATGCTTTGATTTTTCGGCGTTTCCGAGATATCACAACATATCCAGTTACCGATGGCGCAGATAACTCAAAAATCCATAACCATGTAACTACGATAGCTAACTATTGCCGACAATAATTGCAACGGCCACATCCCTGTTAGGACGACCTTCCAAATTTAGGTAGGTCTGGGACCTCTCTATACCTATCGGCACCAATTCCTGGTATGGAGGTATGGGAGAGGTAAGGAGAGGTATAACTCGGCTAAGTGTTTCCTGATGTGGGATAATGGACTGTGGTATCCAACCGCGGAAGCACGGGTTTCAAAGGGGCGTCTGGGCGTGAGAAATAGGCAGAGTTACGAAACAGGGTTGTCGAAGCGGTAAAGCTTCCTTTTATGATAGAAGTTATGGTTCTCGGATTTTACGTCTCGTTTACTATTTCTCTAGGTTGCATCCTTTTGATCCCGAATGTTTGCAACTCAGCCAACACAAGCGGCTGCAAACGTTTATAACCGCCGGCAGCTGAGCGATATAGGATCGATTGATGGCCTCGACGTTCCTCGACCCCTCTTCCCCTTGAATTAGCTTCGTGTCGCCGCCTTGATTTTGTCCTCGCTGGTAGCCAAGTTCTGCCATGGCAGACCTGGCTTTAGCCACTTCCAGTGCCAGGACGGTGATATCTAGCTCACGTACGTGTCTTGGTCACTTCTCACCGAACCGTTTGGGCTTGATGGGCATGTAGTCTGTTCAATCGTCTTTTGCTTCTGGGATATCGTGATAACATTCGACGATGAAGTTGAGAATATTTGGGGGTAGGGATTTTATCACGCATCTTATCCGTACCTCACCGTTCAACTTCGTTGGCCAACAGTCAACCAAGTCACTCGATTACGAAGTGGCTCTTCCTCTTCACCAGGTACTTTGCTCTGGCGGTGCAAATGTGAGACCAATGTACGGTTGTTATTCATAGGTGCTCATGCTCGCGTCACATTCCAGACTACTTGTCATGAAATCTTCAGGGGTCTTTCGCCCACTTCCCCTGCCGGAGCGACTCTGTCCCTACTGGTTAATTTTCCAAAGCCTTGCTGCACGTGCCTTGTCCAGTTCAGTTTTACTTATTCTGATGCTGAGAGGTAAGCCAAAGTCACTCTGAGGGAGTCTTCTCCCGGGTTGACCTCGTGATCGTGCCAGTATATGTTCTTTATGATTGCACCCGTGCCATACGCAGCGGCCTCCTGGCATTATTTGCCGTGTTTATCGTGCCCATAGTACCAATTCATGTGCTCTTGGCTCGCAGGATCCAGTTCACGCCGACCTGTACTCCGGCGAAAACTCCGCCTGGAGTGCTGTTTGTGCAGTTTTTCAAGTGAGTTTTGGCGCAATTCAATCAAGTTTCCACTCTCAGCCTAAGTGTTCAGCTGTTCGGCTATTGCTGTACAGGCAGTGCTCGTGGTCCTCACGATTGTCCGATGTAGAGCGGTTGAGGGGAGACGGATACCGATTATGACTTTGTTGGCTCGGGATGCTTTCTGGGCGTTTATAATAATTCTCGGTGCGTGTATATTCGTTGGCACCTGTTGTGCACCTAACGGCATTCACACGCAGGTGCCACTGTAGTCGACGGCGTATTCTTTCAAGTTTTACCCCCGTTAATCATCCCCGTTGCGTTCACGTCCGTGTCTAGATCTCATGCTACCACTCTTGGTACCCGCTCACCATCTGTTCATCTTTTTTTAGCTGGTACATGTCGGTCACCTCGATTGCAGTACGTAACGGTTTCGTATTGGCCAAACTCAATGATCACGTATTCGGTTGCAGAGCTGTAGACTTGTGCTTAACCTATGCAAAATCGCTGCAAGAGAGGATGACATCACGGATATACCACTCACCACACATCTCGAACCAGCTATTTCTGGGGAAGATTGGACTCACCCGGAAAGAGTCACAAGGGAATCGAACTTGCACCTCTGAACTAGCATCACGAATTGCCTTTGCCGATTTCACCAACAGCCGTCGGGGTCCACCCACCCGTCGCGATCACAATCGCAACTCAGCACATGGTCATGGTCCACCACCTAGGAAGAAGGGAGCTGATAATATCGATGGCATGTGGATCGTTCAGACCAGTATTGGTGTCAAAGCCTCCGGAGAGCACATCCCGTGCGTATAGGTGTACCCAACGGTGACGACTCGAAGCTGATCCAAAGCTTCTCGGTTCTTCCATTCTTCCGTCGCCAACCCTGTCAAAACCTGTCAGCTTCGTAGTAGAAGGTTTTTCGACCTTGGAGTGATTCTGTCCCTCGTTGTCTGAAATTTGCAGCGCACTGATTCCCTTGAATGACTTGACTGGATGATTGTCTTCGCATTAGTCAATCTCCGACTCGGTGGCCAACAACTCTGTCATCATCGGCGCGCTGTCATTTTCAGTTGGACACTCTTGTGCCATATTACAATCGGCAAGATGTTATACACGGCGATGACAGTTGCTAATAGGAGGGCAATCGGTCGGCAAATAAACTCCTCATACTCCTTGTCGCCGTGTGGGCGCATATTGGGCCATTCGTTTTACGTCCAGTCTGCTCCCACTGGAGGAGGCTTCCGCTTTGGATGACACTGTCAATTCAGGTGAATCTGAAGATCATAAATTCCCAGGCTTCGCGCTGATATTGGTCCCGAAGGTCTGGTTCAACGAGCTTCGGCGTATACTTAAAGTTGCCATACTATGCACCAGCAATGTACCCCTACTATTTCGCCTGAACTTCTCAAAGTCTGTATTCCCACCGCCCCATTCATTCCTTCACGTCCAATATTTCTTCGCTGGCTTGGTAAAGAGTCCATGCCAGACTTGGCCTCGGTCACCTGGAGTGCCCTCGTCGTTCAATACAGCTCTCGTACGTTCCTTGATTGAAGATGCTCTTCTCGTTCAATTGCTCACCACAGAAGCTTTTTGCCAGTGTCATCCTTTGTGTTTCTGATATGGGATATCTGTATCACCTTTGATGATGAGGTCGAGTACGTGTGGAGGTCCGTCCCTCTCGTCTCACTGAATCGTTGCCGTAGACCTCCATTGGTGACTGGTGTGGTAGACAACCGAACGGCTGTCTCTCCAAGTGGGTGTTTCTGTTCACTCGGTATTTTTCGCTCGTGGTTCAAGCGTAAGTCTGAAGGTCGGGTAGAGATCAAATGACGGTAACCTGAAGTCCCTTTGGTATGTCGGATATAGGATATTGTATATGAAGGGATCTGGAGTCTTCGGTGCCCTCCCACTGCCCCACCGAACCTGTCGTGGTTGGTTTATCTTTCAAAGCTTGGCAGTTCGGATCCTGTCATTTTCCGTTCAGCTTCTCCTCATGTTACGAGGTGAGTCCCCCCCTCACCCCCACGCCCCCTCCCACCACAGATAGTTGATCAACATGTACCTAGTGTACGCCCTATATGGTGGCAACCGACGCATTTTGAAGACCCTCGCTTGGTTATTCGCGCTCAATCTCCTACCAATGCTCCCCATCTACCCTATTGTCGTTCCTCGACTTGCATTCACCCCCGCATGCGCTCCTAAGACGACACCGCTCAGTATTTTCTTCCTCAAATTCTTCAAGTCTGTCCTTCCCACCTTTCTTCAAGTTCTGATCTGTACCGACGACGTAATGTTCGACGATAGTTTCTGGGCCGTAGCCGTTGAAGCCGTTTTGGCCATCCTCACGATCGTGAAATGCAGACAATTGGCTGGGAGTCGTGTTCCACTACTAAGCATCCTGGTCTGGGATGCGACTTGGGTGTTTGTCCTGATTTTAGGTTCGTTCGAACATTTGGGTGGTTTGTGATGAGTTAAGCTGACTTCGTTTGATGTTATTTTCCAGCAATTACTCTTATTAATGCAGTCTTCTTCGATGCTTTGCCCTTGCTATGCGCCATCGCTTTCACGTGTGTACTTCGCCCTCATCAGCTTGCGACTACCCTCAACCCCTCCCGTTTCCATCCTCCAGCTGGTACATGTCAATGATTTCCTTCTCGGTACGTCACCATTGCTACTTCCCCTCAATGTGGGCACCTCTGCCCCGATTGTTTTGACGACGACAACAATACAGAGCTGTCGAATGGTGCTTAATCTTTGTAAACTTGCGCCAAAGGAGGATGGCAATAACAGGATTTCCATATGCGCACTTAGTACTAACTGCGCTGGTGTAGGGTTGGAGATGGATGATATGACGACCTATCCTTGAAGCTGTCGTCGTGATGTTGAGTGGTCCACAGGTCAATCTACACCTCTCATGTCACGCTGGGCTATGAGGAGCTCCGAGAACACATGAACGCCATTGCAATGATAATTCCCGAATCTTTGATCAGGAGACCGTAACTTCTCCGCATATCTAGACAATGCGGTCGTCTGGACCGATTCGATTTGCTCCCTGATGGTTGTTAGAACCTCAAGCAAATGTCAAGTGGTAGTGACTGATATCATTGGACGGGCTTATATACCCGTCGTATCACCTGGCGAGAATGCACTCCCGACATTTGGCGAAATATTTCAGAGGAAAGTCCGTCATGAGTTGGTTATATAGCTCCCTCGGGGGCGTATTGTTTGCCCTCAAGTTGTCCAGCTGTGGCTTGTGGTGTGAGGGGGGTGCTAGCCTGAGTTCTCGCAGTAGTAAAGTATAGAAGCTGCCAAGTCTGTTGCACGTTCCTGGGATTTGTTTGACGGATCTGTGTAGTCGTATGTGTTGCGAGCAGTTGGACAGTGGAGGATGAGACGTACACATCCGATGCTGAACTGTTGGGTTGAAGAAAGAATAGCCAGTAATATCACCAGACCGAAGGAGTACTGAGCAACTTGCAAGAAAATATTGCTCGATACTGATGAGAGGGAAAGGGTGGTACAGTACCAAGCAGTGACCGGAAAGGACGAGGAATCTATCTTCGCACCCCTGTGACCCCCTGGATCGACAATAGTGTCGCCGATCTGCCAGGTGCTCAAAACCTTTTGCCCTTGAGCCCTGCAACCTTGTGGTACGTAGCTCGCATCATGCATCAGGCGTCTATCTCAGATTCGATGAACCTTACACTTTGAAGGAGCTGCAAGTATGGGACTCAAACCACGGCGAGCGATGAAAGGGATAATTGGCTATTCGAGGTAGTGAGAACGATTTTTCGATACCGCTGTGCATGATGTGTTGCAGTGCGAAGCTGGCGGCAGTGCTGAGCGAACATCGTAAGGTTCTGGCTGGGACAATCGTTTCCAGATCGGGATGATTTTCGAAGCTCCGTTGTTCTCGCGTTCTCAATGAAGAGCCCAGCTTCAATGCCCCCTCAATCACCTCGGAGGATGGTAAAAGTGTCCAGATCCTGGACAAGTCAGTTGAGCAATGGAGGCAGACTGGCATGAACCTCGGAGTCGAAACCAAGAAACGTGCAATCGATGAATCAAAGGCTGTGGCACAGCCTCCTGAGGCTTGTTCCTGAGCGATCTCGATCCAGTTGTACCAAATTCTTGGCGGACTTTCGTATAAAATGGTTCGCGACGCGCTTGTCCATCAGACTCTTTTTTTTTCGAGCCTTCCCCTCATTTCACGCCTCGGTCGACGACATAATTCGCGATGTACGCCCTCAAAGTGTCTGCTGTTGCCCTTCTCGCTGCTGCTTCCGCACAAGGTATGTCAAAAGCACGCCATTAACCTCGTTGCTAGGGACCTGACCTTGTTTCTTTCGACAAAAAAATTAGCATCTGTTCTGGCTGCCCGTTCACCATTTGCCCCCCTCCACGCCCTCTCGTCACGTCAAACCACTGGTCTCAATCCCGCTGACCTCCCCGCGCAATGTCAAACTCAATGCGCCGCAATCGTTGCGGTCCTCAACGTCAGTCTCCCTGATACATTGAACTCTGAGGGTCCTCTTGAACTGGTCCGCGTCCTTTCGTGTTTTAGACTTGTACCACGATCAGTTGCTTGTGCTCAACTACCAACGATCAAAGCCTGGCCAACTGCGTTGACTGTATCTACGCTGCCGGCGGCAGTACCGCAGATCTCCAAACGCAAGCTCAGGCCATCCTAACCAGTTCGTGTCTTTGCTTCTCGACATCAACATGTCATCTCCTCTCCACCACTAACACTTTTCCCCTCAGGCTACGCCCAGGAATGTGCCGCCGGTGGTGTTACCGTCCCCACCCTCACAGTTGTTGCCGCAGGCGGAGTGACAAGCACTGGACCCATCACTATCACCAGTGTCGCTTCTGCCGTGGCCCCATCCAAAGTTACAATAGTGACCAACCCTGCTGCCACCTCCCCAGTGGCTACCTTTGTCGGAGGCTCCTCCACACCTGCTGGCGCAGCCAGCCCCAGCCCGAGCTCGAACGGTGGAGGCTCGAACCCCTTCGCTAAAAGTGGTGCCGGCATGATCAAGGCAAACTCGGGAGCCATGCTCGTTAGCCTTGGTGGCGCCCTCCTTGCTGGGTTCATGGTTTTGGCTTAAAATCGTTCGCGATACCTGGGGTCAAGTAGAATTGGATAGGAATAGCTCGAAGCAGACCATCGCAGATCCATTTTGTGCAAGGACGAGAGTGAAGTACTAATCTAGTGGGCCCGTTCATGTCATTCTTTTCGTGTACTCGGACTTTCTGCTTGGGTTGTTGGTTTTCGTATATACCCCTTACCATTTTATCTTGTCGTGTAATTCACAATCGCTTTCATACCGTCCAGTTTGACTCTAAGTAAGTGGAAAACGACCCTAACTGGGAAACTTTGCCTGCTGGCATTAGTTAGGCCTACGAGGTTTCAGACACCAGTTTTGCCCGCAGTTTTGCCCAAGTTTTGCCATCTCTCGACATCTTCGTCGGTCCTTTCTTTCCTTACATGAATTGCTCAAACGTTGTCCAGATCGAGTTATATACGTCAACAAATGTAAAGTAACCGACATACGCAAGAAAGAGAAGATGCGTGCAAGGGCGAACGGCAATATCGTTGGGTATAATCGGGGATAAAGCATCGTCACGGGAGGTGTCACTCAAACCTTCAAGCCTTCCCCCCCTTTCCCGCCTTCTTCTTCTTGCCCAACGCCATCCTAGCAGTCAACATCTCCGGACGAGAGGTTGCAGGTTGTGCAGCCCTTTGCTCTACCCTCTTCATCGCCTTTTCCATGTCTGGATCTCTCTTCTTAGAACAGGTAGAGGCAGAACTCGGACAAAGACCTGCATCGTGGTCTTGGGTGAGGCTCCCATCCGCCTACATGACAAGAAAGGACAAATGAGACCTAGTAAGGGTGGAAGAAGGAAGCTGACGTACGTTGGAGTAGGTGCAGAAGAAATCGTTGGGGTCTTCACCTGGGAAAGCTGGGTATGAACAGAAGATGGTGGTACCGTCGTTGTTGTTGCTGGCGAGTGGGAAACCTGCGTTATCTGCACCAGGGCAGGAATAACAGCTGTATCAGAGAGGGGGGGGGGCAGGGGTCAGCCACCATTGTGTAACAGTGAGGAGGAGTCGGAGTATGATGAACGTACGAAGGTGAGCCTGAAGGAGCCCTTGGTGCGACTGCTGCGAAGACTGGTAGCGAACAGGCTACGATGATGAATGCGACGAGGGACATCATTGTTGGTTTGGTGGTGGTGGATGGGGGTGCCGATGGTGGGGAGTGAAGAAGATTGAGGATGAGTGTTATGAAGGCAGTAAGCCTTTTTTATGTGTTTGGTGGAAGGGGATGCGTCAGGTTGGTTCAGAACGAAATCGGGTGGTTGACTGGGTCGTTACTTGCGCGATAGAGGTGTGACCGTGAGCAATTACTAGCAAATAGGCAGCTGATTTTGCATCCTCCGTCTGGTGGTGGTCGCCAGGTGTTCAACATAAAGGTTGTTGGAGACATCGTTTGGAATCAGCAAGCTAATCAGTCAAATTTTTGCGTGCATGAGGTTTATAACGGAGATCCCGTATACCTTAGAGGGATGAAGCTGTCCCTGAAGCCATCAGAATCCAAGCAACAGGCCTGTTTGTTACAATCAATCCGAGCATAGACGCCTCGTCAACGCGCCAGAAAAGTCGGGATGGGAGGATCAAGGATTCTAGGAGAGACAAGATCAGAAGAAGGGGCTTGTACACGTATCATTGAGAGACTTTTCGCCACTACAGTATCGATATTTTGTCATGATGCGGATTGGCGTCAGAAAGAACCCATTCGAAGGGAGTGTTACAGATCAGTACATAGCCCACATAGTGTATCGATACGTCCTGAGAGGAGAGTTCACATGTGGCAAAGCAGTTCCAAGGTACAAAATGGATTTCCTGCAACAATTGAGGGGAGACTCTTCGTTGACGGTTCGTTGGCGTTGAGTTCCTAATTTGGTAGAAGCCAAACAACTCTAAACATGTTGTATCTGGTCTCTCTCCTCCATCACCATTCCTCCCGATGTCTGATTCTCGGATTTGAAGCCAGTGGCATCTTTCACCTCAATCAAATATCCTTCTATCGCGGGAAGACCTGTTTAACCGGAAAGAACGACAACATGTCGATAAGACACTCCAAAAACGTGTGTTCTTTCTCAGGTGCCGTATAGGAGCTCATTATAGCGTCTTATCTCTACCAACACACCTGGCTTCAGCGGTGGCGTAGGAAGGAAACTTGAGATCACGCATGGTCTCCCACATATGCTCTAAATACGAAGCTCGCCCTTATCAAGGAAGGATAAGTCCTCTGAACCGCTTCGGCCAGACCTTCTTTCTTGCACCCCCTTTCAACTCCCATGGCACCATCCTTTGAGGAAAAGACAGAGGGGAAGTCTTCCTCTCGTTCGTCCGATGTCGAGGTCGTAGAGGTTTCTGGAGTAAGACAGGATGATGACAGGCTGTTAGCGAAGTTGGGGTACAAGGGTGAATTCAAACGAGAGTTCTCCGTGAGTGGGTTTCGCTGTTTTCACTGTCAAATAATTAACTAACTACTTGACTTTCGTAGTTGATTGAAACCATTGCCTTCGCGTATGCGATTATGGGCGTGATTGGAGGGGTTTCATCGACCTTTTCTTTCGTTCTTGTCGCAGGTGGATATCATTAACTTGTCTTGAGCTACCAACCATCCCTCATCTCATTTAATAAGGCGGTCATGTCGGAATGGTCTGGGGATGGATCATTCCCTGTTGTTTTGTCATGACGATCGCCTTATGTTTAGCAGAGCTTGCCTCTTCAATGCCGTATGTCCCTCACCCACCTCTTTTGCCGGACAACGATGATATATGGATGAGCTGATTATTCTTTCCTTCAGTACCAGTGCGGGACTCTACTACTTCTCAGCGAAACTTGCACCCGCAGAATACTCTGCTTTGGCAAGTTGGATAACGGGCTGGGCCAATATCACAGGACAAGTCACTCTCGTGTGTAGTATCGATTATACAGTGTGCGTCTCTTAGAATCGCCCTCCTCCGCTTTTCCACCCTCCTCGTAAACTCATTATTTGCTGGTACCTCTACAGCGCTCAGGAGATCGTGACTGCTTTGATTGTGGGAACAGATGGTCGAGTAACTCTCGGCACAGGGCCTACCTACGGAATTCTTCTCGCGTTACTACTTGTTCACGGGCTTATATGCTCTTGCGGCACGCGACTTCTCGCTCGTCTGAACCTCCTTTACGGCGCTTTAAACTGTCAGTCTTACAGATTACCTGTCCTTAGTCCCGCCAGGATGACGCTGATGTGCTTGATTTAGTTTGCACGACGATCGCTGTTATTGCCATATTTTTTGTCCACTCGAAAAAGACGGACGTTTCAGCCCATCAAGCTTTCACAATGTATGAGAATTCCACGGGATGGCAGAATAGTACGTGCTGCGCCCGCAATTTCCACTATCGTGATCTGACTCGTGTGTGACACTCCTATAGACGCATGGGCTTTTTGTCTCTCTTTCCTTGCATCGATGTGGACTCTCACTGGTGACACATTGTGCTCCTCGCCCAGTACCCGGACATGCTGACCTTGTTGATTCTAGGATGTACGGTGTTATACTTGTTACCACCGTCCTGACTCTAATGTTCCTCTTAGACGATTCCGCAGCTCATGTTTCCGAAGAAACTGCAGGCGCAGCCCGCAATGCTCCCATTGCCATCATCTCCAGTGTCTCTTTGACAGCCATAACAGGCTGGATCATCCTGATTTCGGCGTCATTTGCGACTGCTTCGGTTTCCGATATACTCGCCTCGCCTCTCCCCATGCCCTTCGGACAACTATTGTTGGATGCGATGGGTAAGAAGGGGATGTTGGCTGTATGGAGCTTAATTTTGACCGTTCTCGTGAGTCACCATCTCGCGAATATGGTTTTGGATGTTTTGATTTGTGAACACAGCGTTTGCTTTGCCCATTCCCGACCCTTTCCTCGTTGATATAGTTCATGGCTGGTGCCGCTCAATGCGTGGATGCTTCTCGTGTGGTATACGCCTTTGCGAGAGATAACGCACTTCCCGGCTCACGCTATTGGAAACGTGTAAACCGTCACACGCAAACTCCAGTCAATGCGACTTGGCTGGTAGTTATCCTCGCAGGTCTATGTGGCCTTGTCGGGTTTTCCAGTACGGCTTTGACTTCATTGGCTGGGTAAGTCTCCTGGAATTTCCATTGTCTTATACATCATCTCTGATCCCCGGCGTTTTTGTGGCGAAGTGCATCCACGATTGGGCTTTACATCTCCTATGCCACTCCCATCTTTCTTCGTATCACATCAGGACGGGACAAACTTAAACCGGGACCCTTTTCTCTCGGTCGGTACGCCGTTCCTCTTGGCGCCGTCGCGGTTTCTTGGGTAGCTTTCATCACAGTCGTGCTCATGTTCCCTGGAGGAAACAACCCGACGGCCATCAGCATGAGTGAGTTGCACATCCAAATTAATTGGAAGCTATCACTAACCATTGGCTTCCCCGTCAGATTACGCTGTAGTGTTCATCGCGGGCGTCCTTGTCCTGGCAGGGATTTGGTGGGTGATCGATGCCCGGAAATGGTTCAAGGGACCGGTGCCGAATATAGGTAAGGTAGATAGCTATTGAAGTACAGGAGTGGCGGAGAAAGGGATACCATGGCTACTGATAGTCTGATGATAGAATCTTTTCACTTCTCTGGCTTGGCCACCTCAATGTGCTCCTCGACCACGCAAGCCAGATGGAGAGCCTAATATGCGTTCACGTCCTCGCCATCTGATACCTGACATTCTCCTTTTCGACGATCCAGTCATCCCAACAGATGGCCAAGACAGTGGTGTCCCTCCCCCTGCGCTCGATTTTGGCATCGTATTCACGAAGAGCCCGGCCGTTCCCTATTCTTCCCTCGGGCATCACTCGATCCCACCTCTTGATTCCCTCCAGTTTGAAACCCATGCGCTGAGCGACCCTGATTGATGCCTCGTTTTTGGTACTAGTTTGCCACTGAACTCGCCTCAAGCCCAAGCCAGCTGGAGGCAATTCTAAGCAATATGATTGTAAGAGTCCGACAGCATTTGTGGTGACATGCGTGCGGTGGAAGGAAGGGATGATGATGATGAACCCAATCTCGGTGCTCAGGTGCTCTGGTGAGGTATTCAGTAGCCCGATGATACCCGCGAGGGCACCATTTATCTCGTTGGAAGTCTTCGATGTCTTGTCAAATACGGCAAACAACACCTCTCCCAGTCCAGGTTGGATACGAGACTCGAACAGACCACGCATAAAGCCTGTGACAGAGTCGAAGGGTCCAAAAGGCAGATGGTCATAAAGGTCGGGGTGTGTCTGTGTAGCCTCAATGAACGGTGCGGCGTGAGTGGCGGGCTTGATCATAGTTTGCGTTAGGCAGTTTCTAAGTAAAAGAAAACACTATCCTCACGACAAAGGGTGTCAAACGCAGACGTTCGTTTTCCAGCTCATGGATCGGGAAACAGAAGTTTTGATCGAAATCAAATCGACAAGCAGCCGCCATCGCTGATCGCAATGAGGGATATCAGGCAGACCAACTTGAGGCCAAGAATTCGGATCCCACATCGGTGATCATGCACATGAGTCACTGGGAGTCATATGTTTCCCACAATCAATCTCCACTTGAGTTATCACCCCCACAAGTTTGCAACAAATTTCTTCAATTCACTACTTGAAACGTTGGGGATCAACGTCATACAAAGCGAGTAGCGACAAGGAAGGGGCGGGGATGCGGACCCAATCACCTGAGCTGCGAGAGGGTAGGCAAGGTGCGACGTGTGTCAACTTGCACCAATACTGCCCCATCCGCAAAAGGGGCACATATTATCACCATCCTGGGAGCGACGACCCCTAATCGACCTGTACGCGAATCCCCCGGAAGCCACCTAACGCGTTGTCGGCAACCGGATTGAGCAAAGGTCTCATCCCCTATAAAGTCCATCGACGGATGCGTTGGACGCTCTGTGAGAGTCCCTCTGGCGAGCGTGTGCAGGCTCCAACAGAACATCCGCATAGTCTGGTGTTAGCGTCTTGTCAGTGTCGTAAGTTCCTGGAGCATCATAGAGTGTATCGAGCTCGAGCTCGTCTCCCGCAAGTGATGATTCGCGTTGTTTGGGTGAGATTTCTGAATATGACGAGGCAGAACCTGCGAGAGGGTCGGCCAAGATGCGGAGGTCAACAGAAACATCACGCAGAAAGGTCGCCATGCCCCCGCCTTGCAATTCGCTCTGCAACGCCGGATATTGTTCCTGGATCGCACGGCGTAGCTTTTCGCGGACAAGTATTCCAAGAGAACCGAAGGGGGAGATGTGCTTCGTGCCTGAATAAGTAGTTAGTCGATTGGTCAGTTGTGCAATACAGGATAGAAAACGGCCACACACCGAGGATGAGGGTAAATAGAGTTGTCCCAAAAAGCATGGCAAAGATTCCGTCTACAACTGTGAAGACACCTCCGACAGACGCAAGCCCCGCCAAGATGGAGTGTTGTCGATAATCCATTTGCGTGATGACGTTCGAGAAGTCTATTGCTGGCGACAACAACACAGTTGAAGTGTGGTCGCGAAATCCACCAATTGGAGCGACGTCCGGGACAAGTTGAGCTAAAAGAGTTCAGTACCTGAAGGTGGCGTGATACTCTTGAGGATTGCTCACTATGCGAATAAGTGCTGAAACTGATCCAGTTCTTTCGACTCAATTAGAAACAGGTCATGTTCAAGCAAAGAAGTACTCACAGCTCCCACTCCAATCACATCTTTCCACGAAGGCCGGATGATCTGGCGTTCCCCCAAATAACTCATGCCTCGGACATGGACATTGTTGATCATCGGAAACGCCGACAGAGAAGGTATCATGGTACTGAAGAAATAGTCCGCTGACAGGAAAGCGCTTGCTTGAAAGGTGAAGAAGGTTATATCGCTGGTGTAGTTGGCCGCAGTCACGCCCGAATAATCCACGACGAGTTGAATGTGTTGTGCCGCCAATTGCGCTAGCGCTGCGAATTAGTATGATTACGACCGATCTCGGAGGATTTAGCTCACAGTCTGCCTGACTGCAATTAAGCACAACATACTCGCGGCTAGAGGATTCCCAAGTTATAAGGGAGCTGGCACAAGGAGCTTTTGAATGGAGTCAAACATGAGACGCGAGGAGAGGAAGTTGACATTACTGACCAACCGAGCCATCCATTCTTATCAGAGACGCCGTAGAGACTGCGCCAGCAGGTTGAGCGATGAAATCCTCTGGTAGGAAAGGCCTGCTATTCGAAGGAGAGTAGGTTAAATTGTATTGCATTTGACCCTAAACGGCCTTCGGGCTTCAGCTCTCTGTCCGCGAGGAAAAGAAGCTAAACCCACGAAAATAAAAGCGACGTCAGAGAGGACAGGTCGGATACTCGAATCCGGAACGCCCCTATGAAACAGAGAACTCTCATAGGCTTTCCATTGAGGCATCCCTGTGGTCGTCCGAATTGGCAGAGAAATACTCTCGGTGATTGGTAGAACCACCAATAGATTGAGGGCATAACAACCAACGCAGGTGGTGGATATCAAGGCCATCGATCCTCGGAAGAGTGCAATCCAAGTCGTTTCATATGGAAGCTTGCGAAATATAGTCTTGTGGAAGAAAAGGCCACCAATACCATCTCGTATTAGAACACGGCGTTCTTCCAGCGACCTGGGGATACCGAGAATAGTCTGGAACCCAGAAACCTTGACACCTTCCCGCCCCTGCCGCAGCGTCCGCATTTTCCAGCTTGTCTTGATGAGAAACACTGCCAATGTGAGTCCAGTTTTGATGGCTAAAACCACGAGCACCCAGGAAAGAGCAGACAAGAAACTGGCGAAGGCTGGCAGGTAGGGCACAGCAAAAAAGGGGAAGTAAAAGACAGATGCGACTATATGGAAAGACTTCAGTTCAATCGCCCCATGATCGTTGTAAGGGTGAATCTTACCGCCGAGAAATAGCAACAAACATATCAGCCAGAATAACTCTAGCCAGGTGCTTGATAGAAAGCTCCCTACGCGCCAGACACGAACAAAATCGCTGAAAATAGATTGACGACTGCCTGGCAGACGAAACGAAGCAGATGCGCACCTCATAATAATCATTGCGATCAAGAATGTGCAAACGCACAAGATGAGAACACCTATCAAATGGAATCCAATGAGAGTCCCACTCAGAATCGCGAGACAAGAAAGATGGCCAATTGTGAAGAGGGAGAGAAGGGCATGGAGGGCAACACGGTATTGAAAAGCGAGGTATTGCATGGTGACTTTGGCATGAGTGGTCGTCAGAAAAACCGCGCGTTGCGGTGGGCGACAAGTCTCGAATCTAAATAGGAAGTTGCCTATTTGAAGTACGTACGGAGTGTGAAAAACGCGTTTGAGGCTGGGTTAACGAAACACTGAGATCGATTGAACCGTCTCGGTGGGATTGAGGGCCATTATGTGGCGATCATTCACAAGACCCCGAGGCGGGGATGGCTCGGAGGTAAAAATCGAAGATTGGTCCATAGGCAGGTGGTCAACTCAGCAGGTACGCCATGTGCTGGAAGAGGTGAGTGTCCTTGATAAGTCACTGCAGTCGCATACTAGTACAAGTCAGAGCTCTACCGTAGCGACATCCGTACCTGACCAACAGTATAAGCCCGTGTATGTCTGGAGTAGAGGTCAAGTGGCTCTGCGGCTCGATGTAGGTTTAATTTTTAAGGATTTGGGCTCAAGATGTGGCTGTTGAAATGGTCACCCTCGCACTGACGAGATAGGACTCATGGGAGAGGAATCCGGATGGAACGAGAACCTTCTGACATGTGATGGTGGTGGTCAAAAACAAGCGCTGGTCACCGGGCTGTTCCATCAACTACCTCTGCTTATTGAGACCCCTATCCGACTGTCAACCCCTCCATCCTCAGCCAGAAATGTCCTATTTCCTGCCACATCTCCCCTCCGGATGGCATGTAGATGAAGCCATCAAGTCCGAGGAAGACCGTGTTGTCGTTCTCCGCTTCGGTCACGATTGGGATTCTCAATGTATGATAATGGATGAAACTCTCTATGGAATCTCGGAGAAGGTGCAGAACTTTGCTGTGATTTACCTGGTCGATATCACGGAGGTGCCAGACTTCAATAAAGTGAGAGGATCTGTTGATGGGAGGGGAATTGATATCTGGAGCATTGATGTGGACGAATTTTCAGATGTACGAGCTGTACGATCCTTGCACGGTGATGTTCTTCTATCGGTGAGTCCACCTCTCTTTCTGGTCGGTGGGGAGCTGAGTAGTTCTTGCATCCAAGGAACAAGCACATCATGATCGATCTGGGTACTGGTAACAATAACAAGATGTGCGTTCACTTGCGCCCGTCTGGATTTTGAACTGGTGATACTAATCTTCTATTTCGCATACTCGATATCATCTAGTAATTGGGCGATGGATAATAAGCAAGAGGTAAGTCCTTCTCATCCATCCTGCTGACCCAGGGCGATAATTGTTATCTGCACAGATGATCGACATCATCGAAACCGTGTATCGCGGTGCATCCAAAGGTCGTGGTCTCGTCGTTTCTCCCAAAGGTACGTCTGGCCCCTTTGTGGCGCTGTCCTTGGCATCAACGCTGATCCCCTTCACAGACTATTCGACGAGATACAGGTATTAACCAATCACCTCTCAACTCCAAGCTTGCGTGCGGAGTGTGCTCGGGTCTAGTCATTGTCTTTCCTTCGTTATTCTGTACCACTCGGAACGTGGGCTCCTCATCGTTTGATATGACTTGTATGTCTGTTGAACTGCTACTTACAAACAACCCTTCCAACCCGAGTGTGAGTTGTTTCAATACGGCGACCCCAGTTGCGGAGTGGCCAGGTCGTCGCGGATCGTCCTTCCCGCGTGCCATTTTACACACCGGCGGTAATGAAAAAACTAACGTATCACTCAAAAGTCGGAGGCCAGTATGGCATAGCACGACAAGGGAAGCGATATGAGGAGTTCTGGCCAAGTTGAACAGAGTGATCAACGTGATGCTTGTCGGATCCGGAAAACACAAGGGCTATCTGTCATTTACCTAAGACTGCGCCTCCCTAATGGCAAAGTCAGATATCGTGTGGTATGCATTTCGATTAGTCGCCCCGTTGGTCCGCAGTGATGGCACCGGAGAGCTGAGTGCCTGACGAGGACTGGTGGTTTTTCCAGGCACGCAACAGATCAGCAGGCCCAGAAAGCGAAAATGAAAACCAGCGTATAAGCTGATGGATGTGGAGCTACCCTGAAGATGAGGCCAGCCTCGACTGATGCAGCGATACCGAGCCCAAACCACTGCGCAACTGACACGGAGAATTAGAAAGAGGGGGATTTTCGAAACAACAGCGGAGTGAGATGTATACGACCAACGTTGCAACTCGATTCCATGGCACTGGCATCCCACCAGATGGGGAAAGCTACCTCGCTTCTAAACCCATAGGACGATCCTCAACGGAATCTTCTCGGACAAGGATCTGCGGTTTCGATTCGATCCTCAGTTCATCCCACGATTAAAACAACATCGATGCTTAATATAAGCAGGGGAATCGAGCGGAATACCTACAATGCAGATAATCAAACAGTTATTAGCTGAAAGTGACATTGTCCAGGTGATACATACAGAGGTGTCAGAACGCTATCGATACAGTGGTTGGCAGGTCGAAAGAACCATCAACGTCCAAATTCATGCATTTGTGGCAACAGCCTCGGGCTGATCTGCGAGAGTGAGGTTCTCCAACGCGTCCTCAAAGTCCCCGTCGTCTCCACTCGATTCATCATCATCGTTACCATCACTATCTCCAGATCCATCCTCTTCTTGATCATCTTCAAAATCCAGCTGAGACAAAGTCAATGACAAGCAAAAAAAGTCCAAGATCGAAAAGTACACACTGGATCGTAGATCACTCGGATAACAAGACTGCAGCTGGGACACGTCGCTATGTCTTCATAATTGGCCAGTTGTTGGCGAGAAATTTCGAAACGATCTCCGCAAGGACATGGGTAGTGGTATACACTCTTGCTCTCATCCCACACCATGTCCTCGATCTCAATTTCGTCGTAGTAGGCTCCCATGGTTCTGATTGAAGCGGGGAAGATAGAACTCCCTTAGAAGGGCCGATGCAAGGCAATAGCACAGCAATGCAGGTCACTGGCAGTGAGTCTGGAGAACTTGAGATGTGAAGGATATTGTGGGGGAAATTTGACCAGATTTGACTCAAGCTGAGCTTTGTTGATTCGCCTTTGGTTATCGTGGCTGGACAAATGTTATCAACTGCGATGTCGACCAACCTAAAGTTAGCACTGCCCCGGGCGCTTCATGAAGCTTCTTCGTCGATATAGCAGTGAGCGGTACCGTTATACTGTGTTACAGCTTCTACGTATGACTCTTCCTTCGAGGAAGGAGTCAGAGCCTTGAGCCTCAAGGCCAGATGGACAATCGATAAAAGGCCACTGCTCCGGTTGTTGGATCTCTGATATCCTCAGCAATCCACCATCACCATGAACACCTACACGAATGGGCTTTTTGGAACAAACGCGGCGAGTACTTATTACCCACCCCTGACTACCGGCGGTGGGGGTGGATGGTCTCCCTTCACAGAAATGATGGGTTTCTCGTCGCTGTTTGCTGCCATCTTCTCTCCTCGCCCGTTTGATAGTTTGAAGCTGGTTCTCCTCGGGATCTTGGTAGAGAGTGGCCGAAGGTTCTTTTATTGGTTGGTTGAGCGCTTTAAATATCGTTCGTATCCCTATCATCCCATATGTCCTTTGTTCATTCAGTTGACAATACCCCATCAGGGCCTTCCATCAATGCATACTTCAACCAGGGAGATCCGGCGTACGAATGGATAGTCCACTTTATGGTACAGTATTATCGGTTTGCTCGAATTTGCCACTATATTCTGACGCGATATTGCACAGACGCAGGAAGAGGCATGGAAGCGGTCGCGCGACTTCAATATCTCGGGTACGTTTTACGGGATTGCAGTCTTTCTCTGTCTTACGCATCTGCCCACTTTCGTATAAAGCCAAATCATCCCAAAGGACGTGGGGAATCAACATGCAATCCGGCTCTCAGGTGCAAGGGAATGCGGAATACGTCCCAATCTACTGCACCGAACCCTACCTGTTCAGGTGGAAGGGTTATTGGTTTGAGATCAAGAAGAACAGGGACTCCATATCAGCTCCGCGATATCCTGCGGTCGACTTTGGAGGCCCGCCATTGACGGGCACTATCCACTTGAGGTGAGGGATCCTCAAGAGTCTACTTTCGCGGGCTAATCTGTTTCTAGCATCTTCACATTGAAAGTCAGTATCCTCTCCGACTTCGTAGAGGAAATTCGTGCGCGATATGTGGAATCCAATAAGCCACGGGTTGTGATTCGTTCAGGAACCGAGGTCTGTTTTTCAGCGCTCTTTATACCTGATTATCACCCAGCTAAAATTAGCACTATTCAAGTCTACTAGGTTTGGAGGTCCAAATAGCTGGTCCAATATCAAGGCCAAATATAGGCGACCTCTGGACACCCTGGTTTTGGGAGAAGGCGTTGTTGAATCACTGCTCGCTGACGCCCAGGAATTTATGGATACCGTAAACTGGTATGTCGAGGCAGGTATTCCGCATCGACGGGGTTATCTCCTGCATGGCCCTCCTGGCACAGGCAAAAGTACGTGTGTTCAACGGTGCAACACCGTTCAACTTGGTTGACATTAATGATCTTTCCTTACGCAGCCTCAACAATCCACGCTCTCGTATGTCCAAATCTGAGCATTCGGGTATCGTGGCTCACATCTATTTACAGGCTGGTGAATTAGGATTGGAGGTGTATACCCTATCTCTCGCGTCGGGCCAGTTCGTGCCGTGTTTACTTGATGTCTTTCCGAATGGCTGACCATGCTCCACTGAATAGCATGGACGATGGCGGATTGCAACAAGCAACTTCCCGAGTTCCCCCGAACACAATCCTACTCATCGAGGACATCGATTGCGCATTCCCATCTAGAGAGGAAGAGGAAGATGATATTCCTTCGCCGTTTGGGATATCAAGCCCTTATATGAGCCCTCCAGGTCTCGGAAGCCGAGTTACTTTATCCGGTCTCCTCAACGTTATCGATGGAATTGGAAGTGAAGAGGGCAGAATATTCTTTGCGACGGTACGATCTCCGTGGTTTCCTGTTATGTTTTCGTCTGAATTTTCCCCAGACAAACCATGTTGATCGTCTGGACCCCGCTCTCATCCGACCTGGCCGAATTGACATGAAGATCGAATACACTTTGGCAACTCATGCTCAATCGCGGGCTATGTTCAGTCGCTTCTTCCCCGAATCTCGATTCCCCAATACCGACGCAGATAAGGATCCCATCACCCCGCCGGTATCGGAGCTCGCAAAAGAATTTGCTGACTCGATCCCTGAGAAAGAGTTTTCCATCGCCGAGCTCCAGGGATACCTCTTGGGTTACAAATCCACTCCCGCTAAAGCTGTGGCGAACATTCGCGCTTGGGTCCAACAAGAGTGTTCCAATAGAGAAGCGAAGAAGAAACGCGAGGCAGAAAAGGCAGAGAAGCGGAAAAAGGCGAAAGAGCAGGCAACGTTCGATATGCACAACCGCGCAGGCGAGGCTATGGCCGCAGGGTTTGGCACCGTAATGCAGCGCAGCATTGGGGATCAGGCCATCAAGTCTTATCCATCGCCAGCACCCACATCAGGTTCAGAGACGCCTGTCTTGGTGTCAGTACCACAAACACCCGAGAAAGGCAGCCCCTTGATGACTAGCAATGACACCGATAAACGAGAGGACTGAGCCCGAATGCTCGAAGGGGAAGGCAATGCGGCACAGTGGGTGTGCGAGGGGATCGGTGAATGGAAGACATTTCACTGCATGATGTATTTGTGTGGATTTCATGTATTTGTAGCTCGTAAACAAGTCGAACAAAGTTCACAAACACCATGCACACATTCCGTAAATCGAGGACGGGCGAATGGGGCACGGGTGCTGGACGTGTGTAGTATGTACTGTGCAAGATCCGACTAGCGAGAGGGAGATGGTAATGATTCTTGTAATCCACCTAGCGGCTGAGGGTGTTTTCATTGCGCATGGTCTTGGGTGTAAGACAGAATATGCAGAGAGGCCGTCGCATGAGCGGAGGCGAATAGCCCAGATACCGGGTACTGTAACCAGATCCAGCAATTCTGTCATGTCAAAGGCATGCTGCAGCGAAATTCTTCGTTTATCTGTGGTACAATAGCAGATGCAGTGAGATAAGAGGGCGTCTCTTGTCCGAATATGTTTAAGTTAATATGTGGTAGCTGGATGTTGTGGGCGTGTTGGCCGTGTGGGAGCGTGTGGTTCATGCAAGACTGGGAACCGGTTTGTGACGGCAACAACCTTCCTAGTTTGGCTGACGGCGGTCTTCCTGAGCGTCTCGTGCTTTGCGATTACCTTGAATTCTCAAAGCAGCTCGATGCTCTGACCGCTGAGCATGTAAGCTTCATTTATGGATTGGAAAGTTATCGCGCCTCGTGGTAGCTCATGTACCCATAAAGGGGGGCTCCATCTCCGATTATACCTCCGCCGTCCTTGACTTCAGACCACAATGAACGTCTTCGACTATCCTGCTCTTGGAAGCGCTCCCCACCCATCGTACTCGGGTGGATGGTCCCCCTTCTCACAATTTGTGGGGATTTCTTCTCTTTTTGCCGCCCTTCTGTCGCCGCGCCTCTTCGATAGTTTGAAGTTGGTGCTATTGGGCACGTTGATCGAAGGTGGTCGCAGGCTTTTCAGTTGGCTCGTTGAGCGGTTCACATTTCGTATGTCCAACTTATAATTCAGGTACTGACGACCCGAAACTCAAGTTAAGCAGGATATTCAATGTCCGCACAGTTTGTCCAAGGGGACCCGGCCTACGAGTGGATTTTCCATTTTTTGGTAAGTCTTTTCATTCTTCGTTCTTGCTCCATTCGAGACTGATCAAATATTCCCCCCAGATTCAGGAGGAGGTGTGGCGTAAGTCTCGCGATTTCCATGTCTCAGGTAAGCATCGTGGAATCGACCACCTGCTCTGACGTTAACTGTCTCCTAGCGAGATCTTCCCAGAGAAGATGGGGCGTAAAGACGCCTGCTGGTTCCGAGTTGGTCAAAGACAATGCTGAGTACGTCCCCGTGTATGGAGAACCACATCTCTTTCGATGGAAGGGGTATTGGATCGAAATCAAGAAGAGTCGGGACCAAATGGGTTCATTCCCTCCTCCCCAATTCGGGGGACCTAACCCAGTCGGTTCGATCAGCTTGACGTGAGTCTCTCTCCACTTGTGCCATGCGAATTCGGCTAACAGCCGGACATCCAGTTTCTTTACTCTCAAGATGTCGGTTTTATCTGAATTCGTTGAGGAGACACGGCAGCGCTACGTCGAGTCTAATAGGCCGCGAGTCGTGATTCACTCAGCTGACTCGGTACGTAAGGTGGGACCCGGCCGATTATTGTATCTTTCACTCAAATGCGTAACGTGAATTTCCAGAATATGCGCTTTGGGCCCCCTGGTGCACAGTGGCAAAATGTCAAGACTAAGTTTAGGAGACCGTTGAGTACACTTGTCTTGGAAGAAGGCATGGTCGACTCGCTTCTTTCTGATGCTCGAGAGTTTTTGAAAATGGAGAATTGGTATGTTGAGGCCGGCATCCCGCATCGCCGAGGATACTTGCTTCATGGCCCACCAGGGACTGGGAAAAGTGCGTTTCTCATATCGTAATGGAACATTGCTGACTGTATGCGCCTAGCATCCACCATTCACGCAATTGTGTGTTTATTCCACGCGGTTGCCTTTCCCCTCTAACACCCCCTTTAAGGCAGGCGAGCTGGGCCTTGAAATCTATACATTGTCTCTTGCTTCTGGCCAGTTCGTATTGACTTCTTCTGGCGTGGTAACATCACTGATAATACAACCAGCATCGATGATGGCTTTTTGCAGACAGTCACGTCAAACGTACCCCCCCACAGTATATTGCTCATCGAAGATATCGACTGTGCTTTTCCATCGAGGGACGATGCTGATGAAGAAGAGTCATCGGATAATCTTGGAATGTTCCCTGGAGGCCGCCAATACATCCCTGGTATTCCAGGTGCAAACGGACGAGTGACCTTATCAGGCCTACTCAATGTGATTGATGGTATCGGGAGTGAAGATGGACGTCTCTTCTTTGCGACGGTATGATCGGTCCATCTATTTTGACTTCGCGAAACTAACTTTAGCTTTGGAAAGACTAATCATGTCGATCGCCTCGACCCCGCGCTTCTCCGCCCAGGCCGTATCGACATGAAAATCCAGTACAAGCTCGCGAGCAAGGCACAAACCCAAGCACTATTTATGCGCTTCTTCCCGGAAACAAGGTTCACCGATGACGACCTGAATGCCAAAAATGTCGCTATCGCGGAGCTGGCTTGTGAATTTGCTGCTGCCATCCCCGAGGACGAGTTTTCTACGGCGGATCTTCAGGGTTATCTCCTTGGATACAAGTCATCGCCTCAGCTGGCAGCCACCAACGTCTCAAATTGGATTAGGCATGAACGTGCAGAGAGGGCGGCGAAGAAGAAGCGGGAACGGGAGAGAGAAGAGAAGAAGAAGAAGGCAAAGGAGAAGTCTGCCTTTGATATGCATAATCGGGCGGGAGAGGCTATGGCGGCGGGATTCGGGAGTATGCTGCAGAGGAACCTCGGAGAAAAGAATAACAACCACTTCCACCCAGCTTTGCCACCTCTCCTTCCCGTCAACGGCCTTGGCCTGGGTACTGTGGCCACCACGGCGCCACCCCAACCGCCGCCTTCTCCCCCTGCAGAGAGCGAGAATTTGAAATCCAAGTAACGGACACTTCGATCAGGAGGACGCTGTTCTGCAGGATCGTCAGCGGTAACTTAACTTGCTATGTTGATATGTAACGTCTATCCGAAGATCAGGGGATTTGTAGCAGTTAGCCATGTAACGTATGAACCATCTATACGGATGTGGCATAGGCCCATAGACGTTATTGGCGATGAATATTGATTAGCCGTTAGCGAAAGCTATGTGGTGGGTCCCTCGTGATCGTCCTGACCAAATCGATGTAGGAGCTATACCTCAGAGCGTCGATGATGGAGTAGGTGACTCGGGAGTTGTCAGGTTCGCTCGACCGAACGTCCGTTTAGCGTGCTTCAATAGCGCCACAACAGAAGTCGGAGTCATGCCCTCCATCCTCTTCGCCGCACCCTAAGCGGAATATGGGTCAGTCCAGGACCCATAGCAAATACACAAAGCCCAACAAACTTACGATGCTCGCAGGCCGGACTCTAAACAGCCTCTCCCTAACTTCCGAGCTCAACCCTACAACTTCTTGATAATTCATATGAGGGTCGAGAACGAGAGCCTCGTCTTCCATGAATACTCTTAGATCCGCTTGTTGTCTTCGAATGTGTGGGCCATACCGTCCTATAACGAGAAACGAATTCAGTACTCGACAAAAAGAGTTCAGGACGAGGCAAGGGCCGCCTGATAGCGAACGATGATGATATGAAGATCATAGAAAATGAAATGGAAGATTCATGAAACAAGAAGGTCCATCGATCGAAACCAATAATGTCGGGAAGAGCCAGAGTTACGTACCGTCAATCTCAATGCGAGATAACACTTGAGCGGGGACCTCGTTCAGTTCCGGTATGGCCAATTTTAAACGGTCCATGGTGATATTTGGATTCCGGAGCATGTCCAAGGCACTTTGGCAGGAACGAGTAAGCGAGATCCGTTGAGCAAAAGCAGGGTGGTTTTGTGTAAAGGGGGGGAGTTGGTACTTACCTTCGGAGGACACCATCTCTACGAACGTCAAAACCATGAGAAGCCCATCCCTATGCACCAACAAACAAAACGTGCTCAATGCGTATTTCAAGACAGTCTGGTTAGCACACACCTGAGGACTCAAATTGAACGAATTCATCAACTCAGTCACACGTTCCATCTCACTCTTCATCCCCTGAAAAGCATCCCAACGAACGTCGGATACCACACCCACTCGTCGTCCTACCCATCAAAATATGAGTTCCACACACAAATTTGAAACAGGGGAGAGGGAAAAGAAAGAAAGCGAACCTTTCTCAGTCAACCTCAAATCAGCATTATCACTCCTAATAGTCATCCTATACTCCGATCTCGAAGTGAACATTCGATCTACCACCAACACACAATCAGCTTTTCCTACCCCTTACAAAGCACTGAAAAAACTCACAAGGTTCCTCAGCACCCTTCACAACCAAATCATCGATCATAACCCCCACGAACCCATCCGCTCTGGTTAATATTAAAGGAGGTTTCGAAAGTGACGAAAGGCCGGCGTTGATACCGGCTATGATACCTTGTGCGGCTGCTTCTTCGTATCCTGTCGTTCCGTTTATTTGGCCTGCGAGGAACAGTCCCTTGTGGGTTGCAAGTGGCGGGGGAAAGGGTTAAAAGTGAGGTGGGAGAGGGTTATAAGTCAATGAAAGACAGGGAGGACGGGAGGACGGAAAATACCTGGATCCGTTTCGTCTCCAACGTAACTACCAACATTCAACATCCAAAGCCCCCTCATCAACAAAATTCAACACAAGAAAAGGTGTAGGAGGACACTAACCACCCAATTCCCTAGGATCAACGAAATCATACTCGACTCCATAAGCCGGTTTCACCATTTCGACATTTTCGAGTCCGGGGATGGAATGGAGGAGGGTGAGTTGGACGTCTAGGGGCATTGAGTTTGAGATTCCGTTTGGGTAGATTAGGTCTGTGGGGAGTAGGTGGTTAGTGTTATGGGGTGGTGGGATAGGAGAGAAGATGGGGAGGCTGGGTTGTGCAAACACCGCAAATAAAAGTCGAACACCGTTCAAGCATCACAAAAATAAAACCCAAGCACTCAACCCTACCCAAGCAAAAAAACCCAAAGAACAGCAAGGACGACTAACCACTATCCAACCCCTCAGGTTCCAACCAAACCGTATGTGATTCTTTATTTCCAAACCTCATAACTTTCGCTTCGAGGGATGGACAATATCTTGGGCCTATCAAATTAGTCGATAATTAGGGGGGGAGAGAGGAAATGAGGCGGGAGGACGATATGGGGTGGGGAGGAGGGAGGGAGGCGTACCTTTCTTAGTCTCTTGAATATGAACACATTGATGTATATTCTCCCTAATAATCTCATGCGTCCTAGCCGTAGTCCTCGTTTTATAACAAACGACCCTATTAGCCTCCCCCCAAAAAATCAGCCTCCCTCTCCCCACCTTCATCCAACTCTGTTTTTAAAACTCACCTCGGGAGTAACCCCTTCACCAATGGCACAAAACCCGACAGGGACCTCATCACCCCTTTGTACCTCCATGCCCCTAAAATCAATAGAGCTGGAGGAGAGACGAGCGGGTGTGCCTGTTTGGAGGCGGCCTAGTTTGAAACCTGCGCGGGAGAGGGAGGTGGAGAGGCCTGAGGCGGGGGAGGGGGCGTGGGTTAGGCGACCTGCTGGGTGGGTTTGGAGGCCTGGAGGGCAGGTGGGATTTGAGAGGAGTGGGAGGGGAAAGGGGGAGGGTGGAGGGTGCGTACCGATGTGGATCTCCCCGGCTAGGAATGTACCTGTGCAGATGACTACTTGGGAACAGCTGATCACTTCGCCTGTATCTGTCATATCCGCGCGTGAAT
Source organism: Jaapia argillacea MUCL 33604 (assembly GCA_000697665.1). Classification (NCBI taxonomy): domain Eukaryota; kingdom Fungi; phylum Basidiomycota; class Agaricomycetes; order Jaapiales; family Jaapiaceae; genus Jaapia; species Jaapia argillacea. The sequence continues at coordinate 110,962 of KL197739.1, read as the reverse complement.
AGATTAGTTGGATGGGGTAGTGGGAGAGTGGGGAGACGGACCTAGTTTAAGACCTTGGATCTTGCCGACCGTCCCTCTGATATCCGAGATCGAGGGTGAGGATGGTGGTCCGAGGACTAGGTCGAAGACGCTCGCAGCTCGGAGGTCGAGGTTTGGGTAGTTGAAGAGAAGGTCTTGCATATGTTTCTTGTATAACTTCCTATCAATTTGGGCTCTTGGGCCCTATTGGATTGTTTAGCTCAAAGAGAGAGAGCGTGAAGGAGAAGGAGATCATACCCAAACAGCCGCCCCTTTGGACCGGTTCAACACATGAAACTGTATACCAGCTTTATCTACCAACACGTACAATCACTCTCAGTTGGGACACGCCAGCATGGAGGGGGTGCAACGCACCGGCAACCCTGCCCATGACACCATCAAGCGCGTCCACCTCCTTCACCAACGTGCCTTTTCCCACACCTCCAATACTGGGATTACAACTCAGTTCTCCGAGAGTATCAAGACGTTGGGTGAGGAGGAGAGTTCTGGCTCCTGTACGTGCCGAAGCGGTGGCTGCTTCACAACCTGCGTGACCGCCGCCTACTATGCATACTGTGAGGAGGAGGTGAGTTGGGAAAGTGAAAGAGAGGGGGGCGGGGCTGACCGTCGTAGTGGTTTGGACCTGTTGTGGTTGATGCGAAACGGCGGAGAGCGATTGTGAGGTTGGCGTGGAGAGAGTTGACATGCTTCGTTGGGCGGGCGAGACGAAGCATGACAGCTGGAGAACAGCTGGAGGGATGAAGTTGGACTTCAAATTTTTGAGGGATGTTGCTTACGTGACGGTTGTTGGTCACATTCCGCCACCACATCAGTCCTCGCCACATCCACTATTCCACATCCACTTGAACTCCTCGTCACGTCCCCCGTCGTGCAACATGTCCAGCTTAGATCCAGTAGCCTCCAAATCGGGTTTCCTATGCATGTACATGTCAAACCACCCGGACGCTCTCGTATCCTACGTCAAACACTACGGCAAAGTATCCGGAAATGTAACCAGCGCCAAGATGTCCAAGATTGATTCCAACGTGCCACCTCTCCTCTCCCCCATCTCCGTCCTCTATACTTATTTCCCTTGCCTGGGTATTGCAGGCGATGACGTTGTCATATACAACTAGCTCTGCAAAAGGGAAATCAAAGGATAACGAGTTGACGGTAACTGTCCCGTTCGACCCTCCCTTGGCCGGTTACGAAGAAGTTAAACCGAGGTTGTTGGCCATGAAAGTGGATGCCGAAGAGGCTTTGGGAATGGTCCGTCTCACTCACTTCCCCCTTCCTCCCGCTCCCCAACCCTCACTAACTTCACTCTAGTCCAAATCCCCAACCCTCACATCCTTCACCTTCCCACCAACCGCCTACCAAACCTTCTCCGCCGTCCTCTCTCTCGTCTACGTCACCTTTGCCCCGCCCCCCTCTCCCACTGATTCCCCGGCTTTATCAACCCTACTAACTCCCGCCTCCCTCCTGAGAGAAGCGGTCGGCGGTACACAAGTCATCAAATGGATCTGGGTCTTCATGTTCGGCGTACACGCCTTAGAATCGGTTTATACCTGGAGCTTGTGTAAGAAGTATAAACTTGGATTCGGTGCTGGGGTGAGTCGCTCTTCCCTTCCTTCCCCTCTATTTTTATTTCGATTGTACTGTGGAACAATCCCCTTTTCCCTTGGGTTTAACTCATTACTGACGCCCCCTTGCGGTGATCAACCCACCACAGTCCCTCTACGTCATAGGAACCATTTTCCTTGGTTACCCATTCTTCACTCATCTGAGGAAGAGAGCGCAGGACGCTAGGATCGAGTCTATACTCAAGGGTAACTGATGTGGGAGGTACGGTGATCAACGAAGGAGAATTTTCGTCCTCCTCTCGTCCTCTCCTCCCTCTCGATCGCTATATCTTCTAGATTTTTATTTTTGCTTGATCCCCTCTTTGATAGTTTCCACATCTTTTGTATGCCGCTTTTTTGTTTTGACGGTGGTGGACGTTATCGTGCCTTGGGAATAGCGACCAAGATGTGCGTCACTATCTCAATACCCGGTAACACCATTTTCGTTTTGCTTGGACCTTTGGTTGTTTTTTGTTTTTGCTCGCATGTCCTTGATCCCTCTGTCGGTCTGGCCTTTTACCATTCTGATCTTCGACCGTCTTTGTCCTCAATATTATTCCGGTTGTCGTTCAATCCCTCCCCCGTTGTAAACATACCGGCGGTAGATCTAACCTCAGTCTAGGATCTCCTGGTGGGATGTCCATCGACTGGTGGTGATAGCCTTCTTTCCCGACCTATCCACCCCATAGCTGAGGATTACAACCCCATCTTATTTTATCAGTCATCCGCGCCTTCCCTTCCCTCGTTTTATGTCCACTTTCCTTCCTTGCAGTCGCGAGAGACGTTCCCTTTCCCCTACTTTTGGCACGCCATGATTTTGCAGTGCTTATCCATGATGAAACAGTTCAAGACTTTTCATTCCTCCGACTCATGATCATACTCACACTTTATTCCCTTTCGCCTCCCTTTACCTTACACTCACCGCTCCCCCTTTCTTTCCTTACCTTACCCCATCTCCCACCCCCCAATCTCCGACCGTATTGGAGTTGAGTGTCTTGCGACGGCCCACTCAAGAACCACCACTTGTAGTCTATGAGGTACGAGTCAAGTCTAGCGTAATCCCTGAGCGTAACTTCTGTATGGTGTAGCCAGAGGGAATTGAGGCCAGGTGTTCCGCACAAGCTATACTCTACGTCTCTACGTGCGTTCTAGGCCTGATCTTCTGCGAGGCCTACGTAATTTACTTTTCTCCCACTTTAGGTTGGCTCCCGCATTATCCTTAGACTTAAAAGTAAGTATTGGATACATTTACCTTCGATCTTCCGGATTTGACGGTTGGCTTGGTTTTGGGCAGCGTATAAAGCGGGCGAGGTTGTATGTACATTTCCGGGTGCAACGATCCTTTCTGTACCCTTGCCGCCCGATGTTCAGGGGCTGCGCCCTTTCCTCTCTGTGCTGCAGATGGTACCCCTTGCCCCACGAGAGGATATCATCGGGATATTCCTTATTTCTAGAAAGTATACTGATTACCAACGATACCTTTTCATATGCCGTGGGTTTACGGCTTTCATCTGGGCTTCAGTTGGGTACGTCGAGATGTCTGGTTTCTCGGTTCTTTATTCTAATCTTATTCCTCTCCCAGGCTACTACGTGTAGGCTAAAGGATCAAGTGCCGGTGCTCGTCGGGCAGCACCTTGGTATCTACCTCATGTTCATTTTCATGTTTCAGTGTCCCTAGTCAATTGATCAGGGTCTCGTATCGGCGACAGTACGTATCAACATTGACAACGTCTCGAACTTTGTCGTTCCTCTTACTCATGACCATCCTCACGCTCCAAGGACTCCCTCGTGCTTCTCATTACGTCCAACCACATCCAACCCTCCCGTTCCTTACGTTATGGAATCTCCCACTGAGCATCCTACAAAATCCCCACAATCTCCGATCTAATATTCGTGCGGTCGGGTTGACATTGAATAACCTCGGGGCGTATTGGCGCGCGTAGCCGTGCAGAAGATTTCAATTCCAAATTTTCTAATGCGGTCTAACATGCCTTTCGTTCCTACCATTTCGCATTAGCCGGCTGTCGGTCTGAAGGGTAAGCACTCGATGCCCTTACCTTTGGTTCTTGAAAATTTGACGTTTTGGCTTGTTTTTGGCCGCGGCGGTGTAGCGGTCAGGGCTGCCGAGTCATCCTCGTTCTTTCTCCTTATGGCCTAGACGACCCCTTGGACACCGCCCTTCGGCTTGAGAAAATGTTTTCAGCAATCCCAGAAGGTGTACTGACTCCATCCACGATAGATCTCTTCAATACTTGGCGGCTCGCTGTCTTGAGGCTTCGTGATTTTGTCGCATGGAGTGGTTTTCATCTGCGGTTCGGTTGGGTGTGCGGAGACGCATGATTCCTGGCCCTGCTCCCCCTCAAGCAAACATGTGGAGGATAAAGGAGTAAGTTTTGGTGCTCGCTATCCAGCCGCTCGGCATCTAACTCATGTCGGTTTTCACGTTTTCAGTGTACCGGGTCAAAATTCAGATGCCTTTCCCGATGCCAAGCTGACTTCACGATGCAATTCGGATCACGTTTGATAGACTATCTCTAGATTGGGCTTTCTGCTTTTGGTCCCAACTGCATCTTCCTGATGTGTCGATGTGTTTTGGCTTTAAAATCCCTAGCCGTATGTCTTACATTGTAGTGCGTCGTCTATACATCTCCCCTCGGAGCCCGTGGTTGCCCATCCTAACCACCACCTATTTTGATGAGTCTGAAGGATGTGGTGCGTACCGCCTGTTGTTTCTTTTGTATCTTGTTGCTCACGCTCTTTATCCCGGGGTCAAATCATCTTAACTCGCGACCTTGCCACTAGGCTCGCTTTGAAGACCCAATATTTGCACCTCGCGACAACAATTCTCGTCTAGTCTGGATTGAAGTGCTTTGAGAGAAACCCAACCTTCCTCTCAGTCCTCGGCGACGGCGTGTTCCTCCCCGTCCTTCAACTTTGTCTCTTCCCGTTGACTAGGCTCGTCCAACCCGTATATTCACACAGCCGAGTGATCGCATTCGCCTTCACATACTGACAACGTCAGAACACTTCCTACCTCCGCCGCCTTCCCACAACGCTCGTTGCTGTCCCTCTGGGTTCAGCCGGTTTGTTATCTTTCGGAAAGTTCCACTAAATAACAGTCTCGCAAAGTTGCTTGCTGAAGTAATCGGTCGACGAAGGACGTCGAGGCTTCGAGCCCTTCAGCGCGCCCTCCTGCCCAGTGAGGTGGACTATTGACTCTCACCGTCACGGATCAACGATGGCATCAAAGATACGTCTCGGTTCAATATAAACACCCATGGTATCATCGGCGAAATCCTTGTCAGCTATCATGAGCCTCAGCATCAACTCAGTGCCCAGCAGACATCACGTCGGTCCTCGGATAAGTCAGATGTATGAACGCCTTGATTCATGTGCGTACGCATTGCTAACTCCTCGGCGTAAGTACAATCTAGTGGTACATACAACATACGGAGGCAAAATGAACGATCGATACACGATCACCGATATCGCCAGATTAGCTGTACGATCCTGTCAATCAAGAGAATAGCCGCCCTTCCAGAAGAGTCCATCGAAATAAAAAAGACTACCACGTAACCCCAGTAAGATAAAAAAGTCCTCGAAATTGGCCACCCCCCTCAGGTGGCCTAGGAATTGCTATAAGGTTGCGCAAAGTATGCGGCTTCGTCATCTCCCGCATACGTCGCTCGAAGCACACCAGGCGACATCAAAGGGACCTGTAAAGAAGACAAAGTCTGCTGTTGTTGCATATTTGAAAATTCCATGCTGGGTGGTTGCGTGGGAGCGAATAATAAGGCCGATCGGTCCATCATCCGTTGTGCAGAGTCGGGCTCCGAAAGCGATTGAGGGAATCGGCGAAGGGGCCCGTTCCGAGGAGTTGCCAATTTAACTGGAAGCGGAGGGACGACGGGGGGAGTTATTCCAGCGGCACGAATGGTTTCTTGGAAATGGGCATTGACTTCCGCTTCATATTCGGCATCGAAGATGAAGGGGTCATTGCCACCAGGAACAGCTAGAGGGGTTGTAGGTGCAGCCACATCAGCTTCAGAACTGATACTGAGAGACTCCATCGAAGCCCGAGGGGGGTTTTCAGCGAGCCCAACTAGAGTGTGCCCAGGTAGATAGGATTGAGGGGGATTTATGGGGGAAAGCATATCGCTGGCCATGTTTGTGCCCCATCCAGTGTCGGTGGCAATCGTCGTCGGTATCGAACTGGCGTAGTCGGACGAAACATCAGAACTGTAAGGCGTCAAAGGCAGTGACGCCGAACCCTGGCTCCAAGTTAGGGTGGTCATCACAGGGGACATGATGGGGGTAGATGATCCTGAAACACTCCCATTACTATTGGCGTACTGGGTCATGATTCCGTTTGCAGGATCTGGAGACATCAGAGATGCCATTGATTGCGCTTCAGCCACCCCTGTTCCCCCAGACAGGGGGGCCGGCGAGAGATAGATAGGTTCGTACGGGGACGTGAGGGATGTCGGTGATGAGGGCGTGGAAAGGGATTGAGCCAACGCTTGAGCAGCGTCAGACTCCAACGACCCTGAGTGTCGATGTCGCGATAAACGCCCCGCTTTCGCATTGATCATCGTCTGGACTTTAAGCCTCCTCCTGACCCCGTCTCTGGCTTGAAATTCCCCTTCTTCTGGATGTGGTATACGTGAGCTACTCGAGGTAGGAAGGTATGGATGGGAACGAGGCGAGCTGGCGGTGGACGACGACGATGGCGTGGAAGACGATTCTGCAGGGGAGTCATCACGGACGAAAGGTTGCCTACTCGATGAAAGGCCGTGATTTCGGGTTTTCGTCATCCCGTGCATTTTCTTGAGACGGGTAACAAGGCTCGGCTTGGGATTTGCTGGTTCCGCTTTTGGAGGAGAACTGGGGGGCTTAGCCGTCTTGCTGGAAGAGTAAGACGAAGCGGGGAACGTGTTGTGCCTTGAAAAACTTTGCCGAGCTGAGATCGAAGTGGTACCAGATGTAGAGAGGGTGGGAACAGATGTGGTTGCTTGAGGAACGTCATACATAGTTGACGTTGGCTGGAGAAGGAAAGGGACCGAGGCGGAACCTGAAGATTGTTTTCAGTTGAGTGCATGGCGACGGGAAAATTTTGGGTACCCACCGGGGTCAAGGGGGAACCTAGGTTGGGCTGAGAGGTGAAAGTCGTACTTGCGGTAATCAACGTTGAACCAGGGATAAACTTCCTGGTTGCCCTGAGTCAGAAGCTATGAAAAGATAGTTAAGTAACGACAAGAAAAAACGTGAAATCACACACAGACCGTGCGGTTGAACAACTCAGTGAACGTGTCAAGGTCGTTCCCTCCATGCTTCAAGATCATGTGAAGGTATATACCTACCTATACAACAGATGTCAAGATCGAGTCAGGACATGAACGGTTAGAGCTACGTACTCCAATCAGCTGGTCGCCCAGATGCTGCCATGCAAAAGGGTCATCTGAGCCAGACTCGGAGAGTTCCAGTGTCGGCGAATCAACCCCTGGACCTGATGCCGCAATGATGAACAGGTGTCGTGAGGCAGGGGTATCTTGGAAAGAGCCAGATAACGACTAGAGAGGTGGGTTCAGGCGATGAAAAACGTGGCATATGGCATATGAATGCATACGTCGATTGCCCTTTGCACAAGCGAGGGAGTGACCTTGTTAGGTAGATCGGGGTTGAAATCCAATTCGGGTAATTCGTTGTATTGAATTTGGTCAGGCTGCGACTTCCCGTCGAGATTGGCTGTGGGGGAGCTTGGGAGTATGAGCACTTGAATCTGGGAAGCGCTTCAGTGGCTTTTTTTTCAACGAGACACGCGAATGACGAACGGGAACCACTGGATTTGCGAGCCTCAACGTCCCAAGCAACGTGGGCAAGTACTTATTGCGGATTTCCGGCCAGTATGGAACCATATCTTTGGAGTTTTCGATGAGGAATAAGATCGCGACTGGATACCCGGGTTCGACAGGTCGGAAGATGCTGGATGAATTGGCCATGGCGTTGGCCCCCGCCATCGTAGACTTGATCTCTTCGATGAGGATTCGCTTCGCGGAGCAGAGCAGATATGTGACAAACAAAGGCTCACAAGAAAGCGTGGCAGTTACTTAAAAGCGGAGAGAGACCGACTGTGGGCTAGAGTGATGGAGGTGAGAAACGACGAAGGGGGGAGTCGTGGATCCTTATGGGACCAACCGATACTACTTCTGTTCTGGCCTTGGTATGGATAATCGCTTTCAGTACCAGGGCAATGTTCCGAAGATCGCCTCCGAGATTAGATTCTGCACGACCTAAACGTTAACTTGGCTCAAACTTTGATCGTCGTATCAGGGACGGCGCCCCACCATGTGGATAGGATAGCAAAATAAAGGGAATAGGGCGAGCGGCTGAATGGTAAGTTGAGGATGAGTTAGGCGAGAAAGCGGAAGCAGCGGACGTAAGGCCGGGCGCAAAGGGCGATAGTGACAAGTTTGAGAACGGTTGCGACAGCAAAATGCCGCGAGTATCAGAGGATCGGTTTTGCTCACGAATCACAGCGTCGGACAATATCAGTTTGGGAACGAGAAATAATATTTCCGTGCGATGAGATGTCGAAAATGGTAGGAAGTTGGCATGTGGCAAGGATATCGGATTTCTGCGCACGGATGCACCCGGAGACAATATACGCAAGCAGGCTTGGACAGGATCGTAACGCTGGGAAAGCAGGTTGCGATAACATCACTCACGGTAGGTTAAAAGTTAGTGCCGGAGGCGCGTACGGAAAGGCTGTTTGCCAAAGCAAATGACCACGGACACCCTCGTGGATGATCTCAAGATTAACTCTGATAGTCGACCTGGTCCATCGAAAAGAAAAAAAGGCAATTGAATTGGATACAGCATGATGAGCGCCTATCCTGCGAAGGCAGCGGTGGTACACGAATTCCTGACGTCAGGGCGGACAATTAGACACCACCAATCGCGCACAGTCCCATCCAAGGACTAGTACACGGATGTTTACCCTCCCTGGATTCGTGGCTGCGTCTTCTAAAGGCTCAGCAACGTGACATCAATAAATTCGAGTCAAAGGCGCCATTGTCGCGTTTCCATCGGAGCAGGATCGCAGCCGGAGAAGTGATTGGGATAGGCTGTCTGGATGCGCAAGTCCCTGTGGAGAATTAAGCGAGACAAAACGTGGGTACAACGTGGTTGCCATGTCGCTCAGAACTCGAGGAAGTGTCGTGCCGAGATCCCCGAGGCGCTCACGAGGCCAGAAGTTTGAGAGGGAGCACACAAATACCTTGAAACCAGAGGGTTAAGTGACATACGAAGTTTTGTGCTGAAACGTTTGCGATCGGTGTCCACAGAGCGACGAAGATGCAAACAATATTGAACCAGACTGAACCGAGGAACAACTTGGGATCCCTTATTTGTCCTTGTTTGTCTCCTCGGTTCGCCTCGCGCATTGCACGGCGTAGAACGTCCACGACTTTCTCGCTGCCATATACTCGACCTCGCTGTACGATTTCCCTACGTCTATATTCCTATCACAATGGCCGGCGTCGCAGTGGGCTCTTCGCCCATCACTCAGGTTTCCCAAGTCCCAACTCAGACGAATCTACAACCAAACCTGCTGACGAGGTTGCACCTCGATCTGCGGGGCAAACGTTTCACTGTCGACCGTGAAACTATCATGAACTTACCCGAATCGGTCTTGCTTTGTCTTTTCCCAAATGGGCTGGTCTTGAGTCGTCAAAGTGTTGCGTTATCGGACGGAGGGGAAAACGAGGAGGACGAAGAAGTATACGGCGTTGACGTATGTACCTTTCACCTCATGACATCGTTTACTCACTAACTACTCCACGGTAGTTTGACCCAGAGTGTTTTTCATATGTCCTCGCCTTCTTCAGAAATGCCGCCGATGCGTTCTATGGAACGTCGACGACGCCTGGACTATTTGCCGCACAGCAACACCTCATCGATGGTTCGCCTTCCCCTGACATGGGCCCGGCGCCCTCACAAAACCCGTTGCTCACGAAGCAAGCCATCATCGTTCTTCGTGAAGAGCTCGAGTACTTCTCCATCCCGCCCAAGGACACAGGTGCTGGGACGGACGGGCACGGTATTGCGAATGATACATTACTCGAGGTCAAGCGCAAGTGCGGCGCTTATCTATTGGCGAAGCGGAACATCTTCACCGCTCTTCAACGTAACGTGAACAAGGAGAATAACATTGCGGAACAGCACCTCATCGATATGTTATGCATGAGGTATGTCTCTCCGTTTCTACGTCGCCTATCCGCTCATAGAATCAACAGCGGGTTTGATCGTGAAGACGAGTGGGGATACCGGGCCGTTGAACCATCTCGATGCTGCATTTCTTCGATAGCTCTCGTCCTCCTCAAGACAGGCATTGTGCACCATCCCGTCACTGCTAATGGTGACAGACCCGTTACCGTCGACTATAGCCAGATGTCAACCGCTCAAAAGCTTCTCTTATTCTGGAGAAAACCTGCCGTTAGTCCAGCCTCGTCTTCCCCATGTTGCGTCGTCTGACAAAAATCGTCTCGTAGAGAAAGTGCTGGTGGGACGGTATTGAGTTTGATTTGCCACTGAACGATGGCACAACACACAAAGTGAAGCTATGGGCAAGAAGAGTCTGGACCCTCGAGCTGAGCTTGGTAAGTGCTCTGCTGAATACCTCCGACCACCGCTAACCTACACCCCTCTAAGGTTTGAGGAGACCGATCACGGACGTATAGCTTTATTTCTTGGCACTCTTTCCCCCATTTGCCTCCATACCCATCACGTTTTCTCCTAGCACTCACTATTGTAATTCTCAGTTTGTGTGGTTGGTTTGGATATCTGACTGGACATCTAAATGATACGTGAACGTCGATCAGTCAAATAGCACAACACCATGAAAGAGTATGTAAGTACCTGGATCGCAGCTGAGGTACTTCAGAACTTTCTGCTTGTTACACAAATCCACGAATTGCCTCCAGTTCGACCAGATGGGGTGGTGGCTCGTGTTTGGTCATTCTAACTCCGCGGGACGGTGGCAAAGCTTCACTCATCGTCCTCCACTTGCGAAAGTCTGTTCACTTGTCGTCTTCGCATAGTGTTGGTCTTTGCAATTTCTACCCTGTGGCGCACTACGACAATCTCCGACAAATGGCGAGCGATTTTGATCTGGAGTCTCTGGTTAATCTCGAACAAACGTTCGGACTGTCCTAGGTTCCCCAATGCATCGAACGATCCCTCACATCTACCTGGCAGGTTCTACGATAGCGGATACGAAGACGGGTTCAATCATGGTCGCATACATGGGTTAATCGAGGGACGAGCGCTTGGACGGGAGAAGGGGTTTGAAATGTGGGAGGAAGTCGGATTTTATGAGGGGTTTGCGAAGCTGTGGAAGGCCATCTATACAAGGGATAGACGATTTGACGAGTTAGTTTCTTTCTCTTTCTTCAACCGAGTCCGAGTCGCGTCTCAGTCTGGAGCTAAGGGTTTTCGTTTGTTTCGTTCTTTTATCGCAGTCGAGGTCTACATCACGCTCAACAGCTGCTGGATCTGATCGCGCAGTTCCCAATGGCGAACCCTTCTATGAGCGATGCATCTGATCTCGATATTCCCAGGTTGTTTCGACAGATTCGATCTCGATACAAGGTGCTGTGTGCGACTTTGGGTGTTAGAGCGACTTTGCGCGCCGGTGACTCTTCACCGACGAGAGAAGTGGAAGAGGATCGTCCTCGTCTCGTAGGAGACGGGGCAAAACGAAGAGTGTGGGAGGTGCAAAGTGGAGGGCAGGGCTCGATTTCTGGAGGATTGTCGTTTTGACCGCCCTTCCCAATGTCTCAATAACCAAGGAGGCTTGGAACGGACCGCCAACGCTCCGGGTCGAATCACTTGACTGAGTGACCACCGCATCTACTTGTAGTGGTACCGATATTGGTGAGTACAAATCGCTCGATATTGGGATCTATGTGTCTATGGTGCAAATTCAATTGACTTCTGTTCCCCACAATCCCCAGGGTATACAAGTACAAGGCACTAGATGATAAATACATTGCGGATTTAGATCAATTTGAATGACAGCAGGCGTCTCCGTTCTGAACCGTGTACCCTTCGAGCGCCCCATTCGCGAAGGCGGGGACACTGCGGGGATCCTTGCCACTCGGGACATCCATGCCAGGATTGGCCTTGAAGAAGCTGAAGGGTTTGAAGTTGACTCGGAGATGATCGACGGGCATACTATAGATACAATGTAAGTCCAGGATCGAATATGTTGAAAAGAAGTGGATAACGTACACAGGCCAGTCCTCGGGTCGAGGAATATGCGTCGTTCCTGGAGAAGAGGGATGAGACGAGAACGTGCCGAGAACGACAATACAACACTCACCAACTGTGACGAAGACAACGACGTCGTCGTTCTCGATGTTATTTGTACCTTCCGCCCATTTCTCAACCGAGTCGTTGGGAGTGTCCCTGGTTCCAGGGACGTATTTACCAGAAGGCCACATTCTGGAACCCTTGTCATCTTCAACGTCCTTGACAACCCACAACGCCTTCTTGGTGAATCCAGCCCTCTTTCCGATCCAACTGTTGTTCTTAGCGAGCATGGGAACAGCACCACCTTTCATCAAGATCGCGTAGCCAACGTCCTGCTTGCTAGCGTAATGTTGGCGAGCGGGGTTGACGATCTTCCATTTCCGGTCCGTTGCAAAGTCGAAATCGCGGGCGCCCTCGGATTCATTCTTGAGCACGGTGGATTTGGTGGTGAATCCGTTACCGGCGAAGTTCTCGTCAGAGCCGGGTTCCTGCGGTAAGGCGATAACATCCTGCTCCACGACGCTGTTGTTCAAGCCATCAAGCATTGGGTCAACGCGGACGGAGAAAATGTGCTGATGGTAGTGAGCGTTGATTCGGGGAGCGACAAGCGTGCCGTAGGGAGTGGGTTCATCATCCTTGGCTACGTAGACTTGTAGGATACCAGATAGACGGATCTCAAGCTCGATGTTGCCATCCTGGTAGAAGTAGTAGTTCCAGATATACTCTGGATGGACAGATCAGCATATGGACCGAATCCGAAGTGAAAGTAGAGACATACCGTAATTTGCCAGGGTGCAGACCATGCTGACGACTAATCGACGACTGCGAACAGAATGGGAACGACCACCGACACGATAATCGGTATGCTTCCAGAGAAGTCCCGCATCCTCTTCATGAATACAGATAACGTTCTTGATGACAACAGCACTTCCGTCGTGAGCAACATAGGCACCAGGCTGAGGGTAAGTTAGCGAAAAAATCCTATAAAGCATTGTGACGACATAATTACCAAGTAATGAATCTGACCCAGGCAATCGCAACCCAAAGTGAGATCATTGGCCATCACACCCATGCCGTACTCGCCACTGAAGAGAGTTCAATACGTAACCGATAACAAATAAGGAGAACGACGTACGCATCAAAAGCGAACTTTCGGGGATGAGGGTACTCAGGTGCTCCGTATGGAACGACCATCTCAACGAGGGAGAGGCGGTAGAAGATGGGACGGATCTCGCCATGATCATTGTAAGTGATCGTCGAAAGTGCGATGCCTTCGCGGTGGTGGAAAGCTATGGGCCCAAGGGGTGAGAACCACTTCAATTCTCGTTACACAAGAAAGAACACTAACCGATGTGCATCTTCCAGTTTTGCCATTCCAAAACATGGCCGTCCATCTTGAAGGAGACTCCCTCGGGCTGGACTACGTGCAAGGGCTTGATATCATCTCGCATCTTGACGTTCATGAGATCGGGCAAGAAGTCTTGAGACTCTAAGGGAGGTGGAATGCGTCCCCGGTTGGCACCAACGACAGGATCGTTCTCGAGAGGAGGGAACTTGGTGGTTTCGACGGAGAGTTCAGGGGTGCCCTTATTTGACTTGTAATTGGGAGGAAGATCAATGTGGATAACTTTGTTGGTATTTGCGTCGACAACGGGAATGAAATCCTAGGCGAATATGAGGCAATGAAATCATTCAGCATAGGAGGGTGAACGTACCATTGGGTGAGCGTAGAGATTGTCGTGCTGGGAGAACCGAGCGAACAACAAAGCTTGCTGAATGCGCTGCTTTTTTGGGAACCGCTCATCATAGCCAATTGCCCAACCGTCAGCGAAGATTTGGTGGGGCTCGACACCTGATGCGATTGTTGAGACGAGATCGACAGAGTAAGAGAGCCAGACAATACTCACCAACTTCCCTGGCCAAAGCCTGCACTCTAGGGTCAGCTCGAACAACAGCCTCACAAGCTAAAAGCTCCTCCGGAGAGATCTGAGGCTGAGTACCCTCAGGCAACTTCTCCAACGACTCAAGCTCCCATTTCGCACCGTTCAAAGTGACAATGGCAACATAGGCATCGCTAAGATCGATAGTTAGTACCCCGAGCATCTGATCGACGAGGGAACCCACCCAGCCAGGACGTCAATGAACTGCAGGCATAGGGATCGATGAGATGCCAAATAGCGAGCAAGTGGGGTGGAAACATACGTCAACTTCGGCCTTCCTAGTGATGGGGACGGGGGCTTCAGGCTTTCCACCCGGGGTCAAAGGGATTCCAAGGTAAGCAAGAACAGCTTTCTTGGGCGGATTGACAAGGTAGCAGGTGAGGAACCTGACTGCCTTGATCTCAGTCTTGGTCGCGACGTGCTGTCGGATGGAAAGGGTCACGGCAGCGATCTATTTCATCCGTCGGAGGCATGAGACCACATCCCGTCATCCAAAACTTAAAATCACTCACCTCATCGCCGGTCAAGGGGTCCAACGGGTGGCTGAACACGGTCTGTGTTTTCGGAGTGGTGTGGATGCCAGTGGCGGTTGCTGGGGCAGTGGCCATGATACTCGGAGTGTTGGGAGTACTGATATAAAACAAGAGGTGGTGGGGAGATGCAGAACACCAGTGAGAGTTGTTGTCTCTTTAAACATGGATGAGAAAGCATAAATAGCGCATGGAGAGATGGCAAATGCTCAAAACGAGATAACGAAATCGGCTAGATAGCACTAGATTTGACATCGGTTCCTGATCTGCTGGGCGGATTTGAAAACGACTTTGATTGCGTTGACCGTTTCATTTACTTGAGCCAATCACAAGGGAATCCATCTACAAACCAAAACTTCACCCCTCCCCATCGCCAGACTCGCTCTGCAGGCCGTTCCTCTGGAGTGGGAGTCAACTCAAGCCCTTTCGACATTCTCTGGGAGAACACGAGTGCCGGCAAGATAATCATCGGAGGTCAGGTGATCCCAGCATATCGAAATACGATAACGTAGGCAGAAGCAAAAGAATGAATTCCGGGAAAGACAAGGAATAGAGACAAGGCAAACTTGCTGTATCAATATCAGTCAGCGTATCAACGAAGCAGCCTAGATCCTCCGGAATGGGGCTTTCAATGAGATTTCCGTGACCGACTTCAAGGATTTCCGGGCGGGGTGGAAGAGGGTGACCCCTTGATTGGACAGAAGTCTGAAACTTGAGAGGGCAGGTCGGTTATTACCATAGCCGGAAACATGAGATGACCGGCTGCACCATCTGATTTGAGGTGAAGCTCAAGTTACGCTTGGCTCATCTATCCTCCTGTTCAGCGAAGAGGAAATATTAGCACCCTCCAGGTGTGATAGTCTAAGTGGGCACATGTGTGCTGACCTCCGCAAGGAAAGATCGTAACCGAGTACCATTCTAGTGCTCAGGGTTGGAACTCCTTGGATCCTCCTCGATTCTCCGGAACGGGCTCAAGCTTGGCATTGTTCTCTGGGCAGTATGGTGCCAAGCATAGGTTATCAGCTGAAACGTGCCACTCGAACATGGAAGATCCTGCTCGTATCATGGCTGTGAGATACCAGTGAGCTTGCAGTATCTCAAAGGTAATACTCACAGATCGGCGGAATAGAGGATTCCGATGGTATTCCGGATAGGTTATCCATACTCTGCATGGGAGCTTTGGGGGGAGTATCATCTCGTTATGGCAAAGAAGCCGAGAGAAGCATGACGAAACGATAGCCGCTAAGGTTAGGATCTTACCGTAAGCAGAAGGGACAGCCAGCCGACGGCTCCATATTGGAAGCTCCGTCTCACACCCACACCGACAGTCCTTGTTCGGTATTGACACGGGAGGGGAAGACGTCTGAGGCCACGAAGACGATAATCGACAAGAAATCAACAGGAAAGTGGAGATAGAATTCTCCGTTGACACAGTGGCGAGCGGCAGCAGATATTGGCGAAGGCATTGTGGGTTGCCGGCCGAGGAGATTAGCAGGAATGTGCATTTGCCATGTGGAGGCGTGTAGAGCAGAGACATATGGACAGCCACGTGTGGCGCTATCCCATACCTCCGACAAGGCAGTGGAGTAACTTCAAGCTCAGTGACAGTACTCACCGCGGTGTTGGTTACAATTATCCAAACCGATCTCGTTCTGAGTCAAGGTTTATGGCATGGTGCTGCTCAGAAACAGACCCCGGGGGTCACGAGTGGACTAGGACCAAAACAGGGAAGAGTCCAAGGACAGCGGTGACGAAGCAGACTCGGATCATGTACGTTGGTGACGGAGAATATCCACGGGCCACACCTGGCTTGGCACGGGCTCCAAGTCACTGATAGAGTTTTGAAAACGCTGATGGGCGGAGACGTTGCGAACATAGCAGGCGTAAAAGTGGCAGCAAGTCAACGGAGCAGCTGTTGTTGGAATAAAGGCTCCAGAAATTGCGATATTGTCGTGGAAAGAAAGAGCGAGCATTGGTAAAGTCTAGGAAAGGAGGCAATATACAGCAGCAAGATATAGAGGCGCCGTGGGGATGACATTGGATGATGCTGTGACCGCCGAGATGTGGTGTCTCCGCCGTTCACAGAATGCGACTTTGACACGAGAATGAGTCTGCTGAGCGGATCCCACGAGATGCCTTAAGAAATGCAAACTTTGAACGCGAGACCCCAGACATTGAGAATGCCGCATTGAAAAACCGACAAGGTAACTCGTGCTTTCACCGGGGAAACAAAGATCGTCGATAAATGAATGGAGGAAGCCCTCGGTGCCGCAGAAGGATAACAATGAAGTCAGGTAATGCTGTTCTTTCCGATCATCGCAGGGTAGGTTTTGACGTCTGGTGGGTTAATGACGACTCGTGTAACCAACGAAGCTCGGGATTGGGGAGGAGCATTGTGGACAAACGCTAGCATGGGGAAGAGATTATGGTGGCACCAAGGGCTGACGAGAAGACAAGCGGGATCCTGCGCTGTCAGACAACAATTTGAGGCAAGTCAGTCAATCGAAGAGGTACCGTAACGAACCTTGAATGGTCAACAACCCCAAGACGCATCGTTGGGGGGTCAAGGATCAATTTTATTGACCAGATAGGCGGCGAGCTTGAGAAGAGGAAGAACTTCTGCAGACTAGTAGGCCAAATTGACGAACGCGGATCGAAAAGGCGAAGAGCTGAAACACCTTCCACGTCGTCAAGATGGCAGCTATAGAAACGCCTCAATAAGACCCCGAGGTTCTTGGGATCGACGATGCAGGGCCTCTGCACAAGCGGATATGGTGCCAAGTACAAAACGAAAACGTTGAGTAAGCGAGATCCGAATGTTTGAAAACCAACTCATCGTCGATTGCTGTTGTGACTGTTGGGAAAGTTGGCCAAGTCGCGACCGTCACGCACTGTGACGTACATCAGCTGACTGTCACGCAGACATCACGAGGATGACGCGAGCTGGCGCGATAATAGATGATACTTCCACTTACCAAGCCCGTAGAGTGCCCGTAGCGTTCTGAATAATCATTTCAATCTATCTAAGGGCTGTAATCTCACATATAAGATACAGGCCAACTCATCATTCATTGTCTTCAGATTTCATCATACTTATACAATGGCAAACCGACCTATCCTCGTTGTCGCGGGTATCGGAACTGGTGCAGGTTCGTAGAGTTGCAGGTAGCTGTGCGCGATTTTCTCTAAGCATTTGAATGTCCTCCAATAGGAACTGGTGCTAGTACTGCGTATGTCGTTTCATCAACCTGGGCCTCACCAAGTCGTTGACTTATTCCAAATTCTAGGCGCATCTTCTCCAAAGCAGGCTACCGAGTCGCTCTCATTGCCCGCGATGCTTCCAGCCTTCAGACATTCGCCACGTCTCTCAACGAATCAGGCGGTGATGCCCATGCCTTCCCAATCTCCTCCTACACACACAGCTCCATCCATGATGCATTCACTGCCATCAAGCAGCACTGGTCTGGAGCTAATGGCAAGGCCGAGATCAGAGTTGCTGTGTGGAATACTGCTTCTGGTGTATTTAAGCCTTTCTTGAGTGTCACTGAAGAAGAGATTAAGAATAGTGCCGATATCAATATTGTCGGCGCGTTTGCGTTCTCTAGGGAGGTGATCTTGACCTTCAAAGAGAACGGGTTAGATGCGAAGGGCAAGGTATGACTTCATTAGGCACCTCTTATTCACGCGAATTTGCTGATTTACTCACCGTGTAGAGGGGCACCCTTTTGTTCACCGGTGCAACCGCTAGCATAAGAGGAAATGTGTTGACATCTTCTTTCGCCGCTGGTAAATCGGGTCTTCGCGCCCTCTCCCAGAGTTTGGCCAAGGAATTCGGCAAGGAGAACATTCACGTTAGTAACTCCCAATGTCTTTACCACAATATCAACTGACTTGGGGCATTCAGGTTGCTCATGTAAGTCTGACCATCTCACCAATTTATATCATGCCTCCTGATAGTGGTCGTGGCATACCAGGCTATCATTGACGGCAGTGAGCAGCTAGTACCTATAAATGGTTTCAATCCTTGGCACTGATAGATTCTCTACCAGTTATTTTAACCGGCCGTACCAAGGCCCCGCGCGACTCTGATTGGGCTGAAAATGAAGATGTTAGGTTGAACGCAGATAGCATCGCAGAGGTCTGCACCTTCCAGCACTCGTTTCGTAATATCTTGGGTCGTTGATAGACCTGATGCTTCTACTAGGCTTACTTGTACCTGGTGAATCAAGACCGCAGCGCTTGGACTTGGGAGTTGGACCGTAAGTTCAAGCATGGTTCTGTGTTGTAGCGTCATCCCTAACATTTTTGGCTTTCAGTTCGCCCTGCTCACGAAAAATGGTGAATGATGATTTAGGATTGCTGAACAGAATGCAGAGTGTACGATAGCATTTTCGATTGGTCTGGTCGCATAGTCGATGTCATGGCAAACAAACATGGTTTTCTTCATCTGTGTGTTTCTTGGATGACTACAAGCACGAATGATCAAATACAAGAAAGTGTCAGGGTCGGATGGGGATGAAGAAACAGCGATCACAAGCAGCTGCGATTTCGCAACGAAAACGTATGGAGATTCCACGTAGAGCGTCGTCAAGCCACCGCCTCTTGCTCCATTACAGTACTTCCCCGGGGGTTTATGAATATCCTCCATATCCCCGTGAAGAACGTCACCGCATACCCACTCCCAACCAAGGGAATAAAAACGGCAGAGAAAGCGATGAAACCAAAGGAAGGAGGAGGAAGTAGCCTGAACGTCTGGATGAGAACGAGTACCATGACGGAGAAGTTGCAGAGAGCATTGATTATGCAGAACTTCTCGATGGTGAGACGAAGCATGCGTTGCTGAGAATGGGGATATGAGCGAATTGGAGGGCGCATAAGTGAAATCTGGCTTGAAGTGATTACCTTCATGACTGGGAGAGGTACTCCAACCCAATAATAGTGGAGTGCTAAAGCGAAAATGATTGCAGAGATGTTGAGCGTCAATACGAGAGGGTCTCTGGCACTGAGCTGAATACTGCGATAGTTTCATCAGGACCAGAGCGGAGTGTGCAGAGACAATATACTTGCGCAAGGAAGCCCGTTAACTGACCGACAGCGACCCATCGCCGAATCAGCGTGATACACCGTGCGTAGAGCTGTAAGTACACACCAGAGAAAGGTTAGACCTCCTCTGCTCAGACACACGCTTCAAAGCGTTCTGCAGCTCTAATTCATTGTCACAAGACTGGAGATATTCATGAGGTGTCGAGTCTAGGATGGTTTGGTAGACGGAGAGGATCCACAATCGGGTTGCATCCACCGTTCTCCTCGAGATCGAGGAGGGAGACAGGTAAGCTGAACGGCCAGACATCGAGACGCCACGTCGGGATTGGGAGCAAGTTACTCTGATATATGACGAATTGGCAGGGTGAGAGGTGATGAGGGTACTGCAGACATACAGTATGCACAAGTAGAAAGTATCCGATTGATTCCGATTGAGCGTCTGCAGCGCTGTCAACACCGATGATCGGTGCGGCACCGCACGATGTCCGCGCAGCGTGACCGCGTGACCGGCCCAACCACGGTTTCTGACGGCACCCCTCGGTACATGGAGATCTATACAGTACTTCAAAAATACATCATACAGGCAGTGGATATGGCGATACATATAACTGGGGGCTACAGTTGGACAAAAAATGCAACAAGCTTAACATAGCCCAGGGATTCTGGGCTTACATCGGGCACCTCAAATCCCAGGCATCCTTCGGCACATCCACTCTATTATCATCCATAGGTTTGGACCACTTGTCTAGTCGGCATGGGAATGGATAGGTACGGCGGAACAATAGTAAAGGAGAGACTCACCAGGGCAAGGCAAGAAATATCCATCCATCGCGCTGGAAAAACGATCTTTGTATTCTTCGGGTGGAATGACAGTAACCTCCTTTCCAGAAGGTTTCAAACCTTGCTTCGCTTTGTACTCTAGAGTTTTGGCAAATGTATAGCTCCCTGGGGACATAGACAGAAGTTAGCGTGTTATGTCAGTGCTGGCGCTAGAGGGCAAAACAGCGCACCAATGGTGTCAACCAGGCCGCATGCAATCTCCTTACGCTGGGAGTCAATTCCCAAGAGCAACCTAGTGGCTCAATTTTACGACGGCTTCATTCAGTCCACACAGGGGCGACTTACGAGTAATCCATTATGTTACTTTTGGACAAAAATTCCGAATCGTGCTTGATGGCTTCCTGTAGGACAACTTTTGAATAAGGTTGGACCAGAATTAGCGCCCTTTGTTGGCCTGACAAGGATATGGCGGGATAAACGTCAGCTTATGAACCCAAGATATCTGGTATAGTGAATACGCACCTTCAATCCATTCTCCATCGAACAATGTCTTTGCCACTGTACCATCACCTGCAGGCTTGACCTTCCTACCATGAATACCCTTCAAATCGAAGGTCTTCTCGATTTGTTTCTCGTAGAAGAGGTTCTCCATCACTAACAAATCTGCCTTGGTCTGCGTGGACCCGGTTTCCAGATTACGCACTTCCACAGTATAAAAACCAAGCAATTTGGCGAGCACCGTCGGCTTGGAGGTGGTGGCATCCATATACCGGAAATATGAAGGTCCTAGGTCGATGAGGACTTGTCTGTGACAGGTCGCAATCAGGTGATGGTAAACGGAGTGAGGTCAGGTGAAAAACAGACAAATCGGCAACATTCCACGCGTTCACCAAAGTCTTGATGATAAATCGATCATCTGCTGTCTTCCAGAAGTTACTCCGACTCTTTCCTCCTTCCGCGCTCCAATTAGTGCTCTTCTCCATGCTCTTCAGAAAGGCATCGCTAACACCACACTTTTTCCTCAGTGCATCGAATTGTTTTGCATAGTATACAGTGCAGCTGAACTTTAAGCGCTTCCCAATGGTCCAGTCATACTTGATATGAGGGCGATCGTCAATAGGAGGGAAAGAAGACGGGGGATTGACACTGTTAGCCAGGAGACCATGGTGTTGGGGAGACGGGGAGGAGGGTCGGAGAGTATCAGAGTTCAAAACATACCGCATGGCATTTGCGATACTGGAAGTGAGCGTCGACGTTAGGGAACCGGATAATCCGGCATCTGGGAGTGGCTTGTCGATATCGGCTTTCGGTGGTAGTGGTGGCCCATGAATTAACGAGGAATGTGATTCCTTGGGGGGAAGGGAAGGTGGAAAGAGGTGAGATGGTCGGGGGGTCTGGTCACCCGCAGTGCTCCCATCGAGGGTGAGAGTTGAGCCGCTTTCAATGCTATCTAAGGTCAACACAGACGAGGCCCCTCCACGACGAATGTGTGTCTCGACAAAAGATGACCCTGCCGTTGAGACGTAGCTTCCGGAGGCGGACGTGGATGGATCAGATGGAGGGCCGACTGCACCGATCTCTTGAAGAATTTTACCTGCTGCTCCAACTGATTCTGGCATCTCGCTCAATTCACCACCGACAGCTTGAATACTAACCTCCACAGCAGGTTTCGCCCGAGCGGAAGGCGGGGCCCCGGGTCGTTCACTATGACCACTCCCAGGTCGAGACGACGAGTTCCCAACCATAAGCCCTGTTAACCGGGAGCTTGAACCATCCGCTTTTTGCCGTAGAACAGTATGGAGTGACAGAATAGAAGTGGGGTCCTTGGGGTGCGCCTTTCGACTGATGACAGCAGAACAAATCTCAGGTTCGTGCCAGACAATGCCATCCTGGTCTGGATCGAGAGTGATATTGGAGGAGGAGCGGAAGAACTTGTAGCCGCCCAGGGTGGAAAATGTAGACGGGGCTGCTGGCGATTCAGACATGGGGGTCGGCAAGGGCGAGGATGAGATGTTCGATGGAGTCCGAGTGGTTGTCAGGCCATCAAGCTCTCTTTCATAATCGGTAGAACTGTTACAAAGGGGCAAAGGTAGTTGGTCAGCGGGACAACCTTGTGATGAGGTTCACAACGGACCTCAAGGTGAAAGCGATGATACTCCCCCAGTCATCTTCGCGGATGACAACCCTTCCACCAGGAACAGCGTGACAGCCTGCTCGCCACCATTCGGGCTCCTTAGCATCCAGAGGGCAGACGACAGGCTTATCTTTGAGAGGACAAGGGATGTGCTTTTGCTGCCAGGCGTTCAGCCGCTTTGCAGCACCTCGAGCGGCAGAGTAGAAGGCCTGCCGCACGTCGTTCAAAGAAGCGAGAGGGGTCTGCGAAAGTTGTCTGTAGAGGGACTGTTCCGTCCTATGAAACGTCTCGCGAAGGTTTGACAAAAGCTCCACAGGGTCAACATCATCGTGCTTCTTCTGAGGTAAGGAGGACATCGAAGTGATGGAACGAAGGAGACCAGGCCGCTGCGGGGCAAAGTAGCTCGATGGTGGCGAGAGAAAGCTACCGTTGCGAGACACGGTGTTAGGCGCGCTTACAGGGAAAGGGATTGATCCGGGGTGCTCAGCAGTTGGTGTTGGAGCGCCATCGTCGGAATCGCTGCTGCTGTCATAGGGATCGTCTACGGAGGGTATGCGAGGGAGTGATTTGTGGATGGAACGTGCCGACGACGTTGCACAGGCGTCTTCCTGAAGACATCTATCGTGAGTGAGGAGAGACGCATAGTTGGATAGCGGCTCACTAATTTGTCCATGTGCTCAGCGACACTCAGCCACCAGTCCCGGATTTCGCGCCTCAGGGTGCGCTTTTCCTCGTGAGGTTCGTCATCATCGAAGTGTTCCAGGGAAGAGTGTACCGACTGTTTGGGAGTCCCATGGCTCCTGAGAATTTGAAGTCGGGGGACTCGAATCTCAAAGATGTCCTCTACGGCGGAGAGGGTGAATGAGATCTGATGTGACTTGAATGAAAAGTGGCGGACAATATCAAGGCGACATCGTGGAAGAGGAACGTCATGCGATGTGCGAGGAGGCACGGAGGTGTGTTCGCATATTGGTGGCGTTATGGTGCACGCGAGAGGAGAGTAGACAAGTATCTCAAGGAACTTGGCAAACGAGAGAAGACTAGGAGTAGGGAAGCTTCAGAGGGTTCAACAATGGAGAGGGAACAAACATACTATGATCCGTCGCTGAGTCGGCTCTTCTGTGTTTCACAACCGCACTCCTTGCAGCTTTCCCACACGCTGATCTCCTCCTCATGGCCAACCATAGCTTTGTCATCAATTGGAATGACGTTGGCAGCTATTCTGATACCATTGTGAATCCACCTCCTTTCGTGGTCTCCCCTCCTGACTGAGCAATTGCGTCGATCGCAAGACTTGTTCGCCGTCAAACACATATCGACCAAAGTGTCACCGAACAGACTGTCCAGGTTGTTGTCCCAACGATTGAATACATACGTCATCCACCGAGCCTCCTTGCACGGGGTGAGTTGACGAAGAGTGTCCGTCGACGCTTTGGAAATGGCGGATCCAGCGGACTTCGCAGAGCTTTCGGAAGGTGGACGCGTCGGCACGTGTTCCGAGTATAGAGTTGATAGCTCTTGCTTGTGGATAAACCCAAGGGTTCCGGCCATCCGTCGACCACGTGTTTCCCTCCCTTCCCATCCAGAGATACTCCATAACGCCGCTCGCTCGTCGCCTACCGGCCTGTACGATGAATCTTGTTTCTCTCTCTCAGCGAGGGCGACCAGTGGTCTCGGAGGAGCGAACTTCACTCCGGGCGATGTTGATTGCGGATCAGCATCTTCCTCTATGCGCTTCAGCGCATACGTGAAGACAGACTCTGCAGATTCGTCAAATCGGTCTTGCTGAATTGGAGGCAGGGTAGAAGGTCCAGAAAAGAAGGAGAATTTGCGAACGCGATCTACGGGGCCGTCAACAGATTGTCGAGGTCGGTGCTCGTCGATGTCTGAATACGTCTTCGGTAGTTCCAAGGAAACACGCCGAGTTCGCCCCGACCCCACGCTGGCGCTCGTGGCTCTATGCAATAAATCTTCGGTTTTCTTCGATACGAAGGACCAGATACCCGCAGCGGTGACTGAATCACGTTTGACATGTCTGGGGGAGTGTGAATGTGGTCTGTGGCCCATGGGAGGGGGTAGTGGAACGGAAGGGATTTGGGGTGAGGGAGTTGGCTTCGGAAATTGCAAATTAACATGCGAGTCGGCGAGGTAGTGCTGTTCGAGCACCAGCGAAAGATAGACGTAAAGGGCCAGGCGGAGGACGTTGCACAAGGCGGTATGCTGGTTGGGGGAGGTCACACCCTTGAAAGTGAATGTGCCTCCTACGACATATAACGACTCATCACTAGGATCGTGAGCGTCAACTGAATATAAGTCGAGTTAGTACTTCAATGAACTGAAAGAGAATTCTAAGCGCCGACCATCCCACTCGTCCAACCCATAGAGTACCTGACCATTGCCGATCTTATCGCCAGGCTTGACGTCCGGGAGAGAGTATACACCGGTTGTGAAGTGGCATCCAACACGGGACGGTATGAGGCTAAAACCCATGTCTTCCGATGGGAGAGCTCGATGAGAACCAAACGGCGTCAGAGTGAGAAGTAGATGTCTTCTTGAAGGTTTCGGGGTTAACGGAGCCGCCTTGGACACAAGACGTCGAAGTTGTTGGAGGGCGCGAAGAGGCCGGTCTTCTTGGCTCAGTCGTGGCTCCGGCCCCTCAGGCTCCAAGGGGAGGGACTTCTCCAGGCGGTGCGGAGAAATGTGAGTACCCCCGTTTGGAACCGACTTGGCCGAGCTCGTCGCTTGTCCCTTCTCCTTCTCTGTTTGCCCCTTGTCCGTATCCTTCTGCTCTTTCCCGTGCTCTCTCCCGTTCTCCTTCAGTACCTTACCATCGGTATTGCCTATATCCCGATCATCCCTGCGTTTCCTGGCTCTCTTGATGCCTGCTAACCATCCTCCATTCCCCATGCATTCCCCTAGCTCGGCCAACGCGAATTCGATCGCGCTGGTCCAGGGCGACTTTTCCTTCCCTCCATCTTCGCGGGAGGGTATCTGAGGGTCCTCCTTGATGGCGTGATCAATGAACCTCCGCAGGTGTTCACGGCTCACGATGGTTAGAGTTGCCAAGTTCTTACCGGAATGAGGAATAGAAGGGAGTGGCTTCTGGAGATCTGCAGACATATCACGTATATGCCCCCCGGTCAAGTTACACTTGAGACGGCACACAGCTAGGAAACTGTCGCGCCAGATAATAGGGATGGAGTATATATGCAGCCCCTTGCAGTCTTGAAGCGAAGTGGCCGGGAGCCTAAGCGCGGCCACGTGGCTTCTGTCTGAGGTCACTGCAACTGTCAAGTCGACAAGCACCAGCACCGCAGGTGGAGGTAGCGAAGAATGGTCGTCATTTTTCAAGTTCTTGTGCGTAATTATGACATTGACAAGAGTTTGTGTGGGTCTTGAGGAAGGTCGGAGCGTACGAAATTGAAGGCACAGTTCCCTCACTCTCAAGCTGAGGTTGAAACTCAGGGATTTTACAGCAAGTGGGCGGAGGATGAAGATGATGATTTGATGAGTGCCCATCAACATTATAACAATGTCGTAGACAAGTTGAAGGAGAAAATAGGAAGAAGTTGATGCAGAAGGGATGTGGCCGAAGGAATGTGGCCATGCACTTCGAATCGATGTTGACAACCACGCTTAATTAACCATCGCCGTCTCAGAGAACGCAACGTGATGAAACACTTCGAAAGGCAAAAGTGATTGACTCGAACGATTGAATTGGAACGGTTCTTCACGACAAGGTACCAGAACTCGACACGGGTCACAGGGTGAAGGGCCTGGTTCTTGGGGGCGTGCGATGACAGTGTAAATCATTGAGGATGGGAGACGAGGGGAACATAACTCGCCTGATTCGACAATAACATGCTCTGTCGAAGATAACAGAGTCGCAAGACAACGGATTTCAGAGCGACCCAAACGATGGAGGTCAAATGTGAATCTCGGCGCAGTAGGTTGCTGGTCAGAATGAGAGGTTTTCATTAGGCTGAAAGACGAGGGAGTCGTGGAGAACCAGTCCAACCAATTCAGCAGACGAGCACTGCTGGAGGACAACACTAAGCAACGACTGAGTCGAGGTTGTGCAATGTGAATGAGAGGGCTTGAGGGGCAAGACAATCCGGCCAGCGACCAAACTCCGCCAACTTCGCGACAACCTTTCTTCCGATCGCAGCTGGGTTGGACTTGAACTTGAACCACGTATATCAAAGCCCAACAATGTTCATCCCGCGAGGATTGGCTGAGGATTGTCCACGACTGCTTACTTGGCCTGATCTCGCGCTGTCATCCGGCCGAACCATCTTTTCGACTGGCTCGATGTTTCGGTATCTGTCAGTTTACATCTCTTTGATTCTCGTGGGTCAGCTGTACGGTTGAATGTTCTCGCTCGTCTGGATACCTGTGGCTTTGGGCCAATCACTCTCACTGCGCTATTATTTGCAACAAAACCGCGATACATTGCCTTGAACCTTCTTGATGAGCCCGCGGAGTAGCCTTGCGACATCGTGACCTTCCTGGCTGCTTCTCATTATAACATTACAAGATGCGTGGGTCATCTGCACGTCCTGTAGACTCCAGCGCTTTGCGGCCGCGACTCGGTTGCTTTGACTTGTGCTCACCTCCCAAGCCCGACCGTTTCTAACACATTCAATGTTCTCAGAATTTCAAGTCTGTTCTATCAACTGCAGTCGTGAGAGGACGTTAGTCAAGGAACCGCTCAATCACCTGTCAGGGGCGAGAGGGTATGTATGTACTCCCATGATAGCTGCTTCCAATTCTGTCGACCTTCTTTCCCCACCTAGCATTGTACTTCTCGAGAGAAGCTCTGCGCATGATAGGGTGCCTGCTCCAGCGTAATCAGTCATCCAGCTGCGGTTCTGCTCGGGGTTCCGTCTACCCGTATCAGCAACCTGTTTTGATACTCTCACCACGGCCGACGAGAGCATGCACATGGGGTTTTGTGGAATCTGACAGTGCACTGGAGTTCGTAGTGTCGAGAGGGTAATACACTGCCCATCTTCCCGTGGTTCTCGATTTGAGTGGCGTACCTTGTATGTCTGTCATTTGAGAACTTGTCATGTGAGTCTCCTTGCTTTGGTTTGACCTTCGATATGGGCTCAATCTCACCCACCATTATGATGTCTCGTAATCCAGGTCGTCACCTGAAATTAGATCCCTTCTCTGATCCATTGTTGCCACAGCTCTGGATTCCGCGAGTACGGTGTATCTAGAATTCTGAGGCACATACACAGGCTCTATCATTTCCCCACGTCTTCGAATCTCATTCGTGGGGAAACCTACTATCTCGGACGGTGCTTGGGTTAAGCTCACCTCAACGATCGAGTGTGCGGGGTAGTTGCGTCACATTTAGATGCTGGGAGTAGCCCGATTTGGACTTCTAACGCCGGCGCCAAGCGCCACCACCGTCGCCTCGATGGGCCATTCGACGGCAACATATAGCTCCATGGACACAGACTGTTCTTGGGTGTCTGACAGATGGACCGTCTCGTGGAACCCATCCAAATCAACGCAAGTGATGTATTTCGAGTGGTCCCGTGCGCACACTGGGTTGCATTCGGTTGGAGAGCATGACCTCTTCCTCTACGTTCTATGATCGCGAAGTCCCCATTTTGAGGGTTTTACCATCTACGTGCGGGGAAGCCCTAACGGCCGTTGTTTGCCAGTCAACGTGACCCTTCTCCTTGGAATTCCTTCCCCACTCCTCCCAGAGCGGTTTCTCAGATGACTTCCTCTCAGCCTCCTGCCGGGCATTATTTCCTTGTCAGTTGGATAAACATACCCGGACCGTACTGAATTCCTTGTTCTTCTTTTGCCTACACGGTTACTCCAGGATATTCTTTCTCCAGCGCTCAGGCATATAAAGCATCCTTGCTTTAAGCCTACGTCCTTATCTCGAGGTCCCCCTCAAGACTCTACTTTGTGAAACACACTAGCAATCATGGTTCATCCGCAGGAGGTCGACGTTATCGTTTGTGGGTCAGTATTAGTCCAACCGTCGCGAAATTGAACACGACTAACAC
This sequence comes from Jaapia argillacea MUCL 33604, assembly GCA_000697665.1. Taxonomy (NCBI): domain Eukaryota; kingdom Fungi; phylum Basidiomycota; class Agaricomycetes; order Jaapiales; family Jaapiaceae; genus Jaapia; species Jaapia argillacea. Next base: position 82,549 of record KL197739.1, on the reverse strand, counting down.
CAAATATTCTTTCGTAGTGGTGGTCCCGCAGGATGTGTAGTCGCTGGGCGATTGGCTTATGCCGACCCAAACCTGAAGGTCATGCTTATTGAGGGTATGCCTTTCAAACACCTCCTCGTATCAAGTTGACTTACCCTGCCGCCAGGTGGATCTAACAACAGGGACGACCCTTGGGTCTACAGACCTGGCATCTATGTCAAGAACATGCAACGTGATGGAATGTAAGCCGGTTTGAGATCCCCTATCGTCCAGCACTCAGTCCTATCCCATTGTTTAGCAACGACAAGGCGACATTCTACACTGATACCATGGAGAGCAGTCACCTTCGTGGCAGGCGCAGTATTGTCCCATGTGCCAACATCCTCGGTATGATTTTTTTCTAGCGTGAAAGAGTCCTCACCTAATTGATTTCAACCGCTTCACTGCAGGTGGTGGAAGCAGGTATGTGTTATTTGATTCTCGTCAGAATTTGATTGTAGCTAACTTCACTCCAGTATCAACTTCCAGGTATGATTCGCGCACCATGGTCATTGATAAAAATCTGATTTCTTTCCCAACGATTCATAGATGTACACTAGGGTGAGTTTGATAGCATTTGGTAGCAAGGCATCATTTAACCCTCCACGTGACTAGGCATCTGCTTCCGACTGGGGTTCGTCAAGACCGATTGGTCTCTCAGATAACCACTTACCACTTTCTTACCTTAGATGACTTCAAGAGCGAGGGATGGACTTGCCAAGGTGAGTTCGGGTTTCTTACTTTCGTTTGTTGAGGCTGAACGCCTTTTAGATCTCGTTCCCCTCATGAAACGAGTTGAGTTGCAAGTACAAAGACGTGACGGTCTGGCGCTAATGCATAGATATCAATAGCTTGAGAACTATCAGAAGCCAAGCAACAGTGACACGTAAGTTGAATTATCACCATGATTTCGGTCGGCGATTAACTCTCCATCAGCCACGGATACGAAGGTCCTATTGCCATCTCGAACGGTGGACAGATTACTCGTAAGTCATTGCTGGAAGAAGTGAGGTCCTATACCCCGATTCTAATCCTGTGTCTCTATAGCCGTTGCCCACGACTTTTTGCGTGCCTCTCACGCCATTGGTGTCCCTTTCAGCGATGATATTCAAGGTAAGCGTCGTTAGAAAGACAAACCGAGGCATAATCTGATCTCTTCGATAAAGATTTGACCACCGCACACGGCGCTGAGATCTGGGCCAAGTACATCAACCGACACACTGGTCGCAGGAGCGATGCTGCTACTGCTTATGTCCACTCGTTCGTCTTTTCCTACGAGATTATCATCCATATCCTGAAAACACCCTTTGCAGTGTCATGGATGTGCAGAATAACCTTTTCTTACGCACCAATGCTCGCGTCTCTCGTGTTATCTTTGAGGGCAACAAGGCTGTTGGTGTTGCATACGTGCCATCCAGGAACCGTGCCCACGGAGGCAAAGTTCACGAGACGATCGTAAGTAGATTTATACAGCTCCTAGTTCTCCCCTCACCGACTCTTCTTAGGTCAAAGCCAAGAAATACGTCGTTTTGAGCTCTGGAACTTTGGGCACTCCCCAAATCTTGGAGCGCAGCGGTGTTGGCGCAGCTGACTTGTTGAAGAAGCTCGACATCAAGGTTGTTAGCGACCTTCCCGGAGTTGGCGAGCAGTACCAAGACCATTACACCACTCTTTCCCGTAAGTTCAAGACATATTGGTCCTGAGGTTCCATTTATTGACTATTCCTCAGTCTACCGCGTTTCGAATGATACCTTCACCACCGACGATTTCCTTCGCGGCGACAAGCAGACTCAGATGGAGGCAAGTCAACAACCCTCGTTCGAATAGACCTTTCCTAAATAACTTCTTACATCAGCTGTTCAACGAGTGGGAAGTTAGTCCCGAGAAGGCCAGGTTGTCGTCGAACTGCATCGACGCCGGTTTCAAGGTGAGGAAACTTGTTATAGTACCAACGCATTCCTAACTCCTCGACCAGATTCGCCCCACCGAGGAAGAGTTGAAGGAGATGGGTCCCGAGTTCAACAAGTTGTGGAACGAGTACTTCAAGGACAAGCCCGACAAGCCCGTCATGTTCGGTTCCATCGTCTCAGGAGGTGAGATCCACCACCCACCATTTCATCGAACCTTTCTAAGTATTTCATAGCCTACGCCGACCACACTCTCTTGCCCCCTGGCAAGTACGTCACGATGTTCCAATATCTCGTCAGTGGAACCTGTTCTGTTCTGTCGCAAATGAGGTGGTGACTAACGACCAAACCGCTTGTAGGAATACCCCGCCAGCCGTGGCAAGATTCACATCCAATCGAGCAACCCTTACGTCGAGCCCTTCTTCGACTCTGGCTTCATGAACAACAAGGCCGACTTTGCTCCCATTCGTTGGAGTTACAAGAAGACTCGTGAGGTTGCCAGGAGGATGGACGGTAAGTGCCGCCATCACTCAATTTCCACATCCGAATTGATTCACCAACCACCGATTTTCATTATAGCATTCCGTGGCGAGCTCGCGTCTCATCACCCTCACTTCCACCCCGCTTCCCCCGCCGCTGTCAAGGATATCGATATCAAGACCGCCAAGGAGATATTACCCAACGGCTTGACTGTCGGAATCCACATGGGTACCTGGCACAGGCCATCTGAGCCTTATGATGCCAGCAAGGTCCATGAGGACATCAAGTACACTGAGGAGGACGACAAGGCTATCGATGACTGGATCTCTGGTATGTGCTGTCCTTCCAACTGCATGACGCGCCGAAGCCCAACTTTGGACTATAGACCACGTCGAGACTACTTGGCACAGCTTGGGTACTTGCGCGATGAAGCCCCGAGAGGAAGGCGGTGTTGTCGACCATCGTCTCAACGTTTTCGGTCAGTATCCCTCTCTTCACCAACACACGCCTTGCTTGGTTTCTGATGTAATGTAATGCAGGTACCACCAACCTCAAGTGTGTCGACTTGTCGATCTGCCCTGATAACTTGGGCACGAACACCTACTCATCGGCATTGTTGGTCGGTGAAAAGGGAGCGGATTTGTTGCTCGAGGACCTCGGTACGCCGTTCTTCTTATACTCGCTTTCACACACATATTCTAACTCGTTTCGACAGGCCTCAAGGTTAGGTTGCCCCACGCACCCGTCCCTCATGCGCCCGTCCCCAAGGGCGTCGCTGCCACCCAGCAGCCCCGCTAAGTGGGTGACTTCGTGGTGAGGTTGGTGAATCGTTGAACAAACTTTTATGTATGTTTCGCGGGGTTGTTTCTTGTATGACTAGGAGGTCGAATCTCCTGCCGTTTTTGTATTTCAATGCCGTTGTGTCTTGTTGTATTCCTTATTCCGCATAACGCGTGCCAAATTCAAAGTCTTCTTTTGATATACGTCTGTGAGATAACAAAAAAGTGAACGCTCATCACATCTCTCCACATTCTGCGATGCGTGGTCATCAATGTGGGTAGAAGAAGAGCGCCTGGGAGACTTACCAACGATCTTGACAGCGAGTTTGGGTCGATTGTTAGGACCAGTAGGTACATTTTCGATTTTTCGGAGTGTGAGCATCCCTTCTATCACTTTTCCGAATACCACGTGTTTGCCGTCTAGGAAATCACATTTCGCTGTGGTGATGAAGAACTTGATGCAACGGGTGGGGTTTGAGTGCTTGTTTGTTGAAGATGAGGGGGGAGCGTACCTGACAACCATTCGTGTTTGCTCCGCTGTTGGCCTATCAAATATCATCATCAGAAGTAGTTTGGGGGCGAGAATTTTGGGAACGGACGTACCATGGAGAGTAACCCAGGTCCTGTATGTTTCTCCACAAAGTTCTCATCCTAACACCACTTCCTCCATCAGGGGAACGCACGACAAGGATCAAGGAGATAAAAGGCACGTACGGGGAACTTGTCTCCGTAGATAGAGAACGATCCCGTCCCATCTCCTTTAATAAAATCTCCGCCTAGGTGGTTAAATCACCCATGCTTTCGTTGAGCTCGGGTTAGGATGAAATTGGTGGGGGAAGGTGGGTGAAGTACCTTGGACCATGAAATTTGGGACTCTGTAGTGCGTGAAGTTAATAGGTGGGGGTGAGGGGAGGGAGAGGGGAGGTGCTCACACTCTGTGGAAGGTAGCGTTTTTGTACCCTTGTGGTCTTGCGTTCACCCTACGAGATCACTCCGTTAACCTCTCTTCGCTCCCCCTTTCCCCCACCCAATCTCACCTGTATTCACCCGTACACAATTGTCGGAAGTTCTCAGCTGTCCTGAAAGTTATATCGATGCCTATGAGGTTCGGATCGTACGCGTGGCGGGGTGAGGGGAGAGGCTGACTTTGGTACTATATCGCTGAAGAGCTCCATTTTGAGTCTGCCGGCTGGGGTTTCGCCGATGTTGACGTCCATGAAGACGATGGGTCGTGTATTGGACATTGTGAGGGGATGAAGGAGATGATGTTTGGAGATGATGGTGGACGGAAGCAGGATCGTGACGCCTGTTGGTCAGCTTGTTATCAGACCGAGAGTTACTATCCACAACGGCCGTAGCATCGTAGCTCACCGAGGCCTCTTGCTCGTCTCTTGCACACTTAGTCTTTTACTGCACGAAGAAAGTTCTCCAAGCATGCTAGCTACATATGCTATTCACTTCGAAAATCTCTGCTCGACTCACTAGGCCAGTCTCAGGAATCAAGCCGCTCATTCCTTGATGCCCTCTGGACTAAGACAAACTTCTTGCACAAGGAACGAGGTACATAAGGGGGGAGGTCCGGTATATTTCCAGGATTGAACAAGGAGTGTATCATGCGGTACGAACCAATCCACAGCCCTTCCTCCTCTGCTCGAGTCACGACGAAGCCCGCCATCGCACTCCTCACATCAGGTCTAACCGTCAGATGGTACACATGCCCAGGACAAGATGGAAGTTGGGGGATATTTCATTCCGAGGGTGAATCCACCCTTTTCGGCTCATAAGGAGCCTGCATCCCCCCGAGGAAACCCCAACTCTTGCCGACCATCCCTATGCAGTCTCCGAGTCATTCATAGCGTTTTGGTTCCTTGCAGCATTTAGGTTAACAGAGAGGACGATAATGGGTTTGTCCTGTGACAGGTACTCCTCTCCATATATGGTGTTAGGAAACAAGTGAGGTGATGAAGATCTAGGATGGTGAGTACCGAGGTGGATGCGACCATCCCCAACTGTCCCTTTCGCCGTACAAACCCATGGATTTTCGCCTGTTACGGCTGGCATCAACCATGATTATTCAACTTGGGGGTTTGAATCGTTTGTATTGTGGGACGTATAGAACGACGATCTGAAGGGAGGTATAGGCGACTCGTTCGCCAAAGGTCGGGCGGGATCTACGTGTGCAGATGCTTCCAGCTGACGAAGGCCTTGAACATCTATGTAAGCAGAGGCGCAGGCAGTAGTTTGGAGGAGAGTAATGATGTGTTGTCGTCGGTAGAATCGTTGTTCAGAAGTCTATGATATCCAGCAGAGGGCGAGAGGGATCGACTATGACGAGATTTCGAGGCTAGAATCTGCTGAGAAGCGTTGTGGAGTGGGATGAGGTACGAGTCCGATCGATTGGCGGTGAGGTGATGACGAGTCAGGGACAATGCTGATAGCGGATGTAAACGCAAAGACGACCAAGAGGTGAATGAATACTGCAGAGGATCGAGAGGGCTCGCAAAGAGAGCCTTGTCTGCAGCGTACGAAACATGTACGGAAACAAAAGGCAATCAAAAGTGGCGTGAGAACAGAAGATGATCGGCGTAGTGATCCCAAAGAGGAAAGAGGGCTGGCTGCTGACGAGATGTGATGACGCAGGGCTAAACTTCGGTAGTCTAACTTGAACCAAACGTGTCGCAGCAGCTCGTTCATTCTCTTCGTCTGCGATCGCACCCCACGAATAGCTCGGATGGTGCACAGACCACCCGACACCCGCCTCCTCAACAACCTCATCACAAACGAACTCTCCTACTCAAAACACCTCCACTCCCTCCTCACCCTTTCCTCCTCATCCCAAGCTGCTTTTTCTGCTTATGCAAGTGCATCCTCCCAGGACTTGGCCCGCGTTATCGTCAACGTTGCTGCCTGCTTGAGTGGCGCAGATGATGCACTCGCAGACTATGCAGGAGCCGTTGACGAATGGAGGGATGGTCTCGCCAGGATCAAGAGTGCAGAGGAAGAGTTGGGGCTCATTTTGAGGGACAGAGAGATTTTGTGAGTGCGATATATCGTCTTATTTATAGGCGACGTGGGATTGAGGTTGACCGCATGTATTGTTGGGCGGGATAAGTGTAACTCGTCTGCTCAAAGCTTCCAAACCACAAAAAGCGAATCGAGACTCGTTGATCAACCTTGGCTTATCAAACATACGAGCTTCTCTCTCTGAGACATCTCTTTCATCTCCTTCCCACCACCCTGCTTCCTCCCCTTCTTCCTCCACCCAACTTAGTACGTATTTTCATTCGTCCCTGACTTTGGTCTTCGGTATGCGATTGACGCCACCACCCGTAGCAAAACTAGCAACAGCCCAAGCAGAACTCCAAGCATGTGAAGGACACCTCGCGCGTAAAGAACTCGAACTCGAACATCTTCGTTCTTCCATCGTCAGACAAGGTTTGGAAGGGAGGTTGAGAGCTTTGATTCGATGTGCTGAGATTTGGAGAGTGGTTGGTGGGGAAGGACTTGGTGTGCTTGGGTTTGGTGGGCACGAAAAGGTTGGGATGGCGAATGGTCATGGTGAGCTTTGATTTTCGCTCTTTCCTCCCTGTGATTACGGTCCAAAGATTCATATCATACTCATCACACCCTCCCTCCCAATAGCTCTACCCCTCCCCCCACCTCCGCCCCCTTCACCCCCCAGCTCCCTCCCAAACCCCCACCCCTCACCACACGCTCCACAACCCTACACCCCACTCCCCCATCCAGACGGGTTCGACACCGGCATTAACATGGGTAGGATCATACACGAAGAACCTAACGATTTCGGTTTGGCTATCGATACCACGGGTGATGATGGTGATGCTACTATTCGTTTGAGAGATCGTAATGGTGGTGGTGGTGGTGTGGATAATGGAGGTGCAGGTGGGCACTCTTCCGACCTATCTTCGCTCACGCCCTCACAATCTGCTTCTCAAATCGGTATTGGTGTTGTTCAACTCGTGCCTGCTGTTGGTGCTGGTGCTTTTGGTCGTGATGTGCGGATTGTTGAAGGACGCGAGACGGTTTATTTCACTCCTCCGAGTTCTGCGCAGGATCATGGGTCTTCAGCCCATGGACACTTTCCTCCTTCATCTTCAGGCCACGGACACCTCCCTTCATCTTCAAGCCACGGACACCTTCCTTCATCATCAAGCCACGGACACCTCCCCTCATCATCAAGCCACACCCACCTCCCCTCGTCATCATCAACCGACCCAACTCTACCCTACGAAAGACCACTCTCGGGAGGGAGCATAGCTTCCTTCCTCCATCACGTTCGTTCCAATTCTACTTCTGGGGGAGGGGGGAAGCAGGTTGAGTTTGAAGTGGATGTGAGGGTTCCGCCTGCGCATGCTATTGGGGAGTATGAGATGATTAGGGGGGAGAGGAGGGCTGGTGGGGGTGAAGGAGAGAGGGAGAGGAAAGGTGTGGAGAGAGGGGATAGTGGTGATCGGGGTGGTGGGAGAGGAAGGGGTGGTGGTGGTGGTAGGGTGAGCACTGAGTTGCGTGGGGCTGGTGGGGGTGCTGCTGCTCAGGAGAGGGAGGTGAGGGTTAGGTCGTCTGGGGATGGGGTTAGTGGACCTTCTGCTAGTGCGTATAGTGGGCCTTTGGCTAGTGCGTACACCGGACCTTCTACGGGCTCGAATGCGGGACCTTCTGCGAGCACATACGGCGGGCCTTTGGCGAGTGCGACTGCGGGACCTTCGACGAGCGCATATACCGGACCTTCGGCGAGTGCGTACACCGGCCCTTCAGCAAGCGCATACACCGGGCCTTCAGCGAACGCTTACACCGGACCTTCAGCGAGCGCATACACCGGACCTTCAGCAAGCGCATACACCGGCCCTTCAGCGAGTGCATATACCAGACCTAAAGCCAGTTCTCCCCTCAGCAAATCAAGACACGACAGTTCAGATGAAGGAGGGAGTAGTGAAGGCGAGAGCGATGAGATGAAGGATGGAAAGTGGGAGGTTAGGGAGAATGAGAGGTTTGTTAAACCTGGGTCTAAGAAGGCTGCTGGCAAAACCGAGAGTGGAGGGGGAGGGCATTCGTTCTCGATTAGGAGTCGCAAGGAGGGTGCTGGTGCTGGTGTTGGAGTTGGAGTTGGGATGGGCGAAGGGGAGAGGGATGAGAGGAGGGATAGTGTTGGGTTCCCTTCTTATCCTGTTTTCGCTCCTGGTCCGCTTGTGGTTGAGGATGGATTCCCTGTTGGCGCTGGTGTTACTGGTGGGGGAGGGTCAGGGGCAGGGGAGAAGGGGAAAGGAAGGGGGAGGAGGGGTTCGTTCTTTGGGAGTATCAAGCAGATGTTCCATCCGAAGCATAAGGAGAACCCGTTTGGTGTACCTCCGAGTCCAACGAAGGAGAAGGGTAGTTTGGGGAAGGAGAAGGAGAGCCCGAAGAAGGAGAGGGAGAGGGGGAGGGAGAGCCCGACGAGAGATAAGGGGGGTAAATGGAAGACGAGGACTGATAAGAATTTGAAGTCTATTGGGAGGGGTGGGGATAGTGATTCTGAGGGTGGGGTTGGGGAGGAGTGGAGGGGAGGAGGGAGGAGCTTTGAAGTTATGGGTGGGAGGAGTTTGGGTGTTGGGGATCCTAGTGCTGGTGTGAGTAGTTTGGGAGGAGGAGGTGGTGGTGGAGGGCCAGGGAGTGTGATTAGTGGGGCTGGGTCTGGGGTGCAGAAGAGTGGGAGGTTGAAGAAGAAGCATCATCCCCCTTTGGAGAAGGAGAAGCCTACGGGTGCGGGTACCGGCAAAACCAAGACGAAAGCGAAGAGTAAAGCGAAAGTGGAGGAGAAAGATAAGGACAAGGGGTGGATGAGTGATGGAGAGGTTGTTGGTGCTGTTGGGAGTGTTAGTGCCAAGACTCGGGGAAAGAAAGCGAAGGGGAAGGAAGTGGAGGTGAAGGATGGGAATGTTAAAGGGAAAGGCATCTTGATTACCGGGAAGGAGAAGGGTAAGGAAGGGAAATATGGAGAGTTGGCTGAGACTCCTTCGATGAGGACTAGGAACCGATCTGCAACTCTTCCTATATCCAATACTGTCATACCTTCACCGACGCCTACCACTTCGACTATCAAGTCATCCCCTTCGACTCCGACGCTTACGCCTAGTAGACCTCAGCAGAAACTAGAGTCGCAGCAGACTCCGACTCCGACTCCGGCTCAGAAGTCGAGAGTGGATGGTCAGCATAATTCGCACCATGCTACTGTTATTTTTGTTGATGAGCCTGTAGGAGGTGGTAGTGGAGGGGCTGCGCTTTCGAGAGATTCGTCTACTTCGAAGAGGAGTATCTTGAGTGCTGGCTCGGCTCCTCCTATCACCTCCGGAGGTCCTGTAGTGCGGAAGAATAGCGGCAGAAGGGGTGGGTCCTTGGACATTCAACCTGGAGGAGGAGGAGGGGGGAAGGAATTGGCTTGGCCTGCTGGTGGTGAACGTTCGCGGTCGACTTCGCCTCCTCTACTCTTGACTCCTGCGAAAGCGAAGAGAAGGAGTGATGGGGATAGGATTGGGGTTGGGAGGGGTGGGGGCGATGGTGGGAAAGGAGGGAAGGGAGAAGGGAAGAGTTTGATGAGTATAGTGGAGGATGTTGCGAAGCTGAATAGGGTTGGATGGGGGAGTGGGAATAAACTTCCTCAAGCTCCTGTGTCTCCACCACCTGCGCCTCCCGTTCAAGCGACGACTTCGACTTCGACCTTTGGTCCTCCGGTTTCAGGTGGGAACGTCACCACACCTTCTCGAGCAAGGTCGCCCGAACCCAAGCGACTATCCAATGATGTTGGAGCATCCGATAAAGTCGCGAATGGACATGCGGATGAGCAAGATCGAGAGCGTCTCGTGTTACATCGTCCGGTGAGGGGTCTGACTCCGTTGAAATCTGCCCTGAGGAATCCTAGTCGGACACCTTCGCCTGGTCCTATACCGCTTCCGAAGTATGGGAATGGAGGTGATGTGCCTCCGGTTCCCAATTTACCTGATCACTTGCGAGATTCTGCAGCTGGAGGAGGCGGGAGTAGTGGTGAGGAGTTTGTCGTCGGCAGCTCGAGGGACTTTTCTGTGGAACGGGGTGTGAGTGGAAAGCGGAGCCCGGAGGATTCGGCGTCCATCTCGTCATATGAGACTGGGCATGAGGTGTTCGATGAGGATGAGGGGGAGAGAGGTCGATCCATGTCGTCCAAGCAGCCTTCTTCACCTGATCCTGCATCTCGCAGCCCTCCTCGCGTTTACACATACCCACCCAACTCCCATAACTCGACTTCTAACGTTTCATTACCACCTGACCACGCACCTACCCGAAAGACAGGACCAGCGCCTCCTCCGCCTCCTCGTTCACCCGCTCGTAACAGTGTCTCAATGCTGAACCATGCCCATCCAGGACAAAGCCACAGTCCACCGGTGACTGATTTATCGACTTCTACTGCGTCGACTTATACACAACACACACAAACGGGATCAGATACTACCGATGGAATAACGTCTACTATCCATAACGGTGGACCTCCGCCTGTCAGGAAAACGGTTAGAGTGTCATTGGAACCGACGTTCTCACCTACACCTCCCGCGATTTATGACGACGATGAAGATGACGAGCATGAGGGGAGGGAGGGGAGGTATGCGCCTTGGAGTGGTGATCGTGGAGTTGGGGATAAGGGGAAGGGGAAAAGTCAAGCATGGAAGAAGGATGCAGATCAGGTTGGGGATATGTGGGAAGATTCGAGCGAGGAGGAAGATGAGGAGTATAGGAAGGCTAGGAAGATGTTATCGAGGGTTGGGGAGAAGTTTTAATTTGATTTGGGGTTGTTGGTGGACACTTAGATGTATGTTTTTTTCCATCTCGTAAGGGACTTTTCTACTCTCGTTTGAATTTGTATATGGTACACTCTTTTGACGGGATTTCTGGTTCAGACAACTGTTCACGACTTAGATTACGAACGTATTCATGTATGGCACATATACGACTATCTTATTATCTGTTTGCCTTCCTCGAAACCCTTAGGTCACATCTGAGGTTAGGGTTCCATTGGCATTAACCGTCTGTAGATTTCTGTGGATTCTCTGTACTGTGAAGGTGAACAGAAATTTTGATTACCTCGGAGATCCGGGCGATGGGTACAACAAAAGAAATCAACCTAACAATCTCCGCGTTCAAATGTTTGTGTCTGACCTGTTATAGATGGCGCACACCACGGACAATCAATGTCACCGATAAGTAATGTAAGTGCTGAGAAATCGGCACGCAGTCTAAATAAACAAGTAAAGGACAGTGGCCCAAGGGAACGATTGATGTGGGTAGAGCAACGGAGAAAGGGGAACAGCCAGCACAGGCACGAAGTCCAAGTGTAAGGTTGAAATGTCCATGAGAGGGGTAATGAGGCGATTTTAGGGCAAAACGTCAACGAAGGAATCCGCCAAGGGATGCCGTTTCTGAATCCTCAGCGTTATAACCAGCAAACTGGAATCACTCATGCCTCATCTTTATCCCTGACCGCTAACATCTGCTTCTTCTTCCCAAACGCCATCCTAGCAGCCAAATTGGAGTGGGAGGTTTGAGGTTGGGGTGCCGCAGCCCTCGCTTGCACCCTCTTCATCTCCTTCTCAAACACCGGGCTCCGCTTCTTCTTCCTCGAGCCACAGACAGTGGCGGGGGCGGAAGAAGGGCAATAACCACCGTCGGCGTCACTGCCCAGTACTCCAGTGGTCTACACCGTAAACAAAGAGCGTGAGTATGGTCAGCAGTGGGTCAAGAGGACAAGTTGACGATTGCTATTTGGACTCACAGCAGAGTAATCACAGTAGAAGTCGGTAGGGTTTTCTCCGGCGGTTGCTGGGTAGGAACAAAAGAGGGTGGTCCCATCATTGGAGTAAGTTCCGATAGAAAAGCCTGCATTGTCCTGTGATGGACACGCATAACACCTAATTGCGACAGAAGTAACACAAGGGAGGGGTTGAGGGACATGAAAGTTCGAGCCAGCGAGGGAGGGAGTTGAAATAATGGTGAACGTACGTCGAGGGCACTCCCGAGGGTCCTCGTGGTGCAACGGCCGCAAACGCTGAGAGAACGGAGGCCAGGAGAACGACCAGTGCGATGGGGGACACCATTTAAATTTTGTCTGGCGAGCAGCGACCGGGGGAGAAAGGATATATGGTCGGGATCCCTCCCACTTTATCCGAGGCTACTTATGAACGACCAACAGTGCATTTATCTGGTCAATGTCAGAAGGGTTGTCGATCGAGCCTGTCATTATCATGAGAGAAAATCGAGGACCCAGACTATATCTTGTGTCGTTGTGATGTCTCGTTATTCGATATCTGCAGACATTTTAGAAGGCGTTGCACATGGATCCAGAATACAAGCAAGTATTTGGACTTATGCCGGAGTCCTGGAAGGTCATGGACAAGATCATGGAGGTGAATGAAAGACGTCAAGGACATCCGAACGCCGACGTACGCGTGTGGTCCCGAGTTTATCGATCGATACGCCTCCCCCAGAGCTGTTACAGCTACTTGATGTCGAAAGGTAACACTATAATTACCATAACCCAGCGCGCGCATGCAGAACCACAGACCACTCCTCGCCTTTGGATTCTGTGATCGAGAGACGCCATAACAAGTCGAAAGCCCAGCGCAGAGATGTCGAAGAGATGTCGGCGAGAAGCAATCTGCTCTTTCCCACGCCACTGATTGTTCACAAGTAAATGATTTGACCATTCCGATCCCCTCCATCCTCCTGATATTGACAACACCACGACATACTTTACATAGCGTTCGTGTCGCGTGCCTGCGATGAAACCCTTTCATACTCCTTGCTGACTACCCCACAACGGACAGCCACCTATACTACATTGGCTGGATTTTACTGAGTCACCAGCAATCGCCATACTTATATGGAACCTTTCACCTTTGTAGTGCACTCTTCGCTTCCTCTTCAACTATTTTTATCGGTCTCCTATGTGCTCACGCGAGCTTACCCGGCGTTGACCCTTGCATCTCGTCTATCTACTTATGTGCAACCCCTGGTGGTCCCTGGGCTCATCATTCAAACGAGCAAATCCCACTTCTATTTCCTGACAATGGAAACCGTCGTGAGTTGATAGATCTCCCGGACCCGAAGCTTGGTTCAACCGCTTTTACCCTCGGTGGAGATAGCTGGGATTCGAGCTCCTGGCACACCAACGTCACTCAAGCATACCTCGTACGACTTCGATAATACCATTTTCCTCGCACGAAGTTCAGGAGCTTTGGAGGAGTACCAATTCATGCACATTAGTGAGGTGCCATGAATCGCTAGACCAATCAATGAGATTTGAGTGTTCAAGTTGAATCAATCAGACGTTCCTGGTCTGAGTACTGACATAGTAGCTCCCAAGTCGAGGCAGGCGGTGGGTCATGTTTCAACTGGTGAGTACTGACCTGCTGGATCTCACTGGGTCAGTTCAGTGGTAGAAAAAAGCTCGGTCACAAGCCTGTCATTAAATGGCGGGTGCAAGACTAACAGAAAAAGGGGGGTGGGGAAAGATGGTCCAAGCAGGTGAAGAGTCCGAAGGGGAAGCGAACGATGATAGACTGAGTAAACAGCGAGTCCTAGTCCAGAGTCCAATAACAGAGAGAGAGATACTAATGTACTCCACCTGACGACAATCTCATATTTAGTCCAGGTCGATCATCATAGCCCTCTTCGACTCCCTCGAAGAACCTCCAGCAGCAGCCCTAGCCTCCACTCTCCTCTTCGCTTTCTCAAACTTCGCATTCCTCTTCTTCGCAGCACATGCTACGGTCGTAGCACTCGATGGGCATCCGCTGGCATCATGATCTTGAGTCAACTGACCACTTGACTGAAAGAGCAAGCAACGTCAGTTCGGCGCCAGGAACCAGCAGAAATGTAGCGAAGGTCATACGGTAGAGTAACGACAGAAGGAACTGTTCGAGTGGTCGCTGGCAGAGCGAGGGTAAACACAATTTATGGAATTCCCTTCGACATGGGAGGAACCGAGTGCGAAGTTGCCGTTGTCCTTGGAGGGACACGCGTAACATCTACATGCAACCACGAGAAACCCGTTAGTAATCAGTTGAGATTTTCGGGCGACACGACGTACTGAGGGGTCGATGAAGGCTGGCTGCGGGGAACGACACCTGCAAAGGCTGGGAGGACGGATACGAGAAGGATGAAGGCGGTGCGGGTCATCATCTTAGGAGCAAGAGACGAAGAAAAGAAAGCACTGGAGGTGGGAGCCCGAGGTTGCGATTCATGGAGGGTTCGCTTTTATGGGATCGCTCAGGCAGGAACAATCAACGCATGCATGCATGGAAGGCCTGAATGAAAATTTCGTTCGGTGCTCGATCGATGCTCGATCGATGCTTCAGGGCAAGACTGATTATTTTCTGCCATAATGTCGTTAGGGCGCAGCAATTCAGGAACTACCATTGAGCATTCACCTTGCTGTTGATATATAATGTGCATGGAAGCACCATCTGTCAAGCATCCATCAAGACAGATGTAGTAAGGGCCGGGTAAGGCGCACAAGTCCTCGCGTTTCACGGAGGCCGCCAAGTCAATTTGAGACGCAGGTGTCACTTTGGCTTCCAGTTCGTCTGGCTCATTACATGCGTAACTCCGTCTCCTACGTAGTACTTGGCAGGTAAGTACATAAGGCTGAGGGAGCGGTATGTGAAGGAAATGGAGGGTGGAAGATACTGAGTCTTGCCAAGGACCCTTGGGTCCTCGAGGATTTGATACCAAACGGCGAACGAGGCTTATCAGTCAAGAATAGTGCGAGCCATGTCGGAGGTACTGTACATTTTCGACCAACCCGGCGGTCACAGGTCACAAAGCCCCCAAAATCGCCGGGTCAGGGCACCCTGTACGGTGTCACAAGCCTTTTCGCCGCCTGTGACAACCAAGGTAAAATATTCAATTTATTGGCCATTTTTCTCAAAAATCTTGGCCTGCGGCGCAAGCAACGGGAAGTGCCCCAAACCTGTGGCAAACGCCGTTTGCGAGTCTTCCTAAGCCCAGCGCCCTCTCCAAAGCCTGTCCCTTCACTAAAACTGAGGGTCAGTGTCACCACTTCCGCCGTCCTCACCATTCGGTCACGTCATGGTCGCTTTCACCAGCCCGCCGGCTCAAGGTTGGTTGTCACACGTCATAAGGGCCGCCGGGTTGGTCGAAAATCTACAGTAACCTCTGAAATGCAATGCAAGGGATAATAAGGTTCGTCGATATACCGTGGTGGGGACAAAGGCCGTAAACGGCACCAGAACAGGAGCCTCGCAAACGGGCTTTGTGCGCATCCGTCAGGATAGAGACGAATGAAAAGCAAGTAGGGAAGAGTCTGTTGTAACTCAAGTGAGTATTGACCCTCAGAGGTTAATGAGGCTCTGCAAGTGAGGCAGTGGGTCGTACGAAACGGTAGCAGCTCTGAGCTACGACGGGAACCACATACGAATACCTGTGATACAACGGGACTGCCAAGGAAGCATATCCACCTTTCTCCAACGCCATTCTAACAGTGGACATCGTGACCGAACTCCGGGTGTGGGAGCTGTGCAGCTTGTAGTAGGCTGTAGTAGGCCACCGTTCGGAGTGTGACCCGAGTCGGCGACGAGGAGATCCGCGGCGGCGGGAATCATGAGCGATTATTTATTCTAAAGCCAGGTGAGCGGGGAGGAGTAACTCAAGTATGCATCTTGATGGTAGGAGGCAAGGGCAAGCTTGTAAGTACCCATCGCTGAGTCGCTCGCGGCTTATGGGGCCATCGTCACGTGCATAATTTGGACAACCATCGCAAGCTCAAAAGTTACGTTGTTCCTCGTTCAACAAATGCTAACATTCACTCAACCTCTGATCGTGCTCCTTGAAGACATTAGTATTCAACTCATCGCTACTATCTTTCAATGTCTTCTTTTATCCACGGTTATCTTGGAGAAGTTCTCGGTGTTCTTGGTACTCCAACCCTCAGGCTCGCGGATCTGGTCAGTCGCCCTCAACGCAGGCTTGGAGGGTCAACCTACTCGTTTTCCCTATCCCCCCGACAGCTCGGTGTGACCCTCGGTTGGCGACTCTCCCTACCGCGTGCACTGTCAAGCCTCCTGCGCGTTTCTGTTTCAGCTGAGGGTCTCGGCACTCAACACTGTTGAGATGTTTCCGATGCATAACTTGCTCCGGGGAGTCGGAACGAATGAGGGGAAGGTACTGGGACTTCAAGCCTGGAAGTCCTCAAGTTTTCTTTAGCCAGGGGCAGGAAGACTCCCAGCTGCGACTCCGGCTGCTGTCCTATTTCGACGCCACCGGCCGTTGAACGGACATTGAATCGGGTGCGCAAAGTCCGGCTGTGATACAGAATCTTCTAGAGGGACTCCTCACCTACCACCACTTCGAGCCATTCATCCTCCGCAAGCTAGACCTTTTGTCCTTCTCAGATGTTACCGGGCGTAGCACAGGAAGAGAGGCATCCCAAGCAGCTGCGGCGAGACGAAATCCGACAGTCTGACCATGCTATCTGAAGTGGTGTGAACCCTCAGCCATTATACGTGGCTTCACTCTTTTCGGTCAGACAATTCGTGGACCGACTCAAAGGCTAGGTTGCTGACTATTTTCTTCTGCCCCTCATCAGCTGACGCAGCCCCACAAGGAACATTCAAGAACGCTGGGTAAAATGCGTCGGTCCTCTCACCAACGATACACGTGTAACGAGAAGCGCGCATTCCGAAGTATCGGCGGCAGCGCCGGTCCTATTCTTGGAACGACAGAAGGCGGGATTTGCAATTCCCTGCGTTGCGAACTTATCCTTGATTCTTGAATGGTTTCCAAACATCCGGTCGTGGTCAACTTTTGGACTCCTGGGTGATCGCAACAGCCATGGCAAGCACTTTTGGCTCGAATCTTGCTTAAGGTTGCATTCTAGCCCCCGCTGAATTCATCTCTTTGTTGATGCTTCTCTCGTCTTTTCGAGCTCTATCCGCGCCAGTACGACTCCGTGCAATATCGATGCACTCACACTCACCAATTCCCATTTTTCCGATATTGTGTGCATCAGCTCCCGGCGCTGCCAGATTTCGACAGTAGCGCGAAGTTGGCACACCAAGATGTGCGCTATTTTTTCCGGTTGCTCATGGCGGTCGAGTCTGATGATCCTCTGGAGCGATGGAAACGGCCTGTTGGATACCACGACACCATGTGCAACGTATTCCATCTATTCCAACCTCTTGTCCCCTGACAGTTGTCCCGCCCCTGGAACGTCTTTGGAATTTGTTTAAAAGACCTCGTATCATCTGAAGTCAACCCAAGCTAGCAAGATGACTCGCCTTCGTCTTTCCAACCTTTTCTTGCCTCTGGCCCTCCTCATCATAGCCTTTGCTACTAACCGGGCATCGGCTCTGGGTACATCATGCACGGCTCCAATTGCAAGTGGCACCGCTGCAGCAGGTGCACCATTCTGGCTCCAGAGCATGACCCACCAAGGGACATCCGCCTTCAATGCCAATCCTAGCACCTACCAGGTCTTCCGTAATGTCAAGGACTTCGGTGCGACCGGTAATGGTGTGACAGACGACACTGCAGCGATCATGTACGTCGTCCGTTTTTTGCTGCTCCTTGAGTTCACTCATCGACCGGGGCTTGCTAGGTCGGCTATGACGTCTGGAGGCCGCTGCGGCGGTGGGTCTTGCGGTTCCTCCACGTGAGAGATCTAAGTATTACCTCCTGCGCTGTTGCTGAAGAGTTTTACGTCAGGCTCACCCCTGCGATTGTGTACTTCCCGGCTGGGTGAGTAGCGTTTGACTCGAGAAAACTCGGGCATTGATAGCGACACTATCTCTACTAGGACCTATCTCGTCTCGTCCGCTATCCAAATGTACTACTATACGCAGATGATTGGTGACGCCAGAACCCCCCCAACTCTTCTCGCCTCTGCCAGTTTCTCCGGAGCTGCAGTCATCGGTCAGCTATGTTCTTTTTCTCTATTCTTTATAATATCACTCATCATTCGTCACTTTTCATTCCAATACATCCATAGATGCCGACCCCTACGTCGTCAATGGAGGGGGTGCCCAATGGTATGGATCCACAGATCTCTTGTGCGTATTCCCTTCGCTCTGTGGGTCCCTCGTATTTCCGCTTACCATCCCCAATAGCTTCCTTTCTGTGCGCAACTTGGTCGTCGACCTTCGACAAATGGGTGCCACTTCCGGCGCGACAGGCATTCATTGGCAAGTTTCTCAGGCGACTTCGATCATGAACTTTGTTGTCTGGATGTCGACGGCATCGGGCAACAACCATCGAGGTCCGTATGGGTTAATCACATGCATGCATTTATCTGAAGCTCGTTCTCGTAGGTCTTAGCATGGAAAACGGAAGGTGTGTGTAGTTTATTCAGCTTCTGAAGACGTTTACTGACATTTTGCTTAGTGGTGGTTTTATGGGCGGTGTGTAGTCTAGACCTCTTCCACCGTAAATATGACTTACTGACCGAGATGCAGATATGGTCTTCAATGGAGGTCAGGCCACATAGGATACCGCTTGGATAGTACTAACCGTCAACCTTAGGCCAATACGGTATGCAAGTCGGAAACCAGCAGTAAGTAATACTTGCATGAATATCACATTAGTAGGTCGGTGCTGACGAACTTAACAGATTTACAGTTCGCAACGTGACAATCAACAACGCCAATACTGGTAAGCAAGCTGCTACAGTTATTTGGAATGGCCGAAGTTTGACCTGGTCTCGTTGATAAATTAGCCATCATTAGTAACTGGAATTGGGGTGAGCTGTCTATCGGTCAGGTTTTGAGCTCAACTTACCGTAATCGTCTTAGGATGGACATTCCAAAGGGCCACCATCAACAACTGTCAGGTCGGGTTTGCCCTCACGACTGGCGGCACCACACAAGCTAATCAGGTATGCAGCCACATTCTGAGCGCGTTAGCGCATAGCTAATAGCAATTGTCCTAGGGCGTCGAATCAGAAACGATCATAGACGCCGTTGTAACCAACACACCGACTTTCATTGAATGGACGGCCACCTCGACATCACTAGCCGGCTCCCTTGTATTAAACAACATCCAGATCACCAACGTCCCTGTGGTCGTTGGCGCAGCGGGCACTACTGTCCTTGCTGGAACGACTGGTTCCACCACCATCAACTCCTGGGCGCAGGGAAATGTATACTCTGGCACGAGCGGGACTGGCACGTATACCAAGGGCACCATTCCGAATATTGCTAAGGCTTCCAGTCTCTTGGACTCATCCGGACATATCGTTGGCAAATCTCATCCTCAGTACATAAACTATGATGTTTCCCAGTTCGTCAGCGTGAAGACCCTCGGTGCAAAGGGTGATGGGCATACTGACGACACAGCGACCCTTCAAGCCATTCTCAACGAGGTCAGTGAACTTCTTGGCTTTGGTTAGTGTTCACTCGATGCTAACGGGTTTGCTTATGTAGTGGTCGGGATGCAAGATCATTTTCTTCGACGCGGGTACATATATCATCACGTCCACTTTGCAAGTCCCTGCTGGCACCCAGATGGTCGGGGAAGCGTGGACCCAGATCATGGGAAGTGGTAGTGCCTTCTCCAACATCAACAGCCCCGAAGTCGTGGTCCAAGCAGGTGCTCCGAACTCTGTGGGTGTATTGGAGGTATCCGATTTCGTGTTTACAACTGCTGGGCCAAGTGAGTAATGATTAGATGCGCTTTTACTCGATGGATCCTCAAATCTGTACTAGCGCCCGGTGCTATCATGGTGGAGTGGAACGTGCACGATCCCTCCGGTCAACAAGCCGCTGCAGGAATGTGGGATACCCACGTCAGGTTCGTCGTCCGTGATAGATTCTTCTTTCCTGAAGGCTGATACAATGACCTGTTAGATTTGGAGGAGGTATGTTTGCTATAATTTCTGTGATCTCGTTGCTTATCCAGTGCTAGCCGTCGGTACCGACCTCCAGCAGTCAAATTGCCCCACCTCCAACCCGAACAACAACTGCTATGCTGCCTTCCTAGGGTTGCATTTGACCTCTGCCTCCAGCGCATATCTTGAAGTGAGCATCCGAGTTGTCTGCCATTGCTAATGGTTAACGACCGCAACTAGGGTACTTGGGTCTGGTTGGCGGATCATGATCTCGACGGGACTGCGCAAGTCACGGTGTACAGTGGTCGTGGAATTTACAGCCAATCTCAGGGCCCAGTTTGGTTCATTGGAACTTGTAAGTGTGCGTCATTTTCCGGGCCTTGTTGACTCTGACTCGTGTTGTCTTCCAGCTTGTAAGATTGACTGCCTCCTTCCCTCGCCCTGAATCCATTTGACCGATCTTGCCCAGCTGAGCACCACACCCTTTACCAATACAGCCTGGTTGGTGCCGCAAACCATTACATCGGTTTCGCGCAGACAGAGACGGTATGTGAATCAGTTTCAGTGGCATTCGAGCTTTGGTTGATCTTGTGGCAGCCCTATTATCAACCAGACCCTGCTCCACCTTCGCCCTACACTAGTCTTAGTTCCTGGAATGACCCCACATCATACACTCAGCAAGCGGCATGGGCATTAAGTGTTGCGACATCGAGCAACATTTTGATCTTCGGTATGCGAACTCTTTGTGGCATCAGAGCGTTTGACGAATCCGTTCTGCTCAGGTGCCGGTCATTACAGCTTTTTCCAGGTGCGTTCAATTTCCTTGACTATCGAGTGCCCATGACCTCACATTGCGCACAGAATTACAATACAACCTGCGAGAATACATTTAACTGCCAGAGTCAAATCGTCAATGTCGATTCCTACTCCAGCGTTGCGATATATGGTCTTGCGACAGTCGCTACAACCTACCAGATCAGCCTCAACGCCGCAGGTGTTGTGCCAAACAGCGCCAACAGGAATGGGTTCGCACAAACTGTCACCGAGTGGACGCCTTCCAACGTGCAGGTGCCCCCTCCGTCCTCCTCTACGACCACCACTTCGACGACGACATCCAGCACCCACTCCAGCACCTCCAGCACCTCTACCACCACCACCACTTCCACCCACTCCACTACCACCACCACCACCACTTCAGCCTCGCCTTCTGCGACACCCGGTACCTGCGGTGGAGCTTACTATAGTTCCTCGACCTAGTGAGCAGACCCAATCGTATGTTTTGGAGTGGTAACTGATCCTCCCTCAGCATCTGCGACAACGAACACCTTTGCCCTACTGGAACATATTACTGCAACGGAGCATGTTATAATCCAACTTCATACTGTTGCAGTGCCGGATCTTTAGCTCAAGCTAGCACCACCTGTACTTGCAATGGGACTACGTTCACGAGCTCGGCCAAGGTCTGTGACAACAATGTCCTTTGCACCGTTGGGCAGTATTCTTGTGGAACTACTTGCTATACACCATCTGGTAAGCGCCTTGCTTGTCGTATGCATAGCGAACCTGTGATCTAATCTGGCTCCTGTAGCGAACTCGTGCTGCAACGGAGTGTTGACTGCTGTTGGCGCTGGATGTTAATCCCCCGTTCGTTTAGACAAGCAGGCTTGCGGGCTATGTAGCATGTTGTCCTGGTAATTGATGTTGTCTCTCTTGAAGGCGTCACCCTTGCTTGGGGCGGCTCAATCAGTCGACAACCACACCGTGACGCAATAGTCACGTGGAAGGGCCGTTAATGCCCTTAGCTTCTCCACGCGCACTCGAAGATTCACGGCATACCTGCCCAGCTGCTGTGATCATCGAGCGAGACGTTCTACATCGGAGTAATTTCTGGGTGAGAGCGAAGATCCGCTTGATCCCGCGAATGAGTGTGTGGTCGCATAGTTATGAGATCGTGATACGAGGTCAGACATTAAGTACAATCCTTGTCAGCCACGAACTCGGATCTGTCAAGCGCCAATCCATATCCAATCCTTTCACCTTCCTCCTGCAAACCAATCAGTAGCCTCGCATCCCGCTCACCCTTGTGTTCGATGAAAAGTCCCAAAACATCCGTTTGAACAGACAACTGTGCCTTCAGATCCTTATCATCAGGAGGGAAGAGAGCAGCAATTATGGGCATAGGATTCGTCAGTCTGAGCTGAACCAACTCCACTTCCAGTACATTCTTCCTGCGACCAGCTGGAATCTCAACTTCGAAGACCTCCGACTTGACGCCCACAGCCCACACAACTATCCATAGCGTCAGGAGAGCGTAGACGTAGAGGAGAAGAACGAAGGTCAGGGCGGGAGCCAGTGGATACCGACTGACGAGTGTTTGGTGGATCACTTGTTGATCAAGAGTATTGGCGAGCATGAGCATGCCACCTGTCATACCAATACCCAACCGGCCCAACTCTTGGCTCAACGTTGCTTCAACTGAAGCTACGTTGGTGTCTGCCATGGCCTGTGCTTGTATATTGCTGACCAGTCGCAACGTGACGTACTGATTGACGATAGGAGCAACGAGGAGGGCTGTGAAATTTGCATCTGTCGGCTGTTCGTCTGATATGACATATCCATCCGTGCTCGTCGTTGATACAGAACGTTGTATGGTAGCTTGGAAAAAGGATAGGGTACACTGTGCATACATGCTGATGGATGGGATGGGATAGACGTCGATGGCGTCATTGGGACGAGTCAGGCCGCCATCTATGAAGCTGGACCAACGCAACTGCAGAAGTGCAGTAACTGGATTGGCAAGTCCCTGGTGCGTCGCTTGCCATGAGCCACCAGACGAGGATATATTGGTACTTCCCATGCGAACCATGACGATCGAGACTAGTTGATCTCCAATGTTTCCTGAGGGCGGTGTATACGGCAGTTCAGGCACCCCCAAGTTCGAACAGTTTTGAACGTGGCTAGTGTCACCCCCCGATTGAGCGCAGCCGGCGTTCAGAGAATGACACTGAGCACGCAGGCCGTATGTCTGGGCACGGAATTGTACGTCAGACTCCGTGTCTGATGGGACGATGATAGCTGCGTCCGTGGAGTCTGCGAGCGTGATTGCTTGAAATTTGACGGAAGAGTTGGCTGCGAGGAGGAGGCCATCCTGTAGAACGGCGGGGGTAAGGCCGTCGGCACCCACCATGCACTGATAAGGTAGTGTGCAGGTCGGGCATATGGTTGGGCAAATGGTATTGTTCAGAGAGACCGTGTATTGGCGGGCTGTTGTAGGAAGGGTCGAGTTGAATATGAAAGCCGTAGTAGTTGAATGAAGCCAGAAATCCACGATACTAAGAACACAGCAAATCGCTCAGTGATGGGCGGCATCGCATAGGAAAGGGCCGCACGACTCATCCAACGGCATGTGTGAGGGCATATATGATGAGACCGAAGAAGAATGAAGTTCGCAGTATATTGGGCACAACTGGTCGGATTGGATCTCGGCGCAAGAGATATGTCGCGGAATCCCACAAAGCGAAGATACTTCCACTACCAAGGAGTCGATTCAAGAGTCCATACCTTGGGTCAAAATGAGCGATCAAGTTTTGATGAAAAGGTATTTCTAAGAACTCACTGTAAGGGAGTCGGAGGCAGGGTGCGTGTCTCTCTCGCCAAGGTTCGCTGACTGGCAATCCAACTCGCAGCGATGCGATATGAAAGGAGGGTCATAGCGAGGGGGGTTGCAATAGATATAAAATGACTCTACGGAGACAACTCAGCACTCGTGACCCCATGATTGAAACAGATAGCTTACCGTTATGGCAGAGATCGTAAGTCCCCAAAATTGAGCATCGTTTGGCTTTCCGGCCTTGGTTCCTTCATTCACAATGAAAGCACCTTCTTGGATGAGTGTCTTGCCGCCAGAAATACGATGCGTCGCCAGCCATAGAAGGAACAGCGTGGCGAGACCAGCGGTAAGGATCACCACAAAAGTGGTGGGAACCAGAACAAGGGAGGTAATGCGTCGGCGATCGGAAGGCTGAGGGGCACGTGTGGGCGCTTCGCTGTTCGAAGGATCACGTTCGCCTTCCTTAGTCGGGACTCGCCTCACAGGAGTCAATGTCAGCTGTGCGGAGCAGTACTCTGCATGAAAGCCATCGTCAACATTGGTTCGACGCGAGGCCTCCTCCATGGCGAGAGTGAGAGGTGGGGTGCAAAGACACACTCCACCTCAAAGGATCTTCTTGGCAACACATATGATAGAAGCCAACCTGCCCGCTCGGGGCAGTGCATCACGAGGTCAGATGTGAGAGATAAGACAGCTCAAAGGGAGCGAGAGACAGCCAAGAGAGTCAAATGACAAGATTGCTAGAGCTTCGAACAAGGCGCCACAACCATTGGATCCAATCCTGCAGAATGGAAGGTGAGACCGTTGCGGGACACATGGAACCAAACCGTGGCGGAGGTTTATACTTGTTACTGTACCCAGAAATTTCCGTTCATCAGAGAGGATAATGCTGAAGTTATCGGAGTAGTTTAAGAGGGCGACTTTCCCAGTTAAAGAGGTAAATCCGAGAGGGGTGAGGAGGAGAACATGCATGATGCATAGATGGCCGGCTCGCGTGTCTATGTCAATATTCCCACGGCCGTCCAAGCCGAAAATTCAACGCGGGCCTCGCCGCCGACCTTCACGTCCTCGTCTTCCAGCGCCGCACCATGTCTTCCTCTTCAGAGCAGAGTGTCGTTGAACGCCTCCAGTCTTTTGTCTCGGAAAATAAGCGTGTCATTCTCATTGGAACAGCCGCCGCTGTCCTCGCCGCTGGAGGAGTCGCTTACTATGCGTCGACGTCACGACGACCACCGCCCTCGCCTTCGATCGGGGAGCCTGAAGGGGATGTAGAGAAGGGGGAGAAGAAGAAGGACAAGAAGAAGAACAAAAAGAGGAAGTCTAACAAGGACAAGGATGGCCCTCTCCTGGAGGAAATCACCCCCAAGGAACCCAAGGTTGTGGAGGTTGTTGAGGCCGGTCAGTTGTCATTCAACTGGCGAATTGTTTGAACGTGAATAACTGTGAAATAGAAGATGTCGAGTATACACCAGAGCAGATTGCGAGCATGTCGACAGAGGTGAATCGTTATCTCATTATAACATGCGCATTGACAGGCTAACCCCTCATAGGACCGCACCGCGGCAGCTGCATCACTCAAGGCGAAAGGGAACACCGCGTACCAACAGCGAAAATTCGCCGTTGCTGCTGATCTGTATACTCGTGCCATGGCCGTCTCACCAAAACCCGAACCTGTCTTCTATAGCAATCGAGCCGCATGTTCGTGAATCTCCATCACCTGATGTTGCGGACTCCTGACCCATCTGCATTCAGGTTATGTCAATATGTCGCCTCCCCAGCACGATCGTGTCGTTGCGGATTGTGACGAAGCTCTCAAACTTGATTCCAGTTATGTCAAAGCATTGAACCGGAGAGGAATCGCCCTCGAAGCCTCGGAGCAGTATGAGGGTGCTTTGCGAGGTACTCCCTTTGGGTTCCAGAAATCCCTTCGTAGGGCTGAATCGTTCATTAGACTTCACCGCGGCGACGATATTGGACAAATTCCAGAACGAGTCGTCAGCTCAATCCGTTGAGCGAGTACTGAAAAAACTCGCATCCAAAAAGGCGACCGAAATACTTGTGGTGAGTGAATTATCAACACGAATTTTGTTGTCTTGACGCGCCGTCAACAGACTCGCGAACGCCGACTTCCTTCATATACTTTCGTCTATGCCTATTTCTCCGCTTTCCGACCTCGTGAGTCAAGGCCATTCTATCCACTTGTGCGTAGTAGGTGTTGACGCGCTTCCAGGACCTCTACCAACCCTTCCCGAAGACGCTTCCACCGGTGACAACACTCTCCTCCTGGCCCTCCAAGCCCTAGAGGCGGGAGATTACATTCATTCTATGACCCTCACGAACGAATCCCTCGAACAGGGCATCTCATGGGATGCTGGGAAGGCCGAAGCCTTGAACCTCCGTGGAACGTTCAAGTGCGCGTGTTCCTTTCACATTTACAGTTCTCATCTTAAATCAATTTTGATATTTAGATTCCTCATTGGCGACGTTCAAGGCGCCAAGGAAGATCTGTCCGCCTCCACTGATCTCTTACCCTCGTTAACGCAAAGCTGGGTGAAGATCGCCAGTGTATATATGGAGCAAGGTGACCCCCCGAAAGCCTTCCAATGCTTCGAAGAAGCTATCAAGCACAACCCCAACGACCCCGATATCTATTACCATCGTGGCCAAGGTAAAATCAGCATTTTTCGCTCCTCAGTGGACCTGTCGCACTGACCTCCGACCAAACAGTCTTGTTTATTATGAACGACTTTGAAGGCGCAGCCGAGAACTATACGAAATCGACTGCTTTGGATGATACATTCGTTTTCAGTCACATTCAGTTAGCTGTAGCACAATATAAGTCTGGATTGTTGGCGAACAGTATGGCAACTTTCAGGAGGACTCTGAAAGCGTTCCCTCAGCGAAGCGAGCCACAGAACTACTAGTGAGTGGCCTCTTGCGTCTCTTGCAATAGTGGAAACTGATTGTCTTGTACGCTGGTAGTGGCGAGCTGTTATTGGATCAACAACGGTTCCAAGATGCTGTCGACAAGTTTGACCGAGCCGTCGAATTGGAGCGCGCAAAGTATGCCCACCCCCTACGTCTCCTCTATTACGCCTGACACCTTTTCTTTTCGAAGACCCCCTCCAATGAACGTCCTCCCTCTCGTCAACAAAGGTCTGGCCCTGTATCAATGGCAACAAGACATTGGAGCTGCGGAATCATGTTGCAACGAAGCACTCGAGATCGACCCTGAGTGTGAAGCTGCCGTCGCTACTCTAGCCCAATTAAGTTTGCAGCAGGGCAGAGTCGAGAAAGCTGTTGAGATGTTTGAGAGGCAGACCGAGCTGGCGAGGAGTGAGCCCGAGCTTGTGAATGCTCTGACGTACCAATTTGTGAGTATCTCGTGGATGGGATTATATCGGAGGCTCGACGGTTTGCTGACGACTGAACTCGCAGGCATCGGGAGCGCAGTTGGAGTTCATGAAGAACTATCCCAAGATGGCTGATCAGTTAAGTCAGATCGCTCGTCAGATGGTTTAGTATGGACAAATTTTCGATGATTGGTTGGTATGTCGAAGCCAGTCGGCTGAAGGACATTTGGCAAAAACACTTCCACATTTGTTATGGCTGTTCACACTATCGCTCAGATTTATATTAAAATCTAATCACTGCTCTGCTTTGCTCGTCCGCTCGTGTAGCTCTCATGAGATACGAACGATGTCACTGCAAGGTAATGAGGAGACCTATGCACAGCACTGGAAGTTTGCGGGAATTACGGTTCAAAAGTGAACGCCACTGACTCGGACTTCGTCATTGTCGATTTTGATCACTCCGTCAGTTGTCCATATTGCCAGGACCGCAGCGCAACTACCTTCTTTCTGTTCTCAGCCTAGGACACCTTTTCGTTACGATGCTTCTCCGCCTGGCCTACCCACCTGTTGATCGCAGTCCCGCAGCAGTATCATGTGGTTGAGTGAGCTCCAGTTATCAGGACAGCCCACTCAAGGTGGTCAAACTCTGGAAACCGTCCCATCACCCTCCATAGTCACTGCTAGTATTCGTTCTTTCGCTGACCTTTGGTTGGAATTATGCGGTCCAAAGAACTGGGTTTGACGTATGTTTCACCTTTTCTCCTGGCAGTCTTGGCTTTGGGACAACTCTCGGTCACATCTGCATCGCAAACAACCTTCGATGTCAAGTCTTCTGCTTCGTTGTTGTCCGGTGATTTTAATGCCTACGCCGAAAAGATACGGGCAGAATGGGGTGTGCCAGGGTGTTCTGTCTCGGTTGTGAAGGTGGTCAATGACTCCCTGTATTCACCTCCCATAGTCGAGACCAAGGGCTTTGGGATTGCGGGCGAAGGTAGAGCGGTCACTGATGAGGTGTGTGTCTTCTCAAAATCAGTATGCCTTAGCAAATTTTGCAGCTTATACATGTCGAGTATCCTAGACAACCTTCGCAATAGCTTCCAACAGTAAACTATTTACGGCTGCGGCTATCGGTTCGCTCGTAGATGCTGGCAAGCTGAACTGGACAAGCCGTATTAAGGATATTTTGCCCGAGTTTGGCATGCTTGATGATTATGATGGAGGAGAGTTGACTATTCGAGATGCCCTTAGCCATCGAAGTGGCTTGCCTAGGTTCGTGAAATCTCTTGGAGTAAGGTTGAATCGATTGTAACTGGCTTGTGACTAGGCACGACCTCTCTCTTCAAAACGATGAGCCCCTCGAAGTCGTTGTTTCCCGCCTGAAATATCTCAAACCCTCCGCCGAGTTTCGTGAGGTTTTCCAGTATAATAATCTGGTAGGTCGATAACGGGACTCAACATGAATCCTTCTAATATCATATCTTTGCTTCAGATGTTTGTGACTGCTGCTCGTATCGTCGAGCATGTTACAGGAACCACTTTCCAAGACTATGTTTCATCCCATTTCTTCGATCATCCTGCCTTGAACATGTCACACACAACCTACACGCCGACCGAGTCTTTCAGCACAGGCTATGGTGTCTACCCTTCCAACAACTCAGCCTTTATCTATCCGTTTGAACTGGCCCCCACAGGAGCCGGCGCTGGAGGGGTTATATCTAACGCAGTGGACGTCGCGCGTTGGATGTCATTCTTGATTAAATCTCGGCGTAGTGCGAGCTCAGGTGTTGCCGAAAGCGACCCCACTCCGCTATCGCGAAAGGCACTTTTGGCTATCACCACAGCGTACACCATCTCGGAAGGGTCTCCACTGTTCCCTGAGTTGAGCACTATCACATATGGTCACGGCGTTGGGCTCGTCAGCTATGCCGGCCATAACCTATGGACTCACGGAGGTTTGTCTAACACATCGATCTGTAGGCATTTTCTTGCTAACCTAAGCCACAGGCTCTCTTCCCGGTTTTGGAAGCGAGATCACTTGGGTGCCCGATGCCGGTGTTGGCGTTGGCGTCATGTGTAAC
Source organism: Jaapia argillacea MUCL 33604 (assembly GCA_000697665.1). Taxonomy (NCBI): domain Eukaryota; kingdom Fungi; phylum Basidiomycota; class Agaricomycetes; order Jaapiales; family Jaapiaceae; genus Jaapia; species Jaapia argillacea. Next base: position 53,463 of record KL197739.1, on the reverse strand, counting down.
TCTGCTGGGTAAATAGTTATTTCACTTCCTTGCGATGACTCGTTCACTGACCGAGTGTAGGGAGGGTAATATGGTCGCATTTATCCTGACATTTCGCCTTCTGGAAGACCTCTTCGGTATCGAACATCAAGTCGACTGGAATGGAAGGTGATTTGCGCCATGCCTCAGTTTTCGCGTTGTGTCTGATCCCACTTCTGTAGATTCAGGGCGCTCCACAATCGCTCACTAGCCTTGCAGACACATACTCCATCCAAGGTTGAATCCATTTCCCGTCTATGCTCGTGCTATAGGGGCGCGTTTGGTCACACGTGCGGAATATTCGAGGATGACCACGAACATGAGGATCCTCTGTCGCACATTTCGCCTAGGAGCTATTTCGGAATCTTCGAGGATCCAGGTTATGGCGAAAGTATTGTTTGCCCCCTTCCCGAGGTCGCGTCGCGCTACGAGCTTCCAGATGCCTGTCACAATTTATACAAGTCAATCAAAGGCGGGACATACCTTCCCAAAGCGCCTCCACCAACCACTTCTCATTCATTCCTCATCGCCATGCCAAGGACTTTCGTTGGTTATCTCCACCTTTCGCACAAGGATGGGCCCAACTTCACCGGCATCCCCTACGCCATCGTCCCTCCTGTAGGCAACAGGACATGGCCGATTTTGGAGGTGGTGGGTCGGCTGGTGGAAGTTGAGTTCAAATTTCAGGGTGACCGAGAGCCAAAGTCTGTGGTTGGGATGGATTGGCGTGGAATATGGGGAGCTGGTGGAGGTGTTGTAGAGAACGAGGGTCGGGTTGAGGTTGCCTTCAGGCGCGCTTCTTGATCGCTTCCCTTCGCCTTACAGTACAGGCCACACCACTTTTCCAACTACTCCTCTGTTGTGTCTGAGCTGTTGTAGGCGTTTGGAGCACGACCGCGAATAGATCTACTCGCGACATAGTATCGGCACAGTGAGGTTCAAACCCTGATGGCCAAATCGTTTCGTGATCAAAGCCATCCCAGGGTCCTGAAAACGCGTTGGGTTGTGTTGCCTCCGCCTCTTTGCTTCTTCCCGAGGATAGCCTGAACTGCGGACCTCCTTCGTTTGCTACGACTTGTACCTGTAGGTGTCGCTCCGCCAGTGACTGGTAAAGTTGGAGTCATACTCCAGTGAGGGATGTGATTCGTACCCTTCACCTGCCCATGTTTGATTCTTGTGCTGTATACTTCGGACTATTATCTTGCCGTCCACCCTTCTGACCGTACACTACTCAGGGCAGCCCTTGAATCGACATCGTCAAGCTAGAACACCCAGTAAAAACGCTCCCCGTCAGGATCTTGCTGCGCTGGGTTTCAATTCCATCATGCTTCCGCTTTGGGAGTCGGGACGCTTTCATGGCGATCATCTGGTCCGACCAAAGCAACTTGAAGTCAAAGCGGTCACTCAAGCACTGACAGGGCATGTGCAGCGGGGTAGGTCCAATATTCAAAGCGAGCGATGTAATAACAGCCACCAAGATCGTGGACCCGGTGTGGTCGCTATAAATTGTGGCTCCCGATGGCCCAAGCGTCGGTTTGCACTGCTCCCTTCGCCCCCCGTATCACCCTATCACCATCCACCTCATTTGAGACCCTCTTCTTTTCAACAACATGACCAATCCCCTTGTCGGGTCATCGTCCTTTCCTAGTGGAAGCAAAGCGTAAGTCTCTCCTCCAGTCTATCAAGAGGACGTCCTCTGACGGCTGTGTTATTAGAACCCAAGCGGCGCTACACCAGAGGGTCGCACAGGAGCGAAAGCAACAAGTGGAACTTCAAACTGTCAGTCGTTATGGTGCGTTGATCGTTCTCTGCCCGTTCCCCTTCACCGCACCTCACCCAAGAACCACAGCCAAGGCTGGTGTACCGGTAGAGCTCGCAATCTACAACGCGCAGATTGACGAGGGAGATGAGACAGAACCTGAGTCCGATAGTGAGGATAACAAAAAGAAGGAGAAGGAGACAAGAGCTCAGCACCGTGCAAGAATGGAAGAGAAGGACGCTCGCAAACTCCAGGAAAGAGCGCAGCGTCGTTTGATCTCAGCAGGCGTAAACGTTGCGTCCCTCGCTCCTCAACCTATTTTACCTGCAACCCCGAATCAAACGTAAGCCTCGTCCCTTCTCTTATTGTTTTCATTCGTTAATTTGGTGTGTTAAAGCGGCTCAACTCCCGCATTCAACCCTCATACAGCAGAAGTGGGACACCCTTGTTCTTCTACTCCGGTCACCACTCCCGCTCCGTCGAAACTTGTTCCTTCGGCCATTCCCTCCTCGTTCGCTATTCCCCCTCAACCACTCCTCCCTCCCTCCCAGCTACAGGGCTCTACAATCCATCAATCCTCAGCGGCGGCTCCTCCCGTTATCCAACCCTATCACTTCAACTCCATACAAGGCAATGCTCAACCGCAACCTGTACTACAACCCGTGTCCCTCCAACGCAAAGCTACGTCCTTCATGGACCTCGATGCCGAATCTAGATACCCCGGTCCAAGTACGACAATGAATCTGCCCTCCCACCAGAATGGTCTAGAAGCAAATTATTTTCCCCTTCCCTCTGGTCCTTCGGGATCCATTCTGTACCCTCACCAACGAAACATCACCTCCACAACCACTTCTGCACCTATCAATCCGTGGAATACGATGTCGGCCGGCGCGATCTTAGATTGTTTCCTCTCAGCCACCTCATCATGGGGAAATTCCCAACCCGCTCCTCTGGCACATAGTGGCCATATCCTTCATAGATCGAGTAACCCGGGCTTCAGTCATTCGAACGAGTGGGAATCTTCTCATGAAGCATCCATTCCGATACCCTCCGTATCGACTATGCCTGGAATCTCGAGCTCTTTTGTAAAGGAGAATGCCTCTGGCGATACGAGAGGCTCGTTACAAGTCGCTCCCGCGTCGTATAAGCAGGAGGGGAGCATGGTGAAATATGATCGCAATGAAAGCTGGTGGGGAACCCTATCCACAACATCTCACAATCGGCCCAAATCTGCTTGGGCTTCGCAGTCCTTGCGACCTCCTCGTATGTCTCAAACTACCAGACCCCGCCGGGCTGTCCAGTATCCGTCAAACAACTCGCCTCCGCTGGCTTTGCGTCCTTCTCGACACCGCGAGGAAGGTAGCACGGATACTCCTCAAATATCCACATCGGATCCTCGCTTCGTCGCGTGGCACCAAGTTGACGATGTAGGTGCTGTTACGGGTTTAGCTCTTCAAAGTCGGTACTAATAAGAACACTCGAATATTCAGGCTGTTCAAGGGAAGGTTATTCGCCTCACAAGGAAGCTGGAGAAGATGGAGAAACAACTCGGGGAAGAACGACGACGGCGGAAAGAGAGCGAAGTCTCACAATCTACGGGGACTTGTAGTGTTCGAAGGGCTAAGCGCAAAGCTGGTGATGACCAGGAGAGTGCCGACTCAGATATCCCTCGCAAAAAAGCCAAGAGTTATTGCAAACCTCGGGATCGCCCTAATCGCAAAGGTTTGCGAGGCGTATACGTTCAAACCCTCGCTCCCGAAGATGTATCCTTTTCCCAATCGCCAACAAGCAGGGACTCCCTGCCAGGCTCGAGAGGCGGGCTTTTGGATAGTGTAGTTGATCGATTTCGAGGATATTGGAGTTGATTTGGAGTTGTGAATCTAGCTCGCAGCAATCACTTCTGTACACTGTAATCATACTGCAACCCATGCACTACTAACTTATTTTTCTTTGCGCCTAACCCACTCCCATTCTTGATTGGGCCGAATGCTAGACTTCATAAGCAATAATGATTTGACAAGAATAAGATAACAATGCAAGATGATGGATCGCTCCCAAATAATCTTCAACAACGAAATTATCTCTCCCCTCTGCGCTCCTCTGCGACTGCCATCGTCCAATTAATCACGGATGTCTCCAACATACCCTCCCACCCTTCGTCCTTCATGGCAACAGTCCTGGTGTTGAATTCAAAGGGTGGGTCGATGGGAGGGAACCGATAAGTCGATGCAGATGGTGATGTAAGGGGTGTCTGATGACTCTGCGGGACGTTCAGGGGAGTAGGGGGTTTAGGAAGAATGACGATGGGTAACATATAACGTATTTTGAGACCACTGGGAGAAGTGGGTCAGATGAATAACGGACTCGTCGAGTAATTGTGTGTGGGCACGTACCCAGACCAAAGGCGCAAGTTATCAAGTCTGCGATATGTCCAACCTGTCTTGGTCTTGTCATCCTTCTCATCCGGACCAGCACTTGATTCCATGGTGATGAGATCATGAATCTCAGGTTTATTGATGAACCCCCAAGGCTTCCGGGATTGGCGTACAGCCGTGTTGTAGGCAACACAAAGCAATTGACCGGACGAGAGCGCCTGTAGGAAAGCAATGCGGTCGGTTGCACTTGGTGGCAAAGCAGCCACAAGATCGGGAGGAAGAGTGGCGGACAGGAAAGCATGTACTCGGCCTGCATACGTTGTGAAAAGACGTTCAAAGAGGGATCAGAGGTACTCACCAAGAGGATCACCAGGGAAGGAACTGCGTCTCGCCCATAGTGGCAGATCTTCATCTTCAAAGCTCTCCTCTCCCTCCTCTCCCAACGTCTCCATTTCTTCCGGTTCCTCGGTGACAACCATGTCCTTCATAGAATCTAACAACCCCGTCGACACCACTCGTCGGTTCGAAACTCTCCTCGACCCATCAATCGACTCCCTTGCCTCGGTATCTCCTGAACTGGCTCTCCTGCCTTTCGCACGTTCTGCAGCCCTCTCCCGATCCCACCCTCTCTGCCCATCCTTCGTACCTCCAAACAAGACGTCGTCAACGGTATCCAGGTATTTTCGAACGACCTCCTGTTCCTTCACTAAATCGTCTAAGCGGATATCTTGCCTATAAAGCCATCCGCCACCTAGCACCAATCTCTCATCCCAATGCTCCCTCCTATCCCCATCTTCTTCGGTCGAGTCGTTCATATTATCGTATGAGTCGTCCTCCCAAACGGGTATTGATTCCTCACGACCACGGACTTTGACGAGGGAGAAAGCAAATGATGTATCTCCATCGTCGCGATCTAATTCATCAAAGGGCGCACTGGGTGAGGCTCCCCGCGAATGTGAACCTGTACCTGATGACGAACCATGTTCGCTTTGAACGTCGTACGCCTCATCAGAGAGTGGGACACGCGAGGATTCTTCCAATTCGCGTAGGACTGCGAGGACCTCGAGTGCGGAGCGTCTAATGAGCGCAAGTGGATCCAGTCCTTTTCCAGGGGACGATTGTCGTTTGACTATGGGTTTGCTTGGCGTGGCTCGAGGTCGAAACTCGTCGCGGATGCGACCAATGGAGTCATCAGGGAGAGAAACAAGGTAATTTCGAACCGATCGAACCAAATGAGTGGTATTCTTCAAAACTCCGAGGACGTCGAAGTTGCTGGGAGTAGAACCCTTCGGTGGGCTACCTACTCCCAGGAGAGCGCGATCATCGGAGTGTGATGGCTGGGTATCATCAAAGTTCCATGCACGGGAAACAGATGATAAATCATCGATAACCCCGAGTCTTAGGGTATAGGGGTCTGTCTCGTAAGTCTTGACGAACGTAGGGAAGGAGGGTCGTGGAGGTGACGGGATTGCCGGTGTCGGAGGGAGCTCTGATGGTGGTCGGGGAAGGGTTGCGGGGTCAGTACGCAATGTCGTTAAACCACCTAATGCCGGGACCAATCCCTTCTTCGATCTTGTATTTGGACTTTGAGAAGATAATGGTCAACTTTCTGTGGGCAACGACGCGACTAACACTCACTCCGATGGTGGTGTAAGCCCAGTTTTTGTGAAATAGTGTTGGAGATGCTCAATACTCCCCAAAGCCATAACACTCTCCCTCTTTGCGGCACTCCTGCTGAAAGGCTTCTGCGGTTTGCTCGGTGATTTCAAGTTGGGATAGTAGGCTGGTTGTCGTCGCGTCTTCTTGTGACCTGAAGTCGACGTGTCAGATGAACCCGTCGAGTCTGGCGTCAAGACCATTGGTGTAGATGCAGGTGATTCGGACATGTCTAAGGACAAGAATGGTGGCCTGGTCCGGTGTGAGAGACTCAGATGTTAGAGCTATTTGATGGCCTGATTTTGAACAAGGAGACCAGAAGGTTCCGGGACTAGTACTTGAATGAATAGAGACGGTGTGAGTCAGGGATTGGCGTATCGTCGAAGACAATTAGGCGAATACTAGGAGATGCTCGACGTCGCTAGGAGAACTGCAAGTAATGGCCAGGATGTGGAAAGGAGGGAATAGAATTAGAAGCTTTGAGCCACCAGATCGTTGGTCGCCGCGGGCTCCAACTTCATCAATATTGAGAATGCTTGGCGCGTCCATAATCGTCTTCCACGTCAATGTCATTTATTACTGCTGTCTGTGAACGCTGCTATAATGAAACTACAACGTCTACGATACAAAGTCCACGAATTTGGCCTAAGGACAAAAGAGTCTGTGCAAATAAGCGAGGGTTCGGTTTTTGTAAAACTGGGAGACAAGTGTTACTGCGCACGAACGAAAGTCACTTCAGGATAGCCACTGGATTCCTGAGTTTCAGAGCCCCAAACCCCCGACCACTCCATACCAACAATCGAACCCTGATGAGCTCCCTCATCAAACTTAAAGATAGCCAACATCTCGCCCTCGTTCAGTGAAATCGGCCAAGGTCTCTCGTGAGTAGCCGCAGCGATGAGGTAGGTGTTGCCTACAAAAAGCGCGTCAGAATGAGAGACGAGCTGGATATAATCACTCCATAGCCGAGGGGCGTAAATGAGCAAATTGAGGGAGTCTGTCGCGGGCTGTTCCGGAGTCTGTGTACCGCCTTTCAGAGAATTGTACAAATCTTGACAGGTGCTTGGGGTGTTGTGATGATAGGCGACGTCTGAGGTTGGGCAAACGGTGACGTCCCCATATCCACCATTTGTGTATGTTCCGATGTAGCCGGCGGGGTCAGGATTTGATGCGTTTTGCTCGCGGGATGTGATGTCCGAATGGAGGTGGGAGGGTACCCGAGCGGCGAAAGAGCGACGAGAGATACTTCGCTTCGAGACTTGGCCGCCAGATGTTCCATTTGTAGCCCCTTCATATCTGAGGCAAATAAGCAGTTCAGCTCCGATCAATGCATAAGCAACACGTTGAGCACTAACCTAGCCTCCCAATTCGGATGGGGAAGACCCAAGAGATCTTCCAGAGCACGATAGGTTATGATCTCAGCGGCAGCCGCTCCTGGCCTGAAGCACGTCGTTATTCACGAGCAAGATTTGGGGAGCGGGGTGAGGAACTTACTCTTGATTGGTATTACAAAAGACAGCAACTCCAACACCAGATTCGGGCACCCAAGTAATCTGGGAACCAAACCCTGGTAAATCACCTGCTGGAATCATTAGAAATCGTATCTTCCGACAGTGTGTCAGACAAACCTCCGTGGGTCCACAGATGATGGCCTTGGTAAGTGACAGATTCCAAACCGTACCCATAGGCAGTGGGGCTGAGCTCGGGCCAGTCAGGTACTCCCGACTCCAACATACGACCTATAGCCAAGTTCCCCACAGAACTTGGCGATATCGGAGTCGCTCCAGCCGGTAACTCGGCCCTACCAGCGGCCATCAATGACTTTATCAAGAACGACATCCATTTCGCAACATCGATGGCGTTGGTGATGACACCGGCTGCACCGGCTCCAACCGGTTGGACAACGTACGGGACGGCAAACGTGCTTTTGTTCTCGTAAATGCCATAACCTGTGCTGTACAAGTTGTCTTGAGTGTAAGATGTGTATGTCATGTTCAGCGCTGGATGCTTGAAAATATGAGAGGTGACATAGTCTTCGAATGGTTTCCCTGCGACTGTCTCGACGATCTTGGAGACAACGATGAACATCTGAGAAGTGAACATTAGAAGTGCAGCATCGACGAGAAACGTCTGAACTCACAACGTTACTGTACTGCCAGATGTCTCGAAACTCCGCCGATGGTTGAAGATATTGAACCATATTAACTACAGCATCCCGAGGGCCTGACTTGGGAATCGAGTAGTCATGCCTGCCCAACAGTTGAGCCAACGACTGAAATTACACGAAGGAGACAATACTGACCTGGGCAGTCCAGTCCTGTGGCTAAGAAGATCTCGGATGGTGGCTAAGCCTCCATCGTAGTTGTTCAATAGGCCGAATTCGGGCAAAATCTCCTTGACGGGAGTGGTCCAGTTCAATTTTCCAGCATCTACAAGGGATCCAATAGCACCGGCGGTGAATAGTTTGCTGTTCGAGGCAATGCCGAATCTCGTCTGAGCAGGACAACAGGATGGCTATATCAGCAAGAAATAGAGTAATTTAACGCAAGATAACTCACCAGAGCATCGACTGGTCTGTCAGTCCCAGCAACACCATAGGATCTTGTTTCAATGGTCGGCGTCGTATCGAAGGATGTGTTCGCAAGTTTCACAATAGAAACCGAAATTCCAGGGACACCCCAGTCGTTTCGAATCGTTTCGGCATAGGCGTCAAAGTCGGACGAGAGTAGTGACAGCGCTCTAGGGAGGGGAGATGCGGAAACTACATCGATCTCAACCCCGAACAGAGCAGACGATAAGAGGAGGGAGAGGCATATCCATGCAGAAGTCCAACGACGTGGTTGGAAGGACATTAAAAAGATATTATGAGATGCGAAGGTAGGTGCAAAGGGTGCAACCCTTATGCTTTATGTATAAAAGAGGAGATACCCGAAAGAAACTCAAGCTCTGAGGCCGCCCATGCCTCGAGGACCATGAGGGCGGTGAAATCATTGAGTTCGTGAGTAAACGTGCAGGTTGGGATAGGGCGGAGGCAGGGTGTGTTGAACAAGACTAGTAAATGAATAAGACAAGATTGAATGTGAGACGTGGTGGAATGATGCTACTCACAGCCTGCCGTCAAAACACAGCCATTATGATAGCCTTGGCAATCGCAATAGGGTAAAGACTTGAGATCTCGTACCGCAGAGGATTGGTTGGATTTTGTATGGGCGATGGAACAACGAAATTAGAGTGGTTGGTTGACGTTGCTCGAGGGGCTCGGAGCCGAAGGCAGACACATCACCGATGGCATTGGCCAGTATTGGGGTAGTTTCTGAAGTGTAGGCGGTTAGAGCCTGCAGAGCATGCGCTAAAGTCATGTTCTGCCAGTGCACAGGTATGGCAGCATGTTGCACGGATACGCGTCTACGATGATGTTTGATTCCACAAGGGCCTAGGGTCATCAGACGAATTGAGCTATCCTTGGCTCGGTTATGTTCAAGAAAGCGTGCAGAGATGAAAAAGGGCCTCTACTTGCAATAATAGAGGTCGGGGCCATAGTCATATTGTCGCCAAACTCAGCTGGCAAGTTCTGAGCAGCAGCGAAAGAGATTGAACATTGAACGCGGACGCGGGAGCGGCGTGTCGCAACCGAGATTTAGCCACGTGTGGGACGGAAAGAATTGATCCGCTATGATAACCATCTCCGAGTCCTCCCCAACTTGAAGTACTACATACAATACAGGCGAACGAACACAAAATTTTACAACAACATCAAGCCGTGCGTTGAAAAGAAACTTCAACCTGTTCAGGGTCCTCCACCGCAGCCACACCAGCCCCCCAAATACCCCACCAATCCATCCCAACCACTCCCTCCTTCCCAACCGTAAAAGCAGCACCCATCTCTCCCATAACCCACGAAATCGGCCACGTCCTCCCCTCATCTGGTTTTGCAATCAAAAATATAGTTCCCGTAAACGTTGAATCCCCATTATACGAAAGCTGAATATAATCCATGAATATCCGGGGTGCGATGACGAGCAACGTCAAAGTATCTTTTGGTGGTTCGGAGGGAACGTAGGTGCCCCCTGCGATCAAGTCGTATAGAAGACTTTGGCATTCAACGGGGGTGGAGTAGAGGTGGGCTGTGTCTGGTGTTGGACAGATGGTTAAGTTTCCGTATCCGGGGTTGTTAAAATATCCGATATAGTGCGAAGGATCAGTGAAAGTCGCGTTCTGGATTTGCCTTCGTGATGGGGGCTTGCGTGTCGACAGGCGCTGGGGGGGAGGGCACAGACTCCGCGAATTTCGAGTGAGAGGGCGTAAGCTTCGTTTGGGAGGAGTGGATGATGTCGTATTCAGTAGCGTTATGTTGTTGGCCGCGAGGAACCTGGTTCGAAAATCAGAAGAACGTACTAGAAGAGACTGAAACTTCAGCCGTACCTCCCATTCCAATCAGGCTGAAGGGGAAGACCAATCAACTCTTCCAACACTCGAAAACCGAGGATGACAGCAATGTCTTCTGCCTCTCTAAACAGTGGGACGAAAAGGCTCAACCAACTGTTGACGAGATCCCAAACGAGATGCGACTCACACCATAGTATTGCCCATGACAGCGACTCCTACACCTGCCTCTGGGACCCAGAAGACTTCACTTCCCATTCCTGGCATGGATCCTGAAAAGCCAAGATTTCGTGAATAAACAAACGATCAAGTCGACTGAGGACACCAACCTCCATGTCTCCACACATTTACACCCTGGTAACTTAACAACTCCACGCCTTGCCCATACGACACCCCACTTATCTCTGGGTACTGGGGGAAGCCCGTCTCCAGCATATACCCCGTCGCCAGTGTCATCAGCGACTCGGGCGACAGCGGTGTTGACCCAGCAGGAACCGGAGTACCTAGAGTGGCGGCATTCATAGTCTTCATCAAAAAGGCCACCCATTTCGCCATATCCCCCGGAGTACTAATGACTCCCCCAGCTCCAGCCCCAACTTGCGCGAGGACCCAAGGAAAAGAAAAGGCGGTTCGGTTGCCAGGATATAATTCATAGCCGTGGCTATATGTCTCGTCCTCTTGGTATGAGGTTCTTGTCATGTTTATCAGTGGGTGGTTGAAGAAATGGGAAGACACGTATTGCTGGAACGCCATTCCGGTTACTTTTTCGACTATTCGCGCCCCGGTCATGAACATCTACGAGACCAATTATGGGTGAGGAGTGACGTGCAATGCAACCCAGACGATACACACCTGATTGTTGTATTGCCAGATGTCCCTGAACTGAGCAGACGGTTCCAGGTGCTGTATCCGACCAATGGCGATTGCCAGCTGACCCGGCCCGTCGACTCTTTCCATCGAAAAGTCATGTCTGGCCATTTCCCTCAGAAAGGTGGAGCGAAGGACAAAGTACTACTGCTACGCACCTAGGCAGCCCACTCCTATGACTCAACGCGTCACGGATGGTGATCTGTCTCCCGTCAAAATCGTTCAGCAAGCTGAACTCGCCAGGAAGGACATCCCGAATGGGAGTCGTCCAATTAAGCTTTCCGGCATCAACGAGAGACCCAATCGCAGCTGCCGTAAAGAGCTTGCTGTTGGAGGCCATCCCAAAAGTCGTCTTTAAACAGCAGTCAGATCATTTCGTCACAAGATCTCACTCCTCTTAGAAGATCGTCAAGGCTCACCTGAGCATCAACTGGTCTATTGATCCCAGCAACCCCATACGTCCGAATATCCACTTCAGGACTCGCGTAAAACGAGTTATTCGTCAGTTTGACTACAGATAATGATATCCCTGGAACACCCCAATCCTGCCGTACCGTCTCTGCAAAGCTGTCGAAATCAGATGACAGCAACTTTGTATCCCGTGATTCGACGGCAAGGACAACATTGATGCCGATGCCAAGGAGGAAGAGGATGATGGCCAAGAGACGCAGAGGCTGAAAGCAGGTCGCCTCATGCACGGACATAACGACTGTGGCCACAGGGTCAGGACAGCGTTCTTGTGTCAACCGTGCAACTGCCTGCGTTTTATGTGTGGGAGGGGACGGGACCTACGACCAAAACGAGGCAAACTCCTGGATGTCCGGCAATTTAACTTTTCTATGCTTCTACCTTTTGAGGAATAGACCATGGACGATCACAAGGCACGCCAGACGTAATCCTAGTGCCGATCCTCGAATCACCGAATATGAATATCGTTGGTCCCATACTAATGATGCGGTGAATGGCATAACCTGGGAGAAAGACTCCTCAAAATGGGACTGTCTCTGAGCAAACCATACCCGAGACGAGAGAGCGTCATGAGCTTAATAGTGCGGGGGGGGGATACCTTCGATCACGAATTGAAAGGATATGTTAGACTCTGTTAGACTCCGCGAGACATATATGTAACTCACCTTCACCTTGGCCACGTCAGGCATCTTCTTCGCAGCGATAAAGTTTGATAACCAGAAAACCGCTAGCAACACTATAATAGCTCACAAAGAAGGAATGCAACGCCTTTGCGTACCCACGCCAATCGATGATATGACACATGTACCCTGAAGCGAGGCGCTACTCAGGTTCAAAGGCACGCAGCAGGCCGCAGCCGACGGAGGCGATTGACCTTTAGCGCATGTCAAACAATTTATAGGCAGAGATGGTGGAGCACACTGAGTGCGATGATACAGGTGCCGGTTTGAACCCGTGAACCGCACGAAACTCGGATGAGGTGCCATGTGTGATTATGGTTAGGGGTACGGTTACGGCAGTCACGGAGGCTGGTGGGCTGCCACTCAGGGTCTCCGATGGGTAGAACCACTGCATGTTACCTCCCCGTGCAGATCGTCGCAAACTCACCGGGAAATGCTTCACCTGATAGAAGACGACCATCGAACTCTGCCGAGAGCTGTGGGCGGTAGGTTACGAACGGCAGGGGTCCAGAGGACCCACTGTATGCCATCATTCCGACCATCTGAGACGCAACCTCAACTCGGTCACTCCATCCATTATCAACTATAGACACTCACTTCGGTATTCCATTGAGTGCAGGGTTTGCATGCGGCGAAGATGACGAGCTTGTCGGTATGGATAGATGGAATAACTGGCAACATGATAGGCGTGGGCACAGCGCTGCCAGAGCTTCGGATCCCCGCCCCTGATAACGGCGTACTCATTCTGGAGGGTTTGATGGAATGCAAACGGAGTGTGGTAAGACATACGGTACCTGGGTCATGGGCAAGCTTAACACGGTGCCGAAAATTCGGCGCGGGCCCTAATATATAATCGTAACGTACGTCGGTACCTATCTCAGAGGGCGTTTCGAAACGTCAACTGGATCCTAGGACCGTACTCCCCCCTCACGCAACGATATTTGTTTTCAAGAGTTGACATTCCGACAGCTTTTGGAATATTCGACCAACATGGGTTGTCATTTAGACACTTGAACAAAGACATTTGAACAATCTCACATTCGTGGCGACGGCTCCTGTAGCAAGGACTGTAAGTTTAAATTACAAGCTATCCCTAGCTGGTTGTTCAGCTATTAATAGAATAGGGTGGCCACGTTCGCCGATTGTCTCCAAATGGTCAGGGTATCTATTAGAGGCGAGCTTCGAGTAAGCGTGAATACGATAGACGCGTGTACTAAGGCAGCAAAAGCAAAGTAGAGTCCAACTCATTAAACTCAAACACACCACCCAAGAGCCAACCCTGTATCCCTGACGCTCCGTCCCTCAGACAACCCCAAAGCGAAGCTCAAGCATTCTCTTTCACTCTCCTTCCGACCCTGCAGATGGTATGTCTTGGCAAGGAAATACCACGCCTCTGGTACATCCCACCCCGCACCCCTTGTCAAGTCCGTCAACATACCAGCAGCGAGGTCAACATTATCCGGGTCGGGATTCATCTTGCTGGTGCTGGAACCCGAAAGTAACGCACCCGGTAGGCTCAAATAAAGTCGACATAGATGGATGATAGCTGAGACGTCATGGGGCGCCATGAACAGAGCCTTCTGGAATGCCTCTCGTGCACGTCGATGGTTATTGAGCGCGGAGTAATAAAGACCCAACTATCGAGAACGTCAGTTGAAAGCCAACCGAGAAAGAGGATAGAACTTACTTGAACCCACACAGCTGGATTCCGAGGATCTCTAACCTCCGCTTCTTGGATCGCTCCCTTGGCCTGCTCAATTTTCCCCAACCTCCGGAACGTAGCAGCAGACATCAACCACAAGTCACTTAGTAACCTCTTTTCTCGAGCAATTCGTTTGTTCCACTTTACAACGGGCTGAGGAGGCGGGACAGAAGGTGGCGGAGGTGCTTCTTCTGGTGGCATCAAAGACTGCTGCGAACGAGCAGCAGGGGAAACAAGATATTTGCGAGATGCTCTGTGTATCGAAGATGCTTGATAGGGAGAGCGATTGAGCAGAGAATGGAAATCTGAGATGGATATGTCAGACAAGGTGGTGTACGGCGTTGGAAAAGGTAACAGACTTGGGGCTGAATTCGTTCTCCGTAACTGGCCAACACTTCCTCGAGCCACGCCATGTCCGATCTTCTTCGAAATCGTCGATATCCTCGCCTGACCCTTATGAACTCGATTTTTCAACATCTGCTGCATCTTCTTTCCAGCAGACGAATCTTTTTCCTTGTCCTTGTCCTTTTCTTTCTCGAAAGAGTTCGATCTTTTCGCCGCAGACCCGGACTTCCTATCAAAGGAATTCGACTTCTTTTCATAAGAATTCGACCGTGTCGGCAAAGGAGACGGATCCGAGGATATTGGTAATCCTTCGATAGGAGTATGGATGGTGGGTGTCGCCGGAGAAATGACGAGCGTGATAGGGACAGGCATACTTTGTCCTTCTGCAGGGAATCCGTCACTGCCGACAGATTGGCGCGCTTCCGCAGCAGAAATAGTCGATTGAGGCTGTTGGGGGATACCGATATCTGAGAGATGCTCCAAGTCTGCAGTCGACATCCTACTTCCTTCAAAAGAGGATCTGGTCGAGTCTGGAAATGTGAATGAATCGGAAAGTGAGTCATCGCGGTCAGCGATGGCAGAGAACAAAACATGCCTTGATCACTCGCCATCCCTCTCTTCTCCGGGTTACACCAACGAAATACATCGACCCATTTATTCTCAGCACCCTCCGGACCTTCAACCATTTCTGTCAACGCGGCCTGAGTCATGCGCAACTGTAATGACTGCTCGAAGATTTCATTCCGGGTGGGAACTGGGTGGTCAGGTAACGATTGCAGCAGCGTCTCAGGATAAGGTATACGGGTAGCATCCTTTTCCAGAACAAAGACCGGGTTGGCGCCTGAAGATACGGAGATGCCGTCTCCGTCCGGAATTGCTGTCTCAGTGGTAGGAGACGAATGGCCATTCTGGAAACCATTGCTATCTGGGTGAAGACGTGCAGCAGCATCGGTTCGCCCATTAACGTAGTCGCGGGGTCGGGCTCCGGTAGGCGTCGGAGTATCGCGTCTTTCAGCAACTCCATCCTGCGACTCATGGGCACCATCAACTTCTCCATCCTCTTCACCGAGCGCTGCTCCAAATTCCAAGATACTCCTAGCACTCTTCCAGTCGCCAGTGGCTATCAGAAGTAATCCAAGGAAATGCCAATATCGAATATCGTCGGGATCTGATTCCACGGCGAGTCGCGCGTTAGCGAGAGCTTGATCCAAATTACGCGAAGGTCCGGGACGACTTAAAGCCAAAGCAAGATGGTAGTGTGCAGACGAAATAGGTGAATGGTCGACCGAGCGCTGGAGAGCGGCAAGAGAGTTGTCAAACCGTGATGAACGAGTGAGAGGATCTTGCTCTTAGGGTGTCAATGGGCGAGGGCGTTAGCGGAAACGCCATGAAGCATACAGCACGATTGAAAAAGCTCACCTTTGACAGCTATCATCGAGTGCCATATACCCTCCGCGAGATCAACACTGGCAACCAAAACCTTATCATCCTTATCCAATCGTGATCTCGCTTTCTCGATCAAACTCCCCGCTTCTCTTACTTCGTCGAGCCCGTCTCTCCCTTCCTTTGCAGATGCCAATCGACACAACATCCTTGCACCGTGCACCAGAGTTTCGACCCAATGCAGGTCCGTGTCTGCATCCACCGCGATACCCTTCCCTCCACCTGAACTCTCACGCGACTCTTCAGACTCTGAAGCCCCAGTTTCTCGAGCCTTACTAACGACCTGGACGTACAGCCGGAGAGTCCTTTTGGCTAGATCGGTATCTCCAGAAGCAAAAAGGAGCCGCGTCATGTGTCTGTAGACTCGGTGGGAGTTGAAAGTAAGCCGTGTCGCCCACCAAAGAATCTAAGGAACGTTTGGTTGATCAAAAGATAGAAGAGGAGAATAATATGCATCGTACTTCGATGACCCAACCTGCATACTCCCCAACAGCACCTGCGGCTTCCCACGCAGCGACGCAGAGATCCACAAATTCTTCGACCTTCACATTCCGTTCTCCAGCTCGAGGAAACTTCGTACTCGCGTTTAGCACGGCTCGATGTTCTTGAGCTACAGATCGTGCAGCACCCAGCCACGGCGGCGGTTTTACTGAATCTGGGGACATGGAAGGCTTGCTCGAAGTATCGATTGAACCACGAGCTTGGAGCACCAGTGCGCGGAAATAGAGTACGGTGATTGTGGAGCGATGTTCTGTTCGGAAATTGGGTGGCCAATGCGCGCTGCAGTTATGGTAATGCCTGAAAAGGGACCATAATGTGCCTTCGGTCTCGGAAGTGATGGTACACACTCGTGCGGCAAGAAGGATCGCTCTCCATAACAGTCGCTCTGTCCACCGCCATAGTTCACGATATTGCACGAACGAGCTGAATTCAAGCTTCCCTGCTCCGTAGCCCGGAATGGGAGTCGAACTTGGAGCAGAAGGGCGAGGTATGTCGTTTTCGATGGTCGTGAGAAGAGGGAGAGCGGCAAGGTATGAATCAAGGGCCTTCTGTATATCATCGGCAGAGAGTTGTTCGAATGACATGCCTGGCTATTCGTCAATCCAGCTCTGTGAGGTAGTAATAAGTTCGGATGACGGACCCTTAAGACACACACTTCGAATGCTCTCTGTCATAGCCCAAGCTCTCCCATCTCTGACGTCGGCATACATCGCCAGGAAATCCGACGACACAAAGCTACCGGACAACGTGGAAGCCGGCGTGTTCGACCCAGTTCCGGGGACTTGAAGGCTTGAGATCGTATCTGACCGAATGGACGAGGTAGGGGTCACTCGATCCTTGAAGTCGGACACGTTTTGGACAAGTGAGAGATGCCCTATACATTCCTCTGGCCTCCCAAGAGCATAAGAAAAGTATGCCAGAGCCATATGAAGAGACTACCGTACGCCGAACGAGCATGGATTCAGGCTATTAGCGACATCGAACCAAGGCCAGAAAAGTTCCACGTACGTCAAGATTCGGAGTTTCCACTCTTTTCAACGCCTCGTAGCCCTCCGTCCCATCCTCGAATCTCTCTTCAGGAAGCAGGCCTTCTGCACCGAGACCAAGATAACCATAGGGAGTTTCGTAGCCATCCAAGTCCCTGGTTTTGAGCTTGCCACCGAGCAGAAGACCAAGGTATTGAGTTTGCGAGGCGATCTCGGAAAAATCCTTGAAGCCCTTGCAATGCTTGTTGAATTTGCGTAGCAATTCAGACCAGGACAGTGGGGCCCCATTCGGTGCCTTGCCTGCAGATGAGGAGGCCCAATCTCCGGCAGAAAGCGCAGCTCTGAGTTGGGCCCAGTAGTGCTGATCCTTCGCGTGTGCCATACAGGAAAGCTCCTTGACTTGCACTAACCAACAGCACTGATGCAGAAGCCTGAAGCTTGGAGAAGATGCCTGCGATGACGGAGGTTTGGTTCAGCCACGTGCGTTCAACGATATGAGCGACCTTTTGAACTGATTTCTTAGCGTGGGAATATTGGCCGTTCTCTCTGGAGTATGTGCCACATCACATACAACACCGCAAAAGTCGTTACTTGTCTTCCGACACCTGGAATTCTAACCGCTGAGTGGCAACCCTCCAAACGTCACTCATGGTCTCGTCACCCCGTTGTGGACGTTTCAACCCCTCCAATCGTTGCCACATCTCAATGCTCATCTCCATGGTTAGCACCGGCTCACTGGTTGAGATTGACTGGACAATTCGGCGATGAAGGGAGAAGGAGGGTAGGAAGTGCTCAGAGCTAGAGTGCTTCGTGTTGGAGGTCCGTTATAATTCGTTCAATTCTCTCCGAATTCTTTGGGTCACGATCCTCTCGCCTTGGACGCTTAGCCCCCAGAGGCCGTGTCCTAGCATACTCCAGGTCACTCACGGGTCCCCAATTTCGACAATTCTGGCTTATATCCTAGCACTTACATTCAGAGAACGAAAACAGCATCTCTTCGCTTTCTATTTGACAGACCGTTCGATCATTCAGCTTGTTCGGTCTCGGAATGATGAAACTCGACCACGAACTCTCCAAACTACCAATATCTACCAACGAGCCCCGTCATCAACCGAAAGCTACCCGTCAGCCTCTTTGGAGACTTCCCCGATTTCGGCTACTCTGCGAAATCACCCATTCGACATAGGACCGCCTCTGCCCAAGTTAAACTGATCTCTCAGTCATATTCTTCTGTGAAACCTTCCGTTGGCTCAGTTCATCGTACTCATCAAACTACAACCTCCACGTTGCCGGCCATAACCGGCCCAATTCATCCTGATTGAAATCCTCCCAGTTGGGAATCTCATATCTTGTGCATATCTTGTCATCCAAACTCCCTTACTCCCCCCCCCGTTTCAAGGTCAATTGCCCTTCGGTCAGCAGGTCCTATCCCTCCAAACACAATACACGAACACAGCGCCACTTGCTTTCGTCACCACCATCTCATCATTCCTCTTGTTCTTCCTTACC
Source organism: Jaapia argillacea MUCL 33604 (assembly GCA_000697665.1). Classification (NCBI taxonomy): domain Eukaryota; kingdom Fungi; phylum Basidiomycota; class Agaricomycetes; order Jaapiales; family Jaapiaceae; genus Jaapia; species Jaapia argillacea. The sequence continues at coordinate 34,771 of KL197739.1, read as the reverse complement.
TTGCCCACTATCTTCGTCTTTCGGGCCTCCCGATCGTTCCATCCTTATATCTCATCGTTATCGTTATCTAGTCGTGGAATTAAATTAGTCGTCCAGTTTATTTACATTCAAAGGTCATTTGCAGTATACAGATTGTCGTATGCCAGGATTCCAGGCGGGAGTTGGAAGATCGATGGGCATTGAAGTTGCTGACGGTGCTGATGTCGCCGACGAGAATGCGAACACGGCAGCCATGGACACCCTCCGCAGCACCCGAAGGAGAACACTTGTATTATTTGTAAAAATCGATACCATCTACTGGAAAGTCGTACAACGCTACAATAAGGAGATTTGTAAAGAAACAAGAAACATGCAAACGACTAGCAAGGGAGGTGGTGATACTTGACTATAGCAATGTAATAGCAATGAAGAACAGCGGAAGTGACAAAACAAAGGGAACGTCATGAAAGCTATGACATTCAATTACCTCTGACCTCAAGTGGGGACAGTACCTCCTTCAACATCCCTGGCAGCGTTGATATGAGATTGGACAACGGAGCGCTCCCAGATCAAAAGGCCCAAGAGAACGGTGGTGACCACAGCAAACGTGATGGCGAATGCAGCGAATGGCCACGGTGTAGCGTAACGGAATTCGAGAGCGACTGCGACAATGAGTCCCAGTTTTGGGATGGCGTTAAGCGCAGCGAATATAGGTATGCTGATAGTATTGATGCAAAACTAAACAAGGATGAGCCCGAGGTTAATAGAGAGAGGAGTGGGCGAAGCAGACCTTGGCGATATTGACGGGAGGGTCGTGGACAGCATGCTTGAGTAGCAAATCACAGAGGGTTAACCCAGCAGAAGCTGCAGTCACGTCGGATTTTACGGCTTGCGCGCTATAAGCAACAACCACAAGTTCTGCATCGCGGAAACGAGAGAGGGGGGGTGAACATACCCCAGGAGAGTAGATAACTAAAGGGAATGAATTGGTGAATTGCAATCTATTGACTTGAGTGGAAAGCACTCACGTCGGCCTATATGTAGTTACCTGGGAGACAATCTCAGTCATAGTACGGAGGACGGCATCATCGCTTGAGGAGCATAGGCCTTGATATTTGTCCAAGCCGACGAGGTTGTGCATAACAGAGACGAGGAGGGATTTACACATTTACAAGCAAGGCGCCCAGAACATAGCAAATGTTACGGGATTGGGGGTTGCGAGTGTGCATCTCTGGTGGGGTTGGTGGGTTTAAATGCTGAAAGGCAGGTCGGGGTGTTGACAACCGTCCCTCACGGGCAGAATAACCATTTACGGTGGCGGGATGGCCGAGGTTCGATTTGGTTTGAGGTTTGGCGTTCGGACTCAACCGGGAACCTAACCCTAGTCAGTTTATCCCCTTCAGGTATTTAGTTCACAACCGGCAACCCGCTCCTCCCGCCGCTCAACCTTCATCTTCGCTGTCGGTGACGGCGACGACGAATGTAACCTTCCATAGTCGTGAAATATACATATAAATTCGCATTTTTTGCTCATATCAAAGAACCTACCACATACTATACTCTCATATTGGTAAAACCTCGATTTTGCAGCTCTTTCCAAGATAAATGAGACAATAAAAGCGAATTAATTGAGATAAAAATACACAACTATAGTAATGGAACAAGAGAGGCAAACAGGGAGAGGAAAGGGAGGAGAGGGAGGGAGGGAGGCTGGGGGACAGAGAGGAGGGAAGGAAGGAGGGAGGAGGAATGGAGGGAGGGGGATGGAGGAGGAGAGATGGGGGAGGGAGATGGAGGAGGAGAGATGGGGGAGAGAGATGGGAGAGAAGAGAAGGGGGAGGGGGGAGGAGGAGGAGAGAAGGAGAGAACGGGGGGGAGAGATGGAGGAGGAGAGGAGGGAGGGAGAGGAGGGAGGAGGGAGGGAGTATTGAACAAATACATCTAGAGGGTTGAGAGTTCAGCTTCGTCCACGTAGAGTACTCCACCCCAGTGGGTTGGAAGTCTTGGGAGTCGCGGACTGGAGCTCGCCACGGCTCTGATCAAAGTTAACGTTCAACCGGCAAATCCGTGGGCGGTAAACAGCAAAGCGCGGAAAAGAACGGTGGCTTAGTCTCGCCAGCCAGACCATGCACGTGTACGGAGATTAAAACTCGGGAGAGCCCGAGTTTGTGGGGTGCCGTATCTCCCAGTTTTTTCACTCCTGCTTCACTCTCTGCTGGACCTCATCCACGCGACCGGGAGATACTGTACATTTATTCCGGCCCCACGCGCGCTGCGTGCAAGGCTGAGCGCTCCACCAAAACTTCGGCCCTCTCAGGCTGGAGTATACTCGTTCCCGGATTGGCCGTCATCAGATGGCATGTGCATTGACTGCGCTTGCCCCTGTCCATAGGCTATGGTGCTGGAGGATCGAGGAGCGCGAGGATAGGTGGCGTAGGTCATGGTGGCGAGAGTATGATCGTCCTAGTGCTGCTGTGGCTATCTTGGAAAGGCTATGCCCCAGTGTCGATCTCCTAGAGAAGATGAAGGATATGAAGGTGGAAGGGGTGGATCCGGAGTGCTTGAAGTTGACTCTTCGAAAGATCACCGAAACTGACTTCGTTACAAGTCCGCTGAGGATAGATGAACGTGGACTTCAGAAGTTGATGTAATTACAGATCCTGTTGAAATCTTGGTGTGATAGAATGGCCTTACCATATATAGTACCTTTGAGACTTTGTGCCCCAGCCCGCATTTGGTTGACATTTGATATATCCAGAGAGATACACTACTTGTTTGCTACTTGATGATACCGTGCGCGGTGGGCTGACGCATTGCGAGGGGAACTCCGGCTCGCACTCAAGGCTCAAGGAATAAATCTACATTGGAACATCATACTCCTCTCGGGTCCACATCCTTTCAAATTTCAGAGCGGGGTACTTAGATGCAGGCCGATGTGCCCCGCGATTGTAAATTGGATGACCGCGCACCTGCCACTCTGGGTGAAATCTGGTGTGGGATCTGGGCCTCGATTGCAGTTGTCAGCCGAGGGGGGTAAGGTTAATCTCCCACCATTACAGTCGTTTGCATATGAGACTGGAATCGCGTCCTCGCAAACCCATATTTGTTCAAACCAAATATTGCTCTTTATGGTGGTGTTTGTCAGCTCTTATGGACCATTTGACAGGCCTGGTCCCTGCTGGACCCCAAAGAAGGCCATATTTGGCTCGAACAAACACGGTCTGCGAAAAGGCGATTCCAGTTTCATATGCAAACAACTGTAATATTGCACATAGTTAACGTTCGACCTGGTGAATCCTTGGGTGCTTCGACAGACAGTAAACGGACGGGAGAACACTGTGGCTGTTGCTAATGGTTATTCTGCCTGTGAGGAATGGTTGTCAACATCCCGACCTGCCTTTCAGCATTTAAACCCACCAACCCCACCAGAGATGCACACTCAAAACCCCCAATCCCGTGACATTTGCTATGCTCTGGGCGCCTTGCTTGCAATTGTGTAAATCCCTCCTCGTCTCTGTTATGCACAACCTCATCGACTTGGACAAATATCAAGGCCTATGCTCCTCAAGCAATGATGTCGTCCTCCGCACTATGACTGAGATTGTCTCCCAGGGTAACTATATATTGGCCGGCGTGAGTGCTTTCCACTCAAGTCAATAGATTGCAATTCACCAGTTCATTCCCTTTAGTTATCTACTCTCTTGGGGTATGTTCACCCCCCTTCTCTCGTTCCCACTACGCAGAACTTATGGCTATTGCTTATAGTGTGCAAGTCATAAAATCAGACGTGACTGCAGCTTCTGCTGGGCTAACCCTCTATGCCTTGCTCCCCAAGCATGCTGTCCACGACCCTCCAGTCAACATCGCCAAGGTCTGTTCCACCCCCCCTCCTCTCTCTATCAACCTCAGACTCATCCTTGTTGAGGTTTGCATCATTACGATTGGCATACCTATTTTCACTGTGCTTAACGCCATTCCAAAGCTGGGACTCATTGTCGCAGTCGCTCTTGAATTCCGTTACGCTACACCGTGGCCATTAGCTGCATTTGCCATCACGTTTGCTGTGGTCACCACCATTTTCTTGGGCCTTTTGTGTTGAAGCAGTGTGATGTCACCATTATGTGATGTCACAGTCACAGACGCACTGCTTGTCCTTGATGGAACTTGCTAGAATGCGACTTACACAGTCTCACTCAGCGTGATGTCATCTGGTAGGTAGCTGAGTAAGATAGTTAGTCAGTAGATAGAGCAATCCTTTGCCCATCCTCACATCATCCTTGCTCAGTATTGTGCGATCACAGTTTCTACCCTTTTCTATGCATTTCTTTCTATGACATCATGCTATTCTCTGTAGTCTATATAAACTGTGTGGGTTGCGTCCTCAGCTCCTCAGATCAAGTCTTACAAGCCTTGTCTGAGGAGTAAGTCTCTTGTATGATCCTATGTACTTCCTGGACTAACCTGTCTTGTAGTTTATCTCTTTGTACAGGTATTTACCTCTCTAATAGATCAAGTCTTACAAGCCTTGTCTGAGGATTTATCTCTTTGTACAGACGTTGAGTTCACCGCCTGTGCGCTTCTAACCAGTTGCTTCATTAGATCTTCATCATTTTGGTTTGGGAGCGCTCCATTATCCAATCTCACATCAACACTACCAGGGATGTTGAAGGAGGTACTGTCCCCTCTGAGATTAGAGGTGCTTGACTGCAGAAGTTTTCTTGTCCCATCTGTTGTGTTGCTTTCATTGGTCTTTGTTGCTATCACATTGCTATATGGCCTTTGGAGGGCTTAGATGTTATGTATCACCATCCTCACTTGCTTGTTGTTTGCATGTTTCTCGTTTCTTTACAAGTCTCGTTATTGTAGCATTGTACTAGTATCTAGTAGGTGTCGATTCTTAGAAGTAATACAAGTGTTCTCCTTCAGTTGCTGTGGAGGAAATGTATGGCTGCCATGGATCCGCCCCACTAATGTCCATGCGTTCAGGCAGAGCCTTGAAGCTCTGTTGTGGATGGTCGCACTTGACCATATTCGTGCACATATGCAGCATTTATATAGTTGGGGTGGTCCCAACGAGTGAAGTCAGTATACAACAAATACAGAGGGAATAAGGGGGAGAAAGAGAGTTGACATCATGAGGCATAGAAGACTATCCACAGCATACGAGATTTTGGAAGTAACGAACGAAGATATTCAAGAAGGCCCGTCTGTGTCAGGGAAAACGTGAGGTGATATGTAATATGGATCGATCCAAACCAACCCCTACCACCTGGCGAATTTACTGTTGTGTACACGATCAACCGCAATGATAGGCCTGTGAGCTGGATGGCGGTGGGTACCGACTTGATTGAGCAGGGAGGGACTTGGGTTCTCGTCGAGTTGTTGAAGGGTGTGGCACGCTTTGTGGTGATAAACAACTGTAAGGGTAGTATGCATCATCCTGTGAGTCACGTTGAGTGGAAGGGGTAGGATAATACTGAGAATATGAACGACCCAACAATGTTGATAATGGTGGTGGATTTGACGTGAGGGAGGATCATATGGAATGGGCGCAGAAGTGGATGAATGCGATGTAGAACAATGGTGAGACATCGGAGGTGACTGAATATCAGGTTCCTAGTTTGGGAAGGACGTGTGTACTGATCCAAAGAGTGTGGTACAGGGAACTAAGATAGGCCTAGTAGGATGGGCTGTGGGTGGTGAAGGAAGCTGCAATAAATTGTTACTGTATTGTCTGAGGAAAACGGGCTTTGAGGATGCATGGGAGAATATGGGTTATGCTGGACGTCCTGGCGTCCTGCTGACATGGGAGGGTACTTAGGATTCAAGCTCACTAGCACCCACTCCTGCAATCTCACTGGCTTGGGGCTTCCATTTTACTAACTTGCAGTGGCTACTGATAGTTCAGAGGGCGACCTGAAGCAACAATGATGGCAAGAGGATACAAGATAGAGCAAGGCATATCATAGCAAAGAATGAAAGAGCACTCACAAACATGTGTCTATCTCCTCGTTGTATTGGCCGGTGTCCAGCACGCCAACAATGAGCAAGGGCAAGGAATGCAGGGGGCCCAGACTGAACTCAGATCATTCTACATAATGCAAGTGGTCCAGGTTGTTTTATGTGACATCAGAACTTCCCTTGTGCCTGTTGTTTGCTGGGTACAGAAACCCTTACAGGCTTGGTGACCGTCGAGGCATGGAGCATAGATTATGACACCTTCAGCCCACCTTCCTTCATAAGCAGTCGTGGATGTACAACACTGGAAAAGTCTTTACTGACACCTAGGATTCTAACCGCTGAGTGTCAACCTCCAAACGTCACTCATGGTCTCATCACCCCACTGTGGACGTTCTAACCCATCCAATCGTTGCCACATCTCAACGCTCATCTACATGGTTAGCACCAGCTCACTGGTTGAGATTGACTGGACAATTGGGCAATGAAGGGAGAAGGAGGGTAGGAAGTGCTCAGAGCTAAATTGCTTTGTGTCGGAGACCGTTATTAGTAATTCCTTCAATTCCCTCCAAATGCTTTAGGTCACAACCCTCTTGCCTTGGATGCTCAACCCCCAGCGGCCATGCCTTAGCATACTCCAGGTCACTCACGGGTACCCAGCATTTCGAGGCTTTCTATCTTTTCTCCCAGCATCTACATACAGAGAATGAAAACACCGCCTTTTCGCTTTCTCTTTGACAGACAATTCGATCATTCAGCTTGCTCAGTTTTGGAATGATGAAACCGACCACAAACTCTCCAAACTACTACCAATATCTAACAACAAGCCTCTGTCAGTCTCTTTGAAGACTTCCCCAATTTCGGCGACTCTGTGAAATCACCCATTTGACATAGGACCACCTCTGCCCAGATTAAACTGATCTCTGTCATATTCTTCTGTGAAACCTTCTGTTGTCTCAGTTCATCATACTCATCAAACTACGACCTCCACATTGCTGGCGGTAACCAGCCCATTCATCCTGATTGAAACCCTCCCAGTTGGGAATCTCATATCTCGCATATATCTTGCCGTCCAAGCCCCCCTTACCCAACTCCCCCAAGTTTCAAGGTCAATTGCCCTTAGGCCAGAGGTCCCATCTCTCCAGACAACACACAAACACAGCAGCACTTGTTCATCACCACCGTCCCATCCCACCAGTGTCTCATAATATTCCTCTTGTTCTTCCCTACCCCAACTTGCTCAATATCGTCGTCTTTCAGACATCCAGACGATTCCATCCTGGTACATCTCATCGTTATCGTCATGTATCTATACAGTCGTGGAATTATATTATTCGTCCGGTCTATTTACCTTCAAAGGTCATTTGTAGTGGCACAGATTGTCTTATACAATAATTTCAGGCAGGGGTTGGAAGATCGATGGCCATTATAGCGCCTTTCAGGAATATGTGGAATCGTGGATTTTGTTCGCGCAACTTTTGGCGCGCCACCCACGACTGGTACCCAGTAGCCGAATTCCTGATGCAATTCTAAGGTGTATTTTGTAACAATAAGTTCTTGCCCGGAATGATACTTGTCTGACTCTCATCGATCCTTGACAACTCGACACCCGACAAAGTATCTCAGATGTCTGAGCCTGATGACGACAATGAGCCCCTCGCTTTTGCTATCAACTTGACTATCTACACAGCTCCGCCTGTACTCGCATCTGGAAAGAAGTCTCAGGCTAAACCAAAGGCTTCAACGAAGTCCAAAGAATTAGACTTTGCCATTTCACCTGACAACTACATCACATTCCTACAGGCTGTTCTGGATTGCTGTGGCTTGCAGAGATACTGTGTCGTTTCGAAACAACCATATCCGTTCAAGTACACATGTGCTCCGGCGAAGTCGTACATTATTATTGATTCTTCTTGGGGCTTCTAAAGACACTGCATATAGAAAATCAGTCACACCCCTTGATATTGAGAATCAAATGGAGTACAATGGGATGGTCCAGTGTGTCAAGAAGGAGCAGCCACCAAAGATAACAATTATCATTGACATGAATGATATCACTCTGAGATGCTGTGTTCGTGTGAGTTCTTCTGAGGTCTGTGACGAAGATCTTTGATTCATTTCAGCGTTCAGGCAGATGAAGATGTTGATAGTGATGTGGGAGTTGATGATGGTGCCAATGTATGTTTCGTTCCCGACTTTCTGCTTTCCAGACCTGATGCTTTGTAGGACATGGGCGAGTATAAGGATCCTACAGACTTGGAGTTGTTGTGTGCAAAGTGGTGAAAGGAGCTCATGCATGTCCACAATAAGGTCAGGGGAGAGTTCTGGTACTGTCCCACAAGTGACCCCAACAAGAACATCAAAATTACCCCCACTCATTGTTGTACATGGTGCCTTGCAATTGTAAGTCCTACATCATGTGCTGGTCTGTAATAGTCTCCTCATTATCCTTTGTAGATATCAGCCAAGGCAACCATTGTCCACCCCCCCAATGTCAATGACTTTGATCCTGAGAAACGTAAAGCCACCCTCCATCCCGATCGCCAGGTTGCATCTGCTGTTCTGGTAGCAAGTGATCAATTTGCACCCTTTGCCCAGGCCATGACTTCTGTCACAATGCTTGCTGCTACTGTGCTGGGCCATGCTGCTCCCGCAATTCCAAGAACTCCTACCTGTCCTCGTACCTGAGATGCTCAACCCAAGCTGGAGTCCTCCCCACCAATTTATAGCTCCTCTCACCTTGGCCATTTCCTCACATACGCTCAAGATCGTCTTGGAGTTCGAAATGCTCTAAGCTTTGAATTCAAGATGGCTGAACAAAGCTACGGTCCTGACATTCTACATGAAGTCCCAGCTTCTGATCTTACAGGTCTCGGAATCCCAGTGGGAGATGTGATATGTCTCAAGGCTGGTAGTCGGAAGTGGTGGAATGGACCAGATGCGAAGAGAAAGCGATCATTGGAGATGAATTTTCTGAGGGATCACCAACCAGCAGTGAATGAGACTATACGGTATGAGCGTACCTTTTTTGCCAGGGGAAATCTCAGTTATTGTGGGGGGCCTTTGGAAGTGGGTGATGCTCGGAGTACTGAATACTTGGTGAGTTACTTTGATGAAGCTCTCCAGAAAATGGTTCCTGTTCCACCTGGTTACCGTGCCCCTCCTGAAGGTGTCACAGAGGAGATGGCAAGGGAGGCAGGTTTAGATTAGTGACCAAGTACATACAGAGTTGTATTTCAAAGCAAAAATTGCTTGCACTACTTTTACATATATCCTGATGTGCTGAAATAGGCTGAGGCCTTCTTGGGGCTAATTTGCTGGCAAGCACAGCACAGAGCCCATAGGGACTTGTCCATCTGATGCCGATGTAACCAAGCTTTGATTGAGGAAAAGGCTTGCTCAATTGGATTGTAGTTGGGGGAATACGGAGGAAGGAAGACAAGCTTACACTCTAGATATCTCAGTGAGATACATCAGGTCACTAGTATGAGTAAATTGACTGACCAGCTTCATCTTCTATAACTTTTCTCACTTCTTCTGAATGATGGATGCTGCAGTTGTCGAGAATGAGAACACTACATGGTCCTGGATATGGATTGGTCAGGGGAATCTACAAAACATGTCAGAACCAAGTCATCATAATGTTCGAATACACATACAACATGCTCACGAAGAAATTGGACAAATTGCTCTGATGTTACTGAGCCCTCAATGATGTCATATGCCACAATCCCATCCAAGGTAAGAATGGGAAGGATAGAGTATCGCTTTCCTCAGACAAACGGTTTGCTCTGTAAACAATGCACACCCACCCAAGACCATCCTTTCCTCCACCCTTGAGTACGTTCATCCTTGGCTGCCTCATCTCCAAACATCAGCATCTCAGGATCAGGAGCAATGGTAGCAATCTTGTTCATGAACATAGCTTGCGCATCCTCATTGTGCTCGAGGGCTTGAGCAGAGATTGTCTTGTTGGTGTAGAGTGTGTGGCAAAGTGTTCGGACAAGTGTTGGGAGGGAGACATGGACACGGCGATCCTCATGGAGCTGATCCTGCAGCTCATCGAGATATAGTGTATTGTCATGGAGGAGGAGTGACTTGATGTAGTTGATATCAGGGGATGTGAGTATGCGCCGTCCAGCCTTAGCGCGTGCAAATCGATTGTGCATGATACCGTGGACCTGGTAGTACTGTAATGTTTTGTAGACTAGTGACTTTCGTATGTCAAGAATTCGGCAGATTTCCTTTACAGAGAAGCCATCCCGATGCCATAGGATAGGGATTCTGGCCGTCAGATCATGCAAAACAGTGCGAGGAGACATAGGCGAGAACAGGGATAGTTATCGATGTCAAGGCTTGCAGGTGTTGCCCGACAATGGCCCAATCGGTGACTTATCAATCTTATCACAATTATTGAAATCCACAGGAAGTCCCTGAAATGTTCTCACACGGTATCTGAGGCATGTCAAGAAATTGACGATTCCACAAGACGGTGAAAAGCGCTGTAACCTCGGTGACGGTACTGATGTCACTGAATTGATTGCGAACAATAGGGAGTTTGCGCAAGTATGACATTTCAAATGTCACACTACACAAAATATTTTTGCTGTTTGCTACAATGCACTTAGCCAGCCCAGATTTTCTTCATATCATCTAGGAGGTATATACAATGTATGAGTAGAACAGAAATCAATTCAGTGCAGTGGAAAGAGAATGAGAGCCAAAATGCGTAGCGTGACATTTGAAAAGTGACGCTTGCGCAAACTCCCTAATATGCTGAAGGTGAAAATTCATGTTAATGCCTCATTAGCGCTGAATTGGGCAATTGACTCTCAGTTGGGCAAGAGTAGTCTGAACAGATAGCTGGTAGAGGGAAGAAACCAGTGAATTGCAATCTTTTGACTTGAGTAGAAAGCACTTACACCAGCCAAGACATAGTTACCCTAGGAAACAATGTCGTTCATGCTACCGAGGACGACATCATCACTCGAGGAGTGCAGACCTTGATATTTGTCCAAGTCAATGAGGTTGCCCATAACAAAGACGAGGACGGGTGTACGGGACTGCAAGCAAGACACCCAGAACATAGCAAAGGTCATGGCATTGAGGGGTGCAGGTATGTATCTCTGGAGGGGTTGGTGGGTTTAAATGCTTTCTCAATCGCAAGCAAGACACGACAATGAAGCGCTGGGTGACCCAGAAAAGGAAAACTTGGAACACAACGATAGACGCTGAACTTGAAGAGTGCGGCAGACTTGGAGAACTTGAGGGGGTTTTAGCATTAGCCAGACTCAATTCTAGCTTTTCGCTCAGCTTTTTGAGTTTGTGAATCGTTCTGGGGTCCTTGCTGAGCGACCATCAACAGCGAAAGCTTGTGGTACCTGAAAAGCTGAAAAGCTGCTCTCAAGGTGGTTGCGAGCTTTTCGTTGAGCGGAATCTGAATATTTCGACACTGCCATGAATGTGCCAAGTGATATGATCGAAATTTGAACCTTTGAGCTATCTTGCGCGACTTCGTGTAACAAGTACAGGACTTGCTGGCTACATCTACTTTGTCTTTCCGATGGCTCGTCAATCACACCAATGGAAGAAGGCGAAGAAGAAACCGTACTGGAAAGTCCTTCAGGTCTTAGGTGTAATTCTTCTCTCTGAGGCCTCTGACAACATCGAAGAGCTCAAAGCACTGGCTATCCTTGTTCTCTCCCAAAAACACAAGAAGGAGGCAGCCAGGACTGGAAAACATGGCCCTCGAGGCCGATACGATGCAAAGAAAGGAGAGGAGTTTCTCAATTTAATTCTTTATGATTTTAGTGATCGAAAATTCAAGAAGTGGATGAGGTGAGCCCTGACTTTCGTTCCGTATCACTTAACTGAGATGTCACATTGATTTCGTAGGATGGATCGCGAAAGCTTTTGGTTCATTCAGGACAAAATCAGAGACGACGATGTCTTCAGGCCTCGTGGGAAGTGTCCACAGCAGCCGGTTCATATCCAGTTGGGCTCATTTTTGGCATGGGTTGGTAGCGAGAGTGGCGAAAAGGCCAGTGATGTTATTGGGATAGCTGAGGGAACAGCGTACTTGTATTTTCATCGGGTTTCTCGTGCGATACGCAACAGGAAGCTCACACATCTTGCATGGCCTGGAACGGAGCGGAGGAAGTTTCTGAAAGAATGTATGGCGGAGTGTGGATTTCCAGGGTGTATTGGGGTTGGGGATGGTTCACATATTCCCCTGCTTTATAAACCATGGCGAAATGGCTTCGTGTTTTGGTGTCGGAAGAAATTCTATTTGGTGAGTTGCTTGATTACTGCATTCCGCCCTTTTCGTTACACCCAGTGCCTTCCCAGCTTGTGATACAAGCCATCTGTGACCACCATGGGATTTTCACCGATTATGAGTTGGGTTGGCCAGGGTCTGTTGCAGACAGCACAATCTTCAAGGAATCGGAGATGTGGAAACAACGGGGGAATTTCTTTGCTCGTGACGAGTATATCATTGTCGATAAAGGTACACTTTGATAACATTTAATTTTCTGACATAACACTCACCCCTGAGGTTTTGAGAAGGCTATCCCCTCACGAAATATTCGATCCACCCCTTCGCCAACCACGGCTTAACCTCTGACCCCGAAGAAGCAAAACGCCACAAGAAATGGAATGTCAAACTATCATCACTTTGCGTTGCCGTTGAACATGCATTTGGCTGCCTCAAAGGGCGGTTTCCTTGCCTCTGTAGACTTCCAGGTCATGACCTCGACACCATGTACCACACAGTTGAGGCTCTGATGATCCTCCACAACATCTTGGAGGAGTTGGGTGACGATCCCACTATGATTGAGGGGTTCAATGGAGAGGAGGATCCAGAGGCTCGAGCGATGAAGGAGGAGGCAGACGAGGTTATCAGTGGTGGTGATGGTTTGACTGCCGACACACTCTATCGCACTGGACTTCTATGACGGAAACAACTTCTTGGACTACCTTTTGATTGATTGCACTTTGATGAGAGCTTCGAATACATACGAATAATTGTAAATTGTATTGCTTCAATTAAAGCCATCCGCCTCTTCCTCCAGTGCAAGCTTCGCAGCCAGCTCTTCACCTTGTTTCTTGATCATGGCATTTGAAGACTCTGCCATTTTCATTGCTCTATCCCACAACACTGTTCGATGTTCACGTGCCTTCTCAAGCCTATGCTCGTCAAGCTCCTGTTTGCGTTCTTCAGCCTCTCGTTCCTCTCGTTTGTCCTGCCTCTCGAGTAGGCAAAGCTCACGATCCTCCCTTTTCTCCATCAACTTCAGCCTCTTGTCTTCGCGTTGGCCATTGGTCAAATGTCGCTGTCGTAAATCAGTGACGAGTGACTTGAGTAACTCTCCCATATCATCATCTGATCCTCAGCGCTTTTTTGACTTGCCACCCTCCTCGTCATCAGACACAGCGTGCGATGCATTGTAGACCTTGGACCGAACAACATCTGAGTTTTTGTGGGCGCTGACGGGCAAGCAACCTGATGAGCAACTTGTACTGCTTTGACAGCACAGTGAACTTACACCTTATCAATCATCTCAAAGATCACCAACTGCTCAAATGCATCAAGTACGGCGTTTGAGAACTTTCCCTCGTGCTTCTGTTTGGTCTTCAGCTTCGAACTCCCAGCCTTACGATTTTCTCCAGTCTTGGGCATCTTGGTAGCCTTCCTCTTAGCCTTTTCTGTTCCCCTCTCATCTCCTGCACGCTCTCCTACCTTCGCAACTCCATTGCCGTCCTTCTCGGTACCATCTGCAGCAGCTGCCTCACCTTCCTTGGGTTCAAGGTCCTCAGAACCATCTGTTTCATCTCCATCCCCACCCCCAGTGTGCAGAGATCGACGGCGCACAGCTTTGTATTTCTCCCACATCTGTGTCCAAACATTCTTTACCTGCTCAACGGTCTTCTTTCCCTCCAAAAGCTTCTGCGAGATCTAATGGAGTCTTGTCAGTCCTCCGGAACAACAGAATATACAGCAACATCACCTTTATGAAGTTGTGGCCCTGCGTCGCCTTAAATTGAGGCCAGACATCATTGCTGACGATGTATCACACGACAGTAAGTTTATCCGCCTCTGTCCAGTTCTCTCGGTGAACTGCCTTCAGCTTATCCACTTCGGTCCCACTCAACTCCCCTATATCGTCGTCTGAAGCGCCCTGCTCTCGGCGATTTGTGCCCGACTTACTTCCCTTCCCCATCGCCTTCTTTTTCGACTCAGCCTTCTTCACCTCCGATTTGGCAGCATCCTTCTTCGAACGCCCACCATCCCCTTTACCAGCAGATTTTGCCAAAGCAGAAGCAGGCTTCTGCTTCGTCTTCTCAATCACCTCTCACACGACAGCACTCACCTCTGGCATCTTGTCCTCGTCTTCGTCTAGGTACATGGACTCCTCTTGACTAACAACACTTCCCTCCCAGGCATCACTGCAACGGGGTGCTGAGTTTTGACGAAAATCGAGGGCAGGGAGGCGAGGAAGGTTCTGATTCCCTGAGTGATCTAACTGAGGGTGCTGAGCCCTGCAGTGGGGGGATGTCCGATTTCTGGTGGTTGGGTCAACAGCAAAGTTTGTGTACACCTGCTCCTGCAGAGAGTTGGCAGGAGCTTGGCTCAGGGCCCAAGGCTGCCCAACATGATGATTTTCGACATTAGGGGTATGGGGTGGTAGTCCAAAATCCCACTGCTGATTCTGGTTGGGAAAGGGGCGTTGGGGATGAGAGGTTGAAGGGTTATGCACCAGGTGTTGACTCGAAGCCCAAGGACTGTAGTGACTTGGATACATAGTAGCCTCCGAATATATTTGACGATTTCGAGGAGGATTTCTCTCTCTCAGCTCAGCCACATTTGCCGACTTTGGCAGAGACAAATATCTAATCACAATCAAGCCAATCTCTCGCAACAATCTCCTCGCTCAATTATTCCCCAGCTTTTCGATTTCAGCGAGACGGCAGCAGCAGTTCCAAAACCTTTCAAAAATACGAAAAGCTGACAAAATTGAGTAGGACTATTATCTGTGGCCGAAATTAAGGTTTTGGATGACCCGTACGGACAGCCTCTGCCATGGTCTTCAAGCAAAGTGTCGTTCTCACTCGGCCTTCATCTGAACTCACTTGTTCTGAGTGATTTCCTCGCTGAATTAAGTTGTTCCCCGACTCCCCGAAGAGGGAGGAGGGTTCTCTCAAGTTAGATCGTGGCCCTGGAGCCAAATCGTTTGCCCGTGGGAATTGTTAGCTGTACAGTTTTACCTTCTTCTTTTGGAAAGACGTTCCCACTAAGACTGTTTCTCGTGTGTTGTGCACGACTCCGTCTTCCTTTCGCTTGGTTCTGCTGCTGCCTCGTAGAGCATTCGGTCGAGTGAATTACTCAGTGTATTGGTCGAGCTATCGTTCGAGCTGTAGACCATAACCTTTGATGCACTCTGAAAGTTTCGCAAGGTTGACTTTAGATTAATTTTGGGCATCCAACGTTTACAATACTTCAACGGAGTTAAGGACCGGTGCTCGCCGTCGCTACGATTCCCTCACTCATTCTGATTGAGTTTGCTTCTGGTGCCATTGTCTAATCGACCAATGTGCACCGTTCGCGCAAACTGAGTGATCCAGAGAATAGGCAAACGGCCCACGCGGCAGCTACAACGCTCGCCGGGGGGCCTATCGTACATTGCAGAACAGAACACGTGTATCGGAGCGCTAAAAGGCTAGAGGTTTCTTGATTTGATTCTGATTTTGACTTGTTTTTGTGATTTAATGAGAGAGACGAAGTCGAGGATGGGAGGATACACAAGGTGTTCAATTGCCGCGATTACTGAAGAGAAGCGCCTGTAGCAGGATCGGATTTTTGCGAATGTAGAGACGGAAAGCCTCGGAGGACCAACGTCCAGTTGCTTGGATGACAGTAGGGGTAGCGCCAAGCTCTGCGAGAGCGGTGGCGCCCCCAGCGCGCATGGACTGCCCAGCAATCTGATTGTCCGGAAAGAAGCGGCGTAAACCTCATTCTGATTGAGTTTGCTTCTGGTGCCATTGTTTAACAGTACGCGTGGTGGCTCGCGTGCATATTGCTCCATAAATTCATCCGTGGGAACCTACGTATACTGCTGTTGCGAATTGTCAGTACCTTGCTTCTGCGAGTTGTTACCCTGCTTCTGCGAGTCGTTACCCTGCTACTGCGAGTCGTTTATCCCGCTTCTGCGAGTCGTTACACCGCTTCTGCGAGTCGTTACCCTGCCTCTGCGAGTCGTTTATCCCGCTTCTGCGAGTCGTTTACCCCCTTCTGCGAATCGTTTACCCCGCTTCCGCGAGTCGTTTACCCCCTTCCGCGAGTCGTTACCCCGCTTCTGCATGTTCCTCTACCTCTGCCTATCTCACCCCGCTTTTGCGACAATGCGCCGCTGGTGTATGTTTCTACTATGATTTCCTTTCTGGTGGTTCAGTAACACTTTGCTGTGTGTTTGGACTTCCGACTGAGAACGCATTTAAACCCGCCAAACCCACCAGATATGCATTCTCGCATCCAAATTCCATGACCTCCACTTCGATTTGGGTGCCTCGCTTGCAGCCGTGTAAATCCCTTCTCGTCTCTGTTGTGCGCAACCTCATCGACTTGGACAAATATCAAGGCCTATGCTCCTCAAGCGACGATGTTGTCCTCCGTACCATGAACGAGATCGTCTCCCAGGGTAACTATACCTTGGCCGGGGTGAGTGCTTTCCACTCAAGTCAATAGACTACAATTCACCGTGCAATTCATTTACTCTAGTTATCTGCTCTCTTGGGGTATGTTTACCCCCCCTTCTCTCGTTTCCGCGACGCAGAACTTATGGCTATTGCTTATAGAGCGCAAGTCGTAAAATCCGACGTGACTGCAGCTTCTGCTGGGTTAACCCTGTATGCCTTGCTACTCAAGCATGCTGTCCACGACCCTCCCCTCAGCATCGTCAAGGTCTGTTCCGCTCCCCCTCCTCTCTCTCTATTAACCTCGGACTCATCTTTGTTTAGGTTCGCATCAATACCATCGGCATACCTGTATTCGCTGCGCTTAACGCCATTCCAAAGCAGGGACTCATTGTCGTAGTCGCTCTCGAATTCGGTTACGCTACACCGAGGCCATTCGTTGCGATTGCCATCATTTTCGCTGCGGTCGCCACCGTTTTCTTGGGCCTTTTGATCTGGGAGCGCTCTGCTGTCCAATCTCATATCGACGCTGCCAGGGATGTTGAAGGAGGTACTGTCCCTACTTGAGATAAGAGGCACCTGACTGTCGTAGTTTTCATAATGTCCCCTTTGTTTTGTCGCTTTCGCTTTCGTTGTTATCATCTTGCTGTATGACCTCTCTATGTTTCTATGTTTCTATGTTTCTATGTTCAGTATCAGTATCACCATCCTCGTTTGTATGTTTCTTGTTTCTTTACGAATCTCGTTAATGCAACATTATACTACTTTCCAGTAGAAGGTGTCGATTGTTACAAGTCCTACAAGTGTTCGCCTTTGGGGGATGGGGAGGAAATGGATGGCTGCCGAGGATCCACCTCACCAAGGTTTATGTAGATCCTCGAAGCTGTGTGCTGTGGATGGACGCGCACCTGACCATCTTCGTGGATATGTATAGTATTTAGATGGTGGGACGGTCGCGACGAGCGAAGTTAGTAGACTAGAAATACAGAGGGAATCGGGGGAGAAAGAGAGTCGACATCGCGAGGCAGAGAAGACAATCCACAGAACAGGAGATTCTGGAATGAAGATATGCAACAAGGCCCGTCTGCGTCAGGGAAACGTGAGGTGATATGTAACATGAATTGATCCAAGGCAACCCATACCACCTGGCGAATTTACTGATGTGTACACGCTCAACCGCGATGATAGGCTTGTGAGCTGGATTGTGGTGGGTACCGACTTGATTGAGCAGGGCGGGACTCGGATTCTCGTCGAGTAGCCGAAGGGCGTGGCACGCTTTGTGGTGGAAAACGACTGTCAGGGTAGTACGCATCATCCCGCGAGTCGCGTTGAGTGAAAGGGGTAGGATAATTCTGCGAATATGAACGACCCAACGATGTTGATAGTGGTGGCGGATTTGGATTCTGACGTGAAGGAGGATCATATCGGTCTCTCTGAGGATGGGTTGAATTGGATCTAGGATCATATGGAATGGGCGCAGAAGTGGATGAATGCGATGTAGAGCGATGATGAGACATCGGAGGCGACTGAACATCAGGTTCCTTTCGGGAAGGACGTGTGTACCGATCAGAAGAGTGTGGTTCAGGGACTAAGATAGGCCTAGTACCAGGACGGGTTGAGGGTGGCGAAGGAAGCTGCAATATATCGTTATCGTCGGGAGAAGACGGACTTGGAGCACGCATGGGATATGGGTTGCGCTGGGTGTCCCCGCGTCCCGACGATACAGGAGGGTAGGATTCAAGCTCACTCCTGCGGTCCCGCCGGCCTGAGGGCTCCATGTTACCAACCTGCGGGGGTTGCTGGTAGTTCGGAGGGCGGCCTGGAGGACGAGATGCGTCCGACCTTCGATCTCGTCGACCAGTAGAGGGAGACGGGAGTTGATAATTGACTGGTGAAGGGGTGCGGGTCGGTGATTGTCGATTGGCATGAGTGCTATACTGAGAACCTCGCTGTGGCGACGGTGATAGAGGTTCAATAGCGTATCTCCCGGATTCCCGCTCGCGTGCGTAGTCGGGTTCGGCCAGCCGTGGGTCAGCGTCGTAGGGAGATTTACTGGTAGATCGTCGAGCACGAGGTGCATCGGCTTTCTGATCTTGTTCGCGAGAATACAGTGGTAGATTCGACATGGGGTGCAGAGGGGAGAGACTCGAGGGCTGATGAGATTCAATGGAAGAATAGAACCCTGGGTCATTGGTTGACAATGGCATAGGTTGAAGCAGTAAGCTCGAGGATGATGGGTACGTCTCTTGAGCATGAGTGGACTGTCTCGAGGAGAGTTGTCTGGGAACAGCGCCCGGAGGAGCCGCCTGACGCGGGTAGCGTCTATCGGATGGACTACCTCCAGAGTCGACATAGGAGGACGAATGTCCAGGTACACGGGGGTAGGCGGGCACCTGGATATTTTTGAGGTCCGCAACCACGGAGCGCATATCCGGGCGCTTTTCGGGTTGAAATGCCCATAAAGTCTCCAAGAATGACCATTGAGGATCTGCTATCTCAATATACTGATTTCTCTGTAACATCTTTTGCTGGGAAAGTTGAACGACAACCATCGCTTCGTTTCTGAGATACCAATAAGGTATGCGACCGCTGAGAATCTAGGAATATGAGCCGAATAGATCGTCAAGAAACTGAGCGACCATCTTACCTCCACAGCAGTCATTGCAAAGCCATAGATATCACTTTGCGGTGTCAACTTGGTATTAGGAACCCCTTCAAGCCCATCGTCAAAGTTATCGAACATTACTTCGGGTGACAAGTATCTCCACGAAGCTGCCAGCCTTGTCGTGTATCCACTGCACCCGAGCAACTTAGAGCGACCAAAATCTGTCAAAATTGCTACACCCTTATCATCAATAAGTATGTTATTCTAGAAAAGATGAGTCCAGGCAAACGAAGAGGACGGCATGGCGAAACTGACCGCTTTGAGATCACCGTGGACTACGTGCTTCAGATGCAAATACAGCAATCCGTCTGCGACTTGGTTAACCTAAAGTCAAGTCAGATGGAAAAGAGTTTCAAGGGGCGATGAACCTCACAAGTTCCATGCGTTCGGCGGTTGCCAGTGGGCGAGCTTGCAGATATTGCATCACTGTGCCGTTCTTGCAATATGGGGAAACAAGAGATGGACATGGGCCGAATTCCGAAGAGTAACAAACACCAAGGAATCGGAGAATGTTGCGATGTTTCAGTAGATGCCATACCCTCGTCTCTCTGTTGACCCTCTGTGCACAGCCAATTAAAGAAATCGTTAGGATGGCAGAGCCACACGCACCCGCCTAAACAACTCTATCTTCTCCTGGGATAGGCTAGCTGGATTCAAACTCATTTCACGAACAACCTTGATAGCGACCTATGCGTGCATCGGTGATGAGAATACACAATCTAGGGCAAAGCGAAATAGTTGTCTGACCTCTCTCGCGACGCCATATTCATCCTTCAATTTCCCGCTGTAGACATCAGAAAAGCCACCAACACCGATGCAGAGTAAACTGATGTTCGTAACTTGGGTGGTCAAGTCCTAAGAGTTGTCAATGCTCTGCGTAGTAAGCTAACGACGAGCTTGAACACAAACTTTGTGAGGACTCGCTTCGTCCTCAGCTGGGGGAAGTAAGGGACGAGGGCCTGGCATTTAGCAGGCGATAAGTGAACAACCGGGATCCATGGCACAGAGGAGTACGCGCGGGGTTATATACACAACGCCGCATGTAATGCTCAGTAGGCGTCTATGCGGCGTTGAGGGTGGCCACGGGCCAACAGATCCAACCGTTTAAAGTTTGACTGACACTATCTTTGACGGCACAAACACAGCAATCGAATGCCGTTTCAAGCGTCAGAAGCCAAGGCTGCTG
This sequence comes from Jaapia argillacea MUCL 33604, assembly GCA_000697665.1. Taxonomy (NCBI): domain Eukaryota; kingdom Fungi; phylum Basidiomycota; class Agaricomycetes; order Jaapiales; family Jaapiaceae; genus Jaapia; species Jaapia argillacea. The sequence continues at coordinate 14,291 of KL197739.1, read as the reverse complement.
ACCTTGGCTTACATAAGCGCGCTGGTTGGTAATAGCCCTGATTCCCTGAATGGGTGTTGTAATGGTTCCTGCTACCACAATCTCCAACCTTCACAAGTTCACAGTACGTCGTGTTGGTGTCAGCCTTCCCCGCACGTCGGAAGAACAACCAATAGGCAAAGTGACACCCTTTCTCGGAACCCAAAGACACCAAAGATACCACCGAGTTATGTCCGAATCGTCATTGATCACCTCGCTTCGAACTCCTGAGACGCCTTCATGCCAGAATCTTAGAAGATCCGACCAGCCAGGGTCCAGGAGGGATCGTGTTAGATAAGACTGGAGAGTTTGGTACGGATAAGGGGCGCACATGAGGAAGGTCTGTAGAAGTGTCTACGAACGTCGAAAACTCAGTTGCACAGGTGACAAGAACCGCAGCATCCTCTTCAACAACAGCGCTTGCCATGCAGTGGCTCTAGTTCTCCTGCCCCATTTAGCTCCGTTCCTGTAATCCGCGTGGCTGATACAACGAGGCAGATCGTGACATTTCTACTCACGGAATACGACAACGGCGATGGTCCCACGACGCGCTTGTTCTTCGTATGCCAAGACACAAGCTAATACGAAGGGCGAGTCCGACAGGCGGGAAATAATGCGATTGGTACCTTTGCCACGACAACAACGAGGCGAGATGCATGGTCGATAAAACGTATGATACCAGGACTATAGCGTTTGTGGAGTGCCGATTCAACTGAATGGTGACATAAATGAGTGCGCGCGTTGCATACGATCAACCCCGAGAGTAGTTAGTAGAGTGGGGAGGCTGCGAGGAATATCGACTCGTTGACTCTCGTCTGGTCGGTGCGGGTCGCGGCTCAGCTTGAGCTTGAGCTTGAGCTTGAGGTGGTGGCGCACGGCTAACATAGTACTGGTCAGCCGGAGGTTGACCCTCCCATGCTGGCCGGCGGTTAGAGGAAGATGAGTAGGACTGCGAGGCAGGCTCCGGTCGACCTGACTGAGGGGTTGGGTTCGAAGAGGAAGCTGACGGTATAGCATGAAATCTTGAATCAGTGGGAGATTGGCGCGAGGAGCGCTGAGCGGGAGGCAAGCTCTGTCTAGGGTCATCCATCGGAGATGTGTTGGAGCTAGAACGATTGACCGGTGCCGCACCGGTCCGCGTATTGGAACTGGACATCGATGGCCCAAGGTGAGGCCCGTAACTCGCAGAGTGCGAGACATCCATGTACGGTGGTTGGCCATCCGGGCGGGCCGAAGAAGTTGGGGGAGGACGTGAGGTGGGAGCTAGAGGGTGGCGACCAGGGGATCGCTGACGAGGGGCAGAAACGTTCGCAGGATCTTGTTGGGTGTCAAAATCACGGTCATGGTCTCGATCCCGTCTATTACGGCGAGAGGCCGCATGGGACGCACTCGAGTCGGGGGGTGGGTGCTCTTGTGGACTAGTACCAGGTTGAGGATTACGAGACCGGCTGGAGGAGCGTAAGACAGTGCGATGGGGGTCCCTCTGAGAGCTTCGTCCCACAGCTGCTTCAAACTCCGGCTCCGGCTCTCGCTCAAGCCTGCTGCGCTCATGGGGGCCTCTGGTAAAATACGGGTCTGTAGCTTGGTCTCGTGGGGTTGTTACGGGCTGTGAGTCACGGTATGAAGGAGAACGACTTGGGGAGCGACGTGAGGAGCGCGAGGGTCGCTGATCCTGTGAAGTTGAAACGGGCAAACCTCTTGCAAATGGACCAGGCGAGAGCGGGTCAGAATCTGGTTCAGAGGAACTCGAGGACTGGGAAGAATGTACGCTGAGTTGATATGAGGGATGGGCAGAAGATCGAGAGAAGGAGTCCTTTTGTTGATGCTCTTGCCCACGTGGAGGTTGTTTGGAAAACGAGATCGTGCGACTACTTGTAGTCTCACCAGGCTGGACATTGGAATCCCTTTCAGGTCCGCGAGAGGGATGCTGGGAAGATATAATACTTGGGGAATGATGATGAGACTGAGGCATGCGCATGTAATCGGGGGGACTCGAAGCAAGGGAAAGAGGTTGTGAATTGGGATACGAGGTTGAGGTTTGTTGCGGTACCCGGACGGTTGTTTGTGATGAGGGTATCGGACGTGCCTTCACAGTTGTGAGAGAATGTGGGAGTGGTAGTGAGAGTTCACTGGTAGGGATTTGATGGGAGGAAGGCATTGAGTTGGTTTCCGGGTGAGAGTCGGGAAATTCTGTAGAGAGGGCACGTAAGGCTGTGGCCATATCGAGCCTTGCGTTTGCATCGCGTGCGCAAAGCGAGTCGAAAATGGGCCAAAACTGGAATGGAATCTCAGGGTATTTATCCCGACTGGGAAGCACACCGCGGCCAACGAGAGTGATTACCGTTACGTCATTCAAGAGGTAATAGTAAGGCATGTGGCCGCTGAGGATCTGATATCGCTGAGTTTGGGAGGCTGTCTGTTTGGGTCGACACACTTACTTCGAGAGCGGTCATTCCGAAGCTATACACGTCGCTCTTCTTGCTCAACATGACATTGGGGACCCCCGTCCCCGTCCCCATCCCCATCTCCGTTGACGGCTCATGATGCATGACTTCACCAGCCACATATCTCCATGCTGCAGCTAGAGTGGTTGTGTAGCCGTGGTGATCGACGAGTTTGGAGCGACCAAAGTCAGCCAACAGTGGAACTCCTTCTGAGTCAATCAACACATTATTCTGGAGGTACGCTTATGAGCAACAAAAACTACGACAAAAGCGTTTGGCAGCTACATACCGTTTTCAGATCTCCATGGACAACACGGTTGTCGTGCAAGTATTGAAGGCCCATACCAATTTGTCTTACCTGGGACGGCTCAAGAATGAAAACGAGATTGGGCTAGTGTAGAATGCTCACAATTGTCAGCCGATTGGCCTGATGCCGTTTCAGATACTCCATGACTGCACCGAACTCGCAATAGGGAGAGATAAGGGTGGGGCAGTGAGAGAGTCGTTCAAAGTAGCAGACGCCCAGAAAAGGAAGGACGTTGCGATGTTTGAGACGGTGCCAAAGAAAACTCTCGCGATTTACTTTCTGAGAGCGTTTGGAGAGATGTCAGATATCAACAATGGGGAGCATTCAAGGGTGTATACACACTCGTATAAAATCTTCCAAAGTCGCTGGGTTCAGATTGCTGGCATGAATGTTCATTTCTCGCACGACTTTGATGGCGACCTACACACACGAGAGGTGATTATGGCTCATCTTGATCGGAAGACATCGAGCCGCACAGTTCTCGACACGCCAGACTCATCGACCCACACACCCCGGAAGACATCTGAAAAGCCTCCTACCGCTACGGCCCGATCGGTGGTCATTGTCACCTTCCCGGTCAAGTCCTGCAAGAAAACAAGGTCACTCAGTCAGCATCTGGGCGGCTGTGGGCACCACTGACTCTGTACGGGCCCTGCACTTCCATCTTGTGGGTCGGTCGGATAGACATAGTGCTCATCGATGGCCAAGCGGTTGGAAGTGTCGTTTCCGAGGAAAGCATCTCGATTTGTGCACCCCGTGCCAATGCGGAGTATAGGCGGTCCCTAGCTAGATGCGTCAAGACATAACTTGCCTTGACTCGTGACCGGTAGTAAGCGCCCACTACTGCAATACCCCCGATAACACCTTGCATCATGATGAGGATACATAGGAGATAACCAAGAGACACCTGACTCTTGGCGTCCCAAACCATATCCTCCGCCGACCGTAGTTGGATGAGATTGCCCAGAACCATGGCCCACCTAGCGGACATACCGACAGAAGTGGTTGTACCTTATCAGAATGACCTGTGAGCTTTTACCAAGTCACCAGTGACTACAGCGTGCTGGCCCATGTTTCCGATCTGAATTGGCCCTGCACGCTGAAGTTGTTAATCGGAGGGTCGTGCACGCGCACGGCGATACGGTTTGGAGCAAGAAAATCATCGCAACTAGGGAGACCTATGCGTTGTGAGTGAGGGTTTCTTGAAGAAAATTATCTTGCAGCTGTCAGTGTGTACCGAGGTGAAAAAACCGACTGCAAACTTGGTACGTTGCTGTGTGTTTTCAGGCTTCCACGTGGCACGGCACCAATTCTTCTCCACACGTGGTGGCCATCGTGGGCACCTTTGATATCATATATAGAGCACCGGGCGCAGTGAATACAGTACAGCGAGGAAATTACGGGTAAACACGATATACGGAAGTACAACAACAAATACCAATTCATCAACTTGGCACTTCCATGCTGTACTTTGAAGATTTGGAAAGCCTGATTAGCGAGGACGGGAGGCATAGGCCTGAGATGAGTGAGAGCTGCTAAGCTCGCCACGCAATACACGATGCGTAGATTGAGATGGTGATCGATGAGGAGGGGGCGGATCCGCCTGCCTCGAGTCGCGGTAGGCCAAGGAGGGATGAATATGAGAATGTGAATCGCCGGGACCCTGAGAGGCTCGAGGATTATGTCGGGATTGCGAGTCGGATGGAATTGCAGGCGCACGACCTCGAGAGTCCTGAGCTGTTGGGTTGATCGAGCGGGGATTGGGAGGTAGTGTATTCGACTGCGAAGCAGAACGGGAACGACCACGGATAGCTGGCGGTGAGTTGTCCGATAGAATACCTTGGACAGGATATTGCGAATGAGAAGACGATGACTGAGACGGTGGTGGTCCTGGTCTCGCAGACGAGGGAGATGATTGAGGGAGGTCATTGTAACGCGATCGACTCGACGATCTCCGAGAGGCTTGTGTCGGAGGAGCGTGCTCTCTGCTCATCGAGGCCACATAATCATAACTTTGAGGATCGTTCCTCTCATCCCGCCGGTTCGAAGAGCCTGGTGGATCTGGTGGGATGGGTTGTGACATAGACCGGCTCAAATCAAGACGTGACGTTTCACTGGGAAGTTGGGGTCCCGATCGGGAGGCCAATGACCCAACAGGGCGCAAGTAGGCCCTTGAAGATGGCGAAGGGAGTTGGTCGGATTGGCATGTCGAAGCGTGCGACGGCAAATGGAAGTGCTGTGTGCTCGAGTTCGCTTGGAGGTCACGAGGACTGAGCTGGCGAGGGGATGGACTGAGCGATGATGAATAACCATATGATTCCGCCTCTTGGTAGCTATTGGTGGGGGATATCTGAGAAGGACCGTAATAATGGGTGGAGGGGGCCTGTAAATAGGTCGTAGTTTGGTCGTGTGTATGTCGCGTGGGTGGGAGCGAAAGTTGGGAGTCTTTACGAAGATGGCTGTTAGGATGCGAGGTGTGTTGTTGAGAGAGTTGGGAGGGTTTCATGGGGGATAAATGCCTTGATGACGCTTCTGGGGAACGGGGGCTCGGTATGTAACCGGGTCCAGCGGGGGAGCGCTGGATGGAAGTTCCGGTCGTAGTTTGCCTGGTACTAGTAGAAGACCTAGAATGACACCCCTCTAAGCGATCCAACACTGCTGCCATATCCATGCGGCCAGCAGCGGATTTCACCCAGAGTTTTCCTAAAAGGGACCAAATATCATCCCTAATCTTGTCGTATCTGCGTCGGTCTGGTGAACCTCCACCGATAACATGTAAAACGACAGAGGTTTCGTTCATCAACCAGAAATATGGAGGGTGCCCGTGAAAGATCTGAAGATATTTCCACAATGAGAAGCAAGGTCGAAGTGATTCGGAAGAAAGAGAGACGGTTCAAACGAATGAAATCAGCGAACCATCATCCACGAGATTCACGCCAAAGCGTGACGACCGGTTCGCAGAAAGACCCCCACCAACCCATTCGTGAGGCAGTGAATAGGGAGAACTAACCTCGAGAGTAGTCATGGCAAAGCCGTATATGTCACTTTTGAAGGTGATGGGAAGGCCCCCTTCGCTGCTGGTTCCTGGTTCGTACAACAAAACTTCTGGAGCTGTATACCGGACCGAGATGGCTAGTTTCGTGAACTCAAAGTGGTCTATAAGCTGGGAGCACCCGAAATCGGCCAACAGTGGTATGCCGTTGTCGTTAACGAGGACGTTGGTCTGGATTGGGATCAGTTTTAACAAATTCCTGAAGGAGTGGAAGTACCCACAGCTTTCATGTCTCCGTGAACAACGCGGTTCTGATGCAGGTAGTGGAGGCCATGCGCCATGCCGACGACCTAAGACCGCAATATCAGGAGTGATTGCAGGTGCGCAGTAAATAACACGGACAAGTTCCATCCTATCAACTCCAGGGTTATTTGCTAGATATACCTTGACTGAGCCAAGTTTGCAGAACGGGGAGACGAGAGCAGGCCTCGGACCAAATGTATTCTCCAAACGACATACGCCAAGAAATCGGAGGATGTTGGGGTGATCTAACCCGTACCAGATGCGAGTCTCGCGATTCCTCCTCTAAGTTGGATTCAGTAGGTATGTGGGCCTCGCTTGATCGGTACCTACACGTCGAATACGCTTTTTCTCTTCTTCGCTCGGATTATTGAGATCCGTCGGTCGGGCGACCTTCACAGCAACCTAGAAGCAATCTGAGAATCGAGGGGCGAGCCTTGAGCGACATCCCCGTACCGCCATCGTTACGCCATTCTCCGTCAGTCTCCCTTCCCAGACACTAGAAAATCCGCCCACACCGATGGGTTCCCTAGTATCTCCAGTCAGCTTCACAAAACCAGTCAAGTCCTTCGTCGGAATTCGATGGTTAGGTTATTCTGAAGATATAACCTTATGCAAACGCTCACTTTGCAGGGGGTGTCGTCGGCGCTCATGAGGGAATCTTGGGAAGGTACGCCTGACTATTCAGACGACCCCCTGGTATTTATGTGATGGCAGGCGCTTGGGGCTCAGCGCCTCCCCCTCCTGATTTAGGCGACGAGAAGGCGCCTCGGCTTTGAACCATGGAAATATCGAGCTTTCGCACTGTATAAAGGTCTGCCCTATCGAGTCCAGAGGAGCCGAACAGAAGTTGGTCACAGTATCTACAAACCGAGGTGGTCAGCGGCTGCTTCGGAGGATCATGACACCCAAATGCGCATGTGTCAGCACCATCGGCGTCAAAATGACGGATATAACAGACGGGACCATCGATGGCCTACCAGTTTGTCAGAATGGGGAGGGAACTTTTCATTTAAGCCGGCCCTCCAGCTTACTGGTTTCGCTCCGAGTATGCTCCATGGGTGTTGCCTGTGCACTGTGTGCAGTCATGGCGTAAGGAAGCATTGGATGTGTAGAGAAAGATCCAGTCTCCGAACACCCGGTAGCGGAAGTGTTGTGTCCGCATGTTGCGGGTTCACCCAGTCAAGCCAGTCGAAGTCCAACCTCAGGCTGAGAGTGATTGAGTCCACGATTGAATGTGCCATTCATTGCATCCGACACGTTTTCCCAGCGCAGCGGCGGCAAGCGCCAGTCCCCGACTCCGTCATGGATTGTTGTGGAACTAAGCACAGCTGCAGCACACTAACAGGTACTACGAGTACCGACATGCACTTCCTGGAATAGTTACAGTCTTTATTCTGGTCAGCAACAGAGGGGCCACGTTGAGTCTCGAGATACAAATGCAACATAAATATTGATGTACACAGTGATACTAGCTACTTGAAAGCGAGGGATAAGTAGAAGTAGTATAGGTCGACGAAATTCAACAAAAGGGCGGCCATCTATGGACAAATATGGGAAAGAACTGTACAGTTCCATTCCCACGGGTAAACCGTTTCGCAGTGGTCATGTCGTTTAAACGTGAGAGAACCCTCCTCCCAACTTCGTGGGAGTCGGGGACGCCTTGTTTTTCGCACCCAGCACGCTGCTTCACTATGTTATCGCCTTCATTCCACTCAAGGCTCCATGACAACCATAATCCCTAGTGTAACGGGCAAGGGTGTGCCCGAGACCTGAGAGACCAAAGAATGAGAGAGACAGTGAGATCCCGAGTAAGAAAGCCTGATACTGGCGTTGATTCGTCCAAGAGCAAAGCGTACAAACACAGAGACTAGCTATCAACGGAGCTACGTGGAGATCTAACAAACATATACAACGGTAATGTACTAACCCGAAGCCGAGGATGCAAGACATACACTTGGTTGCGCAACGAGAGAACTAGAAATACGCAAAGACCGTCCGAGAATGTGACCATGGAGACTACGAAATACCATAACCCTTACACCTAGCTTCCTTCAATGCCGGTCTGACACCCCCCAAGGGCGATAATATTTCGTATATGTGACGGATACACCCAAGGCTAGGGGCCCCTGTGTTATGAGGTATGAATTCTGAACGGAAATGCGGCTTTCAATCCACGGAACTTGAAGTACAATAACAGATACCAACGACGCCGTGCCTGTTTACCGTCTTGGTACTTCCACTTTGCACTTCCAATATTCGGACTACTTGATTATCGGGTACGGGAGGCATAGGGCTGAGATGAGTGAGAGCTGCTAAGCTCGCCACGCAATACAGTATGCGTAGATTGAGATGGTGATCGATGAGGAGGGGGAGGATTTTGTCGGGAGCGCGGGTCCGATGAAATTGCAAGCACACGACCTCGAGAGTCCTGAACTGGTGGATCGAGCGGGTGAAGATTGGGAGGTCGTGGATTCGACTGTGAATCAGAGCGCGGACGACCACGATTGGCTTGGGGCGGGTTGTTAGGTAGAATATCTTGGGCAGGATATTGCAAATGAGACGATGATGACTGAGACGGTGGTGGTCCCGGTCTCCCTGACGAGGGAGATAATTGAGGGGGGTCATTGCGGCGCGATCGACTCGACGATCTCCGAGGGGCTTGTGTCGGAGGAGCGTGTTCTCTACCCATCGAGGCTGCATAATCATCACTTTGAGGATCGTTCCTCTCATCTCGTCGGTTCGAATACCGTGATGGATCTGGCGGGCTGGGTTGCGGCGCGGACCGGCTCAAATCAGGACGCGACGGTTCACTGGGAGGTTCGGGTGCCGATCGGGAGACTGATGACCCAACAGGGCGTGAGGAGCCTCTCTCCCGACCGGCTGAAGTTCCATAATCGTAAGCACGAAGCTCGTATCTGCCATCTCGTCGGTCTGATGCATCTGGGGGACTTCGTGGAGACGAGTTCAAAGGTGGCCGACCAACGTCTCTGGTGACACCAGGTCCAGGTTGAGATGATGGTGCCCCAAGAGTTAAATTGGGATCTACCGATAGTGAAGGGATGTGTCGACCGGAACGAGAGGTGGAAGGGTGGGGGGGCTGGGTGACGGCAGTCGGGTGGAGATCGCGCTGGCTAAATTGAGGTGATTGAATCGCCGAGGTCGGGGAAGGATACGGATTGGGTTCTGGATATCCCGTCGCGCGAGAGTGCTGCATAGGTACGGCATACGGTTGGTGGTCAGAGGTTGCGGGATCTACACTGATGTGAAGAGTATTTGGCATTGGAGAGCGACTAGTCTGAAGGGCTTCAGAGCGGGGATACGGGCTCGCATGGGAGCTGGGGCCGGCTGGAGGTTGGTTCGGAGAAGGGATCGATAAAAAGGCACGCCCAGATGAAGGGTTATTCACACGAGCAGCGATTTGGGTAGGCGCCGTAGTGGTACGCTGACGGTGCATCGATTTCAGCTGCTTCAATGCATCTCCCAATTTCATCCTCTCCTTGGGTGCGTAGACCCATAGCTTGCTCAACAGCTGCCATATAGTCCTCTCTACCATATCGGCGTATTTCTGCGAATCGATCGGACGACTTCGCACCAATTCAGCTACCACGCTCATGTTGTTCGACTTCCAGAACCACGGCTGCCTTCCTGTAAATATCTGTGTGCAAGCCGCATCCGAAAAATAGACGGGCATAGGTAAACCGTAAACGCGAAGTTAGCTGGGAGCGCGAATGAGGAGGGTAAGAACGACCCAAACTAGCCTCAAGTGCGGTCATCCCGAGACTGTAAACATCGCTCTCATTCGTAGCAGTTAGAGGTACGTAGGTGTCGCTTGAAGCTTGAAGTTCTGGGATATCCAGTAGTAGGATTTCGGGCGCTGTGTGTCGAGGCGAGTGAGCTGGGGATCTGGTGAACTCATCGAGTCCAACTATCTGTGATCGACCAAAATCGGCCAACAATGGTTGTCCATGATCATCAATGAGCACGTTGTGCTAAAGAAGAAAAGTCAGAGATAGGGATGGACAGAGATTAATTGGAGATGATCACCCCTTTCAAGTCACCATGAAGAACCCCATTTGAGTGCAGATAATAAAGCCCTTCAGCGACGCCTACGACCTTGGAGAATTCGGCAAGTATGTCAAAATAAGAATTTACGATACATACTAAGCTTAACCTGTCAACCAGGTCACCGCTTCCTGCGAGGTACTCCACAACCGTCCCATTCTTACAATATGGAGAGACAAAGGTGGGACCTGGGCGCTCTTTGACCGTCGCTACCCCCAGAAACTTCAGAATATTGGGATGATCTAAGTATTGCCAAGCATGGCACTCCCGCTGAAATTTCTACTGATCGATGAAAATGGAGACGTTCATGAGAAATGCTCGACCCGACTCACCCGCTTGAAATCAGCCGCTTGATCTGAGCGGCCTGGGGAGCGAAGAACTTTGATGGCAACCTACAACCTGCTTGAGTAAATGCTTATCATTTTGAAACCAATTGCCGTACAGCTATAGTGGCTCCTCCATGTTCTCCCGCCAACCACCCTTCGTAAACATCAGAAAAGCCGCCAGGTTTGGGAGGGGTCGGATTTATTGTTAGTCGGCTACACAAGTCCTTTAACAACCCTCCGGTTAAGTGGAATGTAGTATCGCCACATCGGAGGGAATGTAGCCCACCTTGGGAGGAGTGAGAGGTTTGGCAGCCATGAATGGACACGGGCGCGATATGCCTCCTTTTCTTATATCTAGCTCACAATAAGCGCTGGAGTGGGACTAAAGTGCCCCGAGCTCATCCAATTTTGGCTTCTAGACGCTCGGACCTTTGCGCCGAACAGAACCCAAAGCCATCTCCGTGAATCGAGATTGCATCAACTCACTGATGTTTCCTGACTGAGACCACAGTGGTCGTTGGTCGAGGTAAGGACCTCATTTGGGGATTCGCCATACGATGAACTTTCCCGCATGAGGGCGCCTGCCGTCAACGGGGTCGATATAGCTTACGAGGATCATCCATGGGGTGCTGTCTTGTGAGCAACGGAAGTAACTTGACGTCGATATAGTCCATTCACAGATCGGCTGCGAGGATATTGCGTGGGCCGTGAGGGAAGGCATGTAAATAGCGACAAGGGTCAAAAACGAGTTCTCGTCTCCGAGAATGCCAACAGCGGAGCAGAAAAACCAGGCTGGTATTAGTAGTAGTAGTAGTAGTTGTAGTGCGTCGGTCCAGTTATACAATTGTTCGTCAGACCGTCATCGTCGTCCTCGCAGTGTCGCGAGGGTGCCCTCGAGGAGCTCATCCTTTTTGGCTCATTTTCTCACGACCTTCTCACCCAACTTGCCCGACTTGTGTCCATTGCGTGTCCAGCAACAACTCGATGCACGACATTCCTCCTTCATCCAAATGTCCATCTGGTTTCTCAACAATCCTCCTAGCATTTCTCGTGTCTTTGGGGGCGATATTACATATCCCAGAACGGGCCATCGCGGAGGGAACCACTGTCGACGCTTTGACCCTTGTGCTTTGGCCCATTTGTTCCGGACTCGAACATAATAGCTCGGCTGAGCGACGCTGAATTTCAGGGTTCTGACACAAGAATGACAACAGCAAAAAATCCCAATCATTGTCTGCGTAACCTGGCGTAGCATCCAACCACCATGGGGTATTGTTGGCTTTCCTGTGCGATGTGGCCCTCTGGCGACGGATATAAGAAGCGATGATTTTCGGGAAACAAGAACCACACCATCGTTGTTCCCCGCCCTTGCATTTAAATCGCCCACTTGGTTAACTCTCAGCTGCTATCTCGTTCCTCTGAGCCTCCTCAGCCTCTGAAGCTTATTAACCTTAGCCTCCCTCCACTACAATCTATCTTGCCATGCAGACGAGATCCACCTCGAAGCGAGCTGTTGCATCTGGTCGACAGCTCGCCACAGTCGCAAGGCGTGCACCTCGCACGCCTATCCCATCCCGCGCCATAGCCTCCACCTCGATCTCCACTAGCATCCAAGATGCTCCCACCTCCAACACCACAACAGTCCCCTTGAGTTTACTCGAAGGTTTCACCTCAACCATCGCCACCCTCAGCCGATCTTTCGAGCGTTTGACCGAAAAGCTCAACGAGCACAGTAAAGATCTCCATTCTTCCCAGGAGGAAATCAAAGAGTTCGGGAAAGCGGTCAAAAGACCAATTCGGTCTTGAAGAGGCTGACAAAATCATTGAAGCGAAGAGATTCGTACGTCCATGCTTTCTAATTCCTCCTTCGTTGTACCTTTATACTAAGAATGATCATTCTCTAGGTCTCCAAAGCGAGAACCATCTCCCACTCGCTACAATGTGGCGGTACAAGCTCCCGCCACAGTCGATGTTCCATCGACAAGCAATATCTCAACGACGACAACAAATGAAGTTGTCGATCTAGCCACGGAGGTCGTAGAGCCCCAGGCTTCGACCTCATCTTCCACCTCCCAACTCGCTCCGAACCCAAATACCACCCACCCAGCACTCTCACCCCCTCCCGTCCCAACACCCTCATCCACCCCCATCCCCACATTATCCAATCCCCCATCACCCCTTCCAGACCTCGAGTATCCTTCGCAGTCCCCGCCCTCCCCTCCCCTCCCATCTCCCCTCTTCCCCTCCCCTCTTCCCCTCCCCTCTTCCCCTCCCCCCTGCCCCCTCCCGCCCGATCTCTCCACCCCCACGCACCGGTGCACATCGTCCCTTATCCCGTTCCAATGCCTCATACTCCAAATCCCATCCCGCTATCTACTGGGAACCAACTTGGGGTCCCCGTCCTTCCTCCCCTCGCCGTGATTACACCCATATCCTCTCTCAACGGTGGAACGATTACGAGCCTATGCCTTATGAGATTAAGGCTAGAGCTGATGCGTTGGCTGATGTGGGTGAACTCTCGTCATTCCGCCTGAGAGGGAGAGTGAAGAGGAGATTGAGAATGCATTGGGTGAGGGGGATGGGAGTTAGGGTGGCAGCCGAAAACGATCCCGAGGTCCCGATGAAGCTGAAGAAGAGGAAGGCGAATCGTCATCCAACCCACCACCTCGTAAACACCACATCCGAATCACTCTCGCAGACACACCATCCGGTCGAATTTTAGCTAGAGAAATCGCACTCGAACGTGAACGTATGGCTCGCAGAGGTACTATCGTTCCGCGTGGTGTCACCCCTGCCCCCCAAGCTGCTGTCTCGTCGCCATCGGGTTCGAGTTCATTTGAACGTGATTCGAGCTCTTCGTTGTCGAGTTCGTCTCCTGGTACATCCCCCGATCCTGATGTGGCTATACCCAAGAGGGAGACGACAAAGATGACGAAAAGGACACTGATCCGAGCAGGCAACTCCGCCTTGTCTGTCTCAGCGACACTCCCGCCCTGCGATGCCACCCATTGGGTGACGACGTCGAACAGCGCCGTGTCTACGAACCGGGGTGGTCAGTGGTCTACTTCGGAGGATCAGAACACCCAAATGCGCATGCGTCAGCACCACCGGCGTCAAAATGACGGATATGACAGACGAGGAACATCGATGGCCTACCAACCTGTTAGAATGGGGAGGGAGGTTGTCATTTAAGCCGTCCCTCCAATTTACTGGTTTCGCTTCGAGCATGCTCCATGGGCGTGGCCTTTGCAACGATGGCCCAAGGAAACATTGGGAGTAGGAAAGATGTGAGGAAATTTCCATTCCGCGAACGGAAGCGTTATGTCCCTTCACCCCATCGTGCCAACCAATCGAAGTCCCACCTGAGGCATCCTGAGGGTGTGCACCACGAGCATCAGCATTTAAATTGAGTCGAAAGTACACAATTCCTTTCCTTACGCGACTCAGTTTCCCACGATTTGTCCTTTTCAAACACAGCGACACACCAGCAACTTACATAATTACATCGCCGTTATTGTGGACGAGTGTCGGGACCCGTGGCAACCACGGGGGGTAACGCAATGCTTAATCTTAGTTGGGAGTGCAATGTTTAGTGTTAGTTGGAAGTGTGATGCTTAATATTAGAGCATCCATCAGGGAAAACATGTGCTGTATGATTTCAACCAAAGTGGCACAATCTTGGATTTTTTATGACTTTTCAGAGGCTCAGAGAATCTGAAGAATTGAGCAAAATTGGGGAGCTTCATTATTTGTCAAGCCTTACAGCGCCTTTCATAAGTATGCGGAAAGACGATTTTTTTCAACGAGCCTCCCAGCCACAAACTGAGCTAATTCAGGTC
>KL197738.1:382252-440543 GCA_000697665.1 Jaapia argillacea MUCL 33604 | reverse complement strand
TACTGGGGTTTGAGGAACTGGTTGAGATGCAGGAGTGATAGATGTGGGGGTAGATCCAACTCCATGAAAGGCACTAAAGAGTGGACTCTTGGGTGGTGAATGTAAAGTAACACCATGGGTGTTCAAGGCCTACAGACCATGAATGCAAGCAGATGAGATGAAATTTGTCTGAACATACCAGAGACATTGCCCATCCACAACGCTGGTTCATCGAGAGGGCTACATGCTGCCCACTCTTATCAATCTTGCAGTACAAGGAGGGCCCACATTTCTGGCAGGTCGATAGGGTATTCTCGAGACTCTCCAACATCTTTTGTTCCTGCTCCAGCAAGTCCTCGTCATCTCCACCGTCATCATCTCCAAGGTCATCGCTGTAATCATTGTCAAGATCAATTAGTGCAGGTGCCTTCTTCCGGCCTCTCTTCCCTCCCACCGAGCTCACTGTCTGCGGGGCCTTGCGCTTGCTAGTATGGCTGCAAAGTGAAAGCAAATACTAGAGAAGGTCATAAATCTCCATTGCTTGGTGGAGATAAGAGAACTCACAATCTCAGGGACTATGATCATCACTGGGACACTTAGAGCTGTACCACCTTTCTTTTTGCCTGCTTCAGCCTGCTCAACCGACTCTAGGCAACCCTCCCAGTCTCCTTCCACACGTAGGTTGAAAGTGGGGGCCTTGGCTGAGGCATTCGACAGCTTGTACGATAACTCGGGCTTTTGAGCAACATCCTTGCATCCAATGGTCTCGTGAATAAGGTCGAGAGTGGTCTTGAAATCGGCATCACAGAGCTTGATTGTAACACGCTGTGTGCCGTCACTCAATGCCTGTGGGATCAGAAGCACAATCTCTTCACAGGCCAAACCCGTTTGAGCTGCTCAAACAGGTAATGAGGGACCGAGCAACTTACTTTTCTCAGGTTGAGGCTTCTCGATGATCGGCTCAATGACATCAGGTTCCTCCACCTCAGACCCATCCTGCAGCACAAGGACAACCTTCTTTCTCTTCTTTGGGAGAGGTCTGGGAGGATTGGGTGGTGTGGCATCAATGTTTCCTGGATCGGAACACTTTTCGCCATCACTAGGCTGGGAATGTGTGAGCAGATTGCCGGGAGGAGCATGCGAGTCGCCTTCTGCAACCGAATGAGATCGAAGCTTCCGTTTTGAAGAGGTGGAGCAACCGTTGCCCATAGATAATGAGATAAATAAGCAGGTTTTGCGCAAGTGGTGTCCGAGATCGTAGTTATGGGTAGAGCAAGGCTTGCCGCGGCAACTTCGCTCCCAACCGTGTATCCTTCCAATCTGGTTTCAGAAAATCGACTTTTTGCCAAACAAAAATACGGAGCGTCTGCGCATTGACAGCGCAGTGCTCGCTATCTAATTTTTGGACCGCTACGTTGAGATGCGGCCGCGAAAATGGATGTTTACTCTCGGGAGGGGGTGCTTTTCTGCTGGAGACAAAACGCAAATTTTTCGAAAATCTGAAACGACGTGCGTCTGCGCATTCGCAACGCCGTTCGATTGCTCTAATTTTTAGGGGAAAGGGACGTGTATTCGCTGAGTTATAGCCTGCGTACGGAAAGCTCAAAATTTGGGCTCTTTCCGGAAATTTCACGCCGCGCCCTATGTTCCGCAAATGGCTGTAAGAACCTAATGACAGGTCTAGGTAACCGACAGGTTCGAAAGGAAGACAGTTGACTTGAAGCTTAAATGTCGCCCTCGTACTTAGTGGAAGCGATTTCAGTGGGCCGTGGGAATCAATC
Organism: Jaapia argillacea MUCL 33604; assembly: GCA_000697665.1. Classification (NCBI taxonomy): domain Eukaryota; kingdom Fungi; phylum Basidiomycota; class Agaricomycetes; order Jaapiales; family Jaapiaceae; genus Jaapia; species Jaapia argillacea. Next base: position 438,783 of record KL197738.1, on the reverse strand, counting down.
TTCAACCCCAACGTTGAACCTCCTGACCTCGGCCTATATTCCCTTGCGGACTTACATCCTTGATTCGGACTTGCAAACCCCTGGTAGTAGCCTGAAAGGCAGAGCAAACGGTTGTCCCATCAGAGGCTGTTTCGGAATATCCTGACAGAGTTGCGCGCAGGGACTTTGCTAGACTCGGGTTCGATTGGCAGCGGAGACGATCCGGAGTCCAACCTCATCGTACACTGGCACCAGGGTTCAATGAGGGTCAACCTCAACATTGGTACCCCCAAATGGGCCTGTCACTTCATATGAGTTGTCCGCAGTGACAGACTACTATTGTCTCGTCACCATTTCGACCTCCCTCGGAACACTCCACCCCTGTGTTTTATGCACACAACAACCCGGCGCATTAACTCGTGCGTTGACGTTTCCGACATTCCGCTTTTTCGTTGAGGTATGTTGATCGAGGTTGCTCCTTAATGCCGTTTGCTGACGAGCCGGTCAGTATTGCAACCCTTGAAATATGTTGATCGCATCCAGAAACATCCGCCCAAGTGGTTTCATTGATCGATCTTGGCAATGGAAGAATAGGAAGCACGTTGTTGCTTCCGACAAGTGAATACTTGGAGGAGGGTAGGCCGATACTTAAGATTGTTTCAGCCCCCGTCAGGACTCGCCCAAGCTTGGAATTTCACTCGCTCTACACCATCGAAACACCACTCCCTTACTCGAACACGACTATCAGTATGAACTTTTTACCCACCTTCACTCTTTTATCATTTTTCGTTCTCGCGTCTGGAGTAATAGTGTCGAACCCTAAACCCTCAACTCAACCAACTTGCCATTATACATGTCCAAGCGGTACCTCAGGAGGCGGAAGTGGAGCAACCCTCACATGCACCTACTCTTACACAGTGGATAGAAAGACTACAACGGGGACTTGCGAATATTCTGCCGTGAGTTTCTCATGTTTTCCGTGGTGAACTCGTATGTTGACGACTTTGGCGTTTGTAGGACTCGGGCGGCCTTGAGCACGATACCTGTGGTGGGAAGTGCCCGGGATCAGCTACCAAGTCGTGTACTGTGAAACGCGGGGGGCCTGGAGTTCCTCATGCAATGAGAGAGAATGTGGTTCCGGCGCCGATGGTCAACATTCGGAGATTTCATCGGAAGTGGTCTCTTCATTCAAGTGAGTTTCTGAGGAGTGGGTACTTCGCACCACTGCTGATGCCCAAGTAGATTCCCATTCGTACTAGTGGACACTGAAAATGCCTGTTCCATTGGATGTCTACCTCTTGCCCATGTGATGCGTTGGTCGGTTTATTGGTCGTTTTGTGTTTATTTTAACTTTACATAGATTAGGTAGTAAATTGTAATAATTGATAACCGTGTCAAGCATGTCATAAAGTTATCCGCGACGTTCTTCTCCTTTGCCAGCGTGAAGGTGTCACTGGTCTTCACCTGCCGTTCTTGTGCTCTCGAAATCTGTCTTCCCTGTTACCAACGGGAGACCTATAGATATGAGCTCGACCACGAACTCGAATGCACAAGGCGCGGTTGTGAGCAGACTCATCACTCGAAAGTCAACCGCCACTACCGTCTAACAACGAAATCCTTATCGAGAATCCGATGAAGTAGAGAGCCCCTGGATGAAACCGATTCACTTGCTTGACCACACAATGTCCAACTTGGTCGAACTTTCCAGTTGCCCCGATCCTCGACCTACCGGACGTTTCATCGCATGCGAACACCCGAACGTCCGTTTCGACAACCCCTCTCCAAAACTGAGTGATAAATTTTCTTATCATGAATACTTTCGCCATGCGACTCGTGCCTGAGTTTCAGTACCCAACTGGCCGACCAAATCCACTGAATGAAATTTCGTACCTCGCGTTCTCTTGCGACTGTATCCTTGACGTCTCATCTCCAAAGTTCGTCCTCCAGGTGAAACGAGGCTACTAGTAACCATGCTTCGGGGGTGGCCCCAGACACATCGTGTTCCTCCTACTTAACCTGGCCAAGCTCTCCACTCAACACTAGCTTTCCTCGTCCCAACACCTCCCCCACCGTCACCAGCAATGCATTCGATATATATGTCCAGTCTGTTCTTCCTCTTTTGTGTCGTTCTTGTGGCAGGAAGTGCCCTGCAACCACGCTCATCTGGTAGTCCCACCTGCACCTACTCCTGCCCATCCTCCGGCGGTAATTGGAAGAAACGCAGCATCTTGACAGAACGTGGTGGCGGGTCATTTACTTGCTCCTACCAAAATGGGAACCATGGATCATCTGGTTCTTGTACCTACAGTTCCGTGAGTCACTCGAATCATCTTCAATCCCATTCTACCGACGTTTCAAATGGTTCTGACGTGGATTTCGATTTGGTTGGAATCTTAATAGACCACTGGCTCGCTAACTGGAGACCAAGATGGTGGAAAGTGCCCTGGGTCTGCCGCGAAGAGCTGTACGAGCAAGCGCGGTCTCCCCGTTGCTGCTGTCAGGAAAGACGCGATACCTGCGCCGCCCGTGGCCATCGGTCGCTTCTCGCGGAGACCACGGTCTGAAGGTCTGTCACGCGCTGTCGCACCCTCGAAGTTATGCTAACTTGTCTGTCCAAGAAGTGTAGCATAGGGTTCATCACGAAGCACATCCCTCTCCCCCACTAAGATTCACTTTGAGAACATCGATGTTTCTCTAATTATAAGTATTCGTCGCAAAAAGTACATGCTCTCTCGCACATTGTTGTAATACAAGCCACTATTCTCTACAAACTTGATTTATAGTAAATAGGTTATCGTCGCAGCAGATGTTCAATCTCGAAAGATTTCGAACCCAGGAATCTTTGGGCCCCGCCCCCACCCGATCAAACCGGACGAGGCTTCCTCAAAGCCTCCTCCCTACAGGTCCTCGAACAAAAGTGATCCTTCCCACCCTGAGGCATCCGATTACACATGATGCAAACCTCAACCAAACCCATCGCCACAGCATCCCTACAAACCAACCGAGGTATCAGCACCAATCCTATCCCATCTGAATTGAAGTTAAACTCACTCTCTGTGCCTTTGAGAGCAATATTCGCTCGTCTGTGCTCCGTCAACATAGACTTGTCGCTCGCATCCGGGGATACGACACATTGGGAGCCCTTGTTGCCTTGGTTGATAGGCAGTCGTGTTCTTGGGGGCAGGAGCGAAAGTCGGTTGGGCGGTGGCGAAAGGTGCAGCGTTGGGGTCCGCAAAAGGATTCCTGCTTCCCATCTGAGGACCTTGGAACTGAGGAGCGGCCGCGGAAGGTCCCATTCCCATGATACCCAAGGCTGTTGCGCCGAAGCCAGGGGAGGCGGGGGACGAGGACGCAGGTGATGGAGGGTATACATCATCCACTGACTGATAGGCGGCAGCAGGCGAATAACCTGTGGGTTGCCCGAAGTTGGCAGGAGCATCGTAGCTGGTCGAAAAGCCGGCAGAGGGCCCGAAGTTGGGGGGAGCAGGCTGCGCCGAAGATTGGTATTGTTGAGTAGGATAAGTAGGAGCTTGCCATTGTTGTTGAGGAGGTTGGTACTGGGCTACGGTTCGATCGCCAAATGAGACCTTCCTCGTGTCGTGAAACGAAGAGGACTCACTGTTGACTGGAGGCGGAGCAAAAGATTGCTGGGGAGCAATTGGAGCTTTAGGAGCCGCAGTTGCGCGAGGAGCCCCCCCTTTGGTTCCTCCGTTTGCCCCCGATCGCGCCATCTGAGGTGCAGGAGCACTACCGCCGGCTCCATTGGCCATCGCCGCACACCGTTTGCCGCAATAATCGAAGTTACCAAACTTCGGTTTCTGGTTACAATTCTGGACAATCGAAAGCCCGTTCAGTTCAACTACGATTGAGAATAGGAAGGCGTCTTACAATGCACATCGGAGTGGGTTTCGGTGCGCTTCCCTTGGCGGTAGCTTGGGCGGCGCAGAACTTGCCACAATACGGATGTTGGCCATGTTTCGGCTTCTGCTGACAGACCTGGATGATGGTTGGATGCGCTCAGTATCAGAATATATCGACCAAAGAAAAGTATGCGCACATCACAAAGCGCGGGATTGGATTTTCCAGCCATGTCGAGGGTCAAGATTGAAAGGTATCGTTAGGTGGGGTGGAAAGACGTGCTTCACGTCAGCCTTAAGGAGCGAGCTGAGCAAGGTCCTCGTGTGAGCCTCCAGGCACGCCACACCTTCACAATCAGGACAAGGATGGCAGCACAAGCGCTGTAGGATGCTGTGCACAGCGCGTTTGTGACAAGAAAGAAAAAGCCATATATACACAATCTATCTACGCACATGTAAGCGTCTATCACTAAGCGGGGCTGCTGCGCCCGTGCTTCTACTGCGAGTCCTGAGTAACTATCCTGAGTTACGGTCCTGAGTTAGGTCATTTGACATACTCGGAGAAATCTTAGAGCGACTGCGGCGTAGTCCGCAGCTACTCAGAGAAATCTGGACTACTACGGAGTTCTGGAATGTTCTCTATGACGTCAGGGGAATCTGGAGGTGTCTATCACATGACCTACCTGGCGCTTGTTATGTTCGACGATCTAGACTGAGCCTTCTAGGTTAGGGTTGAATTGTGGGATCCTTTATGGAAACCGTGACAGTTTGATACATATATCCATATCAACCTTTTGTCGAATCTGGGAAGCACACCGTCTCCACGCACGATCATTCTCGAGAGGAAGCAGGACACGGGGTCTCCATCGAGTCGTGCTGAGCACGCTAATCTGATGGGTGAAGAAGTCACTCAAATATCACGAGAACCTTGACGAGAACTGCGCAGGAAGAATTATATCCAAGGAGTGGAGCCAAGAACAGAAATCCAGATGCAAATGCAGCAGAGTCGATAGTACTTGTGAGGGTATTGCTGGAAAGCGGTGGCAACTGCAGGAAAGGGAGCCTGGGTGCTTGTAGGTCCAAAGTTCTCACGGCCTTGGACTGTACATGTGTACTTGGACTTACCCCGATTTGTGGCTGCCGCTCCCTCGTCTCCGTCGTCAATCTCCAATAAGCATGAACTTCTTCGTCTCTAGAACCTTGTTGGTACCATCCAGAAACCCTCATCGTGAAGAAGATGAAGGCATTACCATGCATGTCTCTAAGTAAGCAATCTGGTGCGCGTTTGACTTCCGTGGAACCACTTTGGATGCTGTTTATCGCCCACCAAAATGCCGCTCCATCACTTTTACCGTTCTCTCCATCTGCGAGTCGCCTTGGTTTTTCCTGCCCTTCGTCTGACAGTTGAATCGACAACGCGTGGCGCTCACGTGCTGCGAGATTAATGATCCAATTATTTCCAATATGTAAGTGCATTCATCTCCTCCGAGTCTCTGACACGGATGCCGAATTTCAGATGCTGAAACCTTGCGCTGAAGTGAAAACCCCCTGGAGCTCCAAGGAACAGATCCTTACCTATCAGAGTTCACTGCATAATGGTTTGCTTTAGGCGGCCAGACTCCAGTGGTGTTGAGTCCAGGGTTTTGCGAACCCGCAGGTCACCTCCAAGACTTCTGATCATGGCACCCGAGTTCCGTGTCGCTTGTTTCCAATTATATACGATGATAAGCCATGGCCCGTACACTCTGGCCCTCTTTTGTGTGCTGATTTTACGAACGCCACACCGCATCACGGGCTGCACGGCTACACGAGTTCCTAGGATGTCCACTCAGGTAAGTTCTTGTCTGGAGAACTTATTCAAATCGACGCTGAGCACAGTTATTTTCATCAACCGCAGTTTTGTTCCTTACTCGCCCGTCTCCTGCTGGCACTTATGAAATTTGTGCATTGCGTAGGGTTAGGACCCGGCGGACTGGCGTTGCCACGTGAGAAACCCCTCCACCCCGAATCTCAGCTTCCATCTTCAAATGGGGCGGTTCGTCGTCTGATCTTCTACGGGCCTTCTTCTCGAGGCACAATACTACTTTCTGCGTTTTCAGTCCCGGTCGACCCGTAGGTCAATCCAGCATTTTTCTCCCTGTCTCACATTGACACTGGAACCTGACGGGTTGGCCGACCCTTCATATTGTCCTAGGTTCACGTGCTCACGCCTTACCGCGCCACGGATACCTGTCGACGCCCTTCTGGTCATTAGATGATAAGGTCCGGGCTAAACGGCCTGTCAGTCATGGCTGGGTAATCTCAGGGCACGGCTTTTCGCAGGGCTAACTCCGACACAAAAGGCATCAGACCGTCGTGTGAAGCCATCACCATTGAGGTGAAGATTGACAATAGAACACGGAACTCGACATTTCCACACCCTTATGTCAAGCCATATGTCGAGACTCGAAGGAATGTCTTGGAGAAATATAAACCCTCGGGGAGCTGTGTTCGACTCACAGCTCCCCACCAGTATCCAGTCTTCAGTGCCGGAACACTACTAAATCATGGGAAGCATCACAGAGATGGGGTTTAACAACGTCAGAAACAAACCGGTGCTTTATTCAATCATTTCTCAGGTCTTGTACAAGTCAGCTAACAATGCCATCCCATAGCCCACTAGCAACAAATCAAACAAACACCGTCTATATCTCGCCTTCTACCATCAAACTCTAGAGTGGGATCCTTCAATTAGATTCCGTACAGCCCTCCTCGTCACACCCAAAGACCCGTCCATTTCGAAAGGACAAAGCTGGCGATATCACGTCAGAGAATCATTTCACGGGACGGGCCTGTTTCACTGGGAATACGAGGGCACGCCGGTGAACCTCTCAGGCGGTGACCCAGCACGCAAATTAGTCGCGTTGGTTTTACTATCAAAGTTGGATCCGGAGGAGGTCGATGAGGTTGGATTAGCGGCCTTGTTGAGGGATGTGAGGGTTGATCCAGAAGGAGGGGATGGAGGAGCGAGGGAATGGGTTCGTAATGCGATTCGAGTGAGTTATCTCCTGTGATAAGTTTACCGTCATCGTGTCCTGATAAATCGCTCGTCTGTAGCACTTGGTGGAGGAAGAAGTAATTCCTCCATTGCCTTTTCGAGCTCAAACGATCTGGCAGAACGGCTACGAGTTTGCGCAGCGCATGGAGGATTGTGATGAGAGGACTGTGCCGACTTGTGACATATTTGGACGGAGACAAAACTCTAAAGTCTTGCGGGGGAGGTGATTTGAAGCGGGGTTCACATTTTCTACAGTTTTCGATACTTGTAACTTGAAGATAGTGCGGGAGGTCCGTGCAGGTCACGAGATTCCGGCGAGACATATAAAAGGTTTGGGCGGCTCGCGGAAAGGAAGGCAAACTAAATATAGGTGTAGTGCATTGATGATATAACTTTTTTTTCCGCGATATGCTTCATTTGGGTCGCAAACCAAGTAAAGCCAAACAACATTATATCCCACGTGGCTGATGTGGCTCTCGATAACAAGGCTGCTCACCACCCGACTTAACCTCATCCCCGGCTGCGAAAACCTACCCCTTTCCCCGCGCGACGATGTTTCACCTCGGTATACTTGTTACGGAACTTACTGGCCGACGTTTCGATTTTTCTCGCTGCTATCTGTCCGCGAGCCTCTGCGTTCATCGAGATTTCCGCCTTTTCTTCCACCCACCCTCAGTGCTTGACGTACACGCAACGACCGGTGCTATGGCATTCTGTCACCCTCTCAGCACATTATAATATCCCTGCCCTCTATCTCCAGCCAACCTACAATGTCCAAACTGGTACGGAGTGCACGCTACCAAGTCTCGTTGTCTGTGCCCACAGCCACCTCGAACGAACGAATTTCGGGTGTCTATGTGAGTAGAGATTTATCTGTGAGCTCTCCATCCTTGTATCATTGCATGCTATGGGGCTGGCATCTTCCGGGCCTCAGTTTTCGAGTTTTCGGGACTCCTGGAGTTATTCTGGTTGTGAGTCAGTATCCTGCCTCATTCCCTTCTTGGCCACTGACTTCCGCAATCTATTGCCTTCAGAATTGAGGTATTGGACCGTTTGAACCAATAGGGGAGGCTTGATGAGTCTAGTCTGTGACTGACTGACTGGGTTGTCATCATTTCTATCCTGAAGCCATCCCCCCTGCCTCTCACCCTAGCCTCTGCTGTATTCTTACCACCCCATCATGTAACCATGCTGTATCATAAGCCCCTCAATAGAGTGAAGTTCCAGTTTACAGTGGGAAGGCCTCCCCCCTCAGCGAATTTTTTTCGCGATTTTTTCGCGATTTTTGGGTCAATTTCACTGCAAAATGAAGCTCCCCGAGGTCCAAAAGCCACGGAGAGTTGTGCTCTCCAATCGAAGAGTACATTACTTGGCAGACTACATCCCTCCCTCTTACCTTCCTTTTCCCTCCCGAATTAATTTAATTCTTTTCCGTCCGTTACTCAGGACCACTACACCTATATTTACAGTGCCGAAAGGAAGAACTGGAATTTCGTGCGGCTGAAAGCAGCGTGCACGGTCGCCCTTCATTATTTATTCTCAGTATTTCGTTCCCCGGCAGTTATCAGAAACATAGAGTCAGAAGCAAGATTGGATCCCGGCTCAGCAGACGTAGTAATAGTACATTAGCAATTTCAAGACTAAGGCAACAGCCCGGAAAGATAAGACTTGCGTCCACGTAACTCCTCCCTCAACCTCATCAGCGCCTTTCCTAGCTCATTTCGGCCCCTCCTATCCTTGCCAATTCCCCAAAAAGCGTCTTTGTCTGAATCCTAAGGAACAAAGTGGCGTTGGATAGAGCAAAACGCTCAGGGGGGTGATGGAATTTACCTCAATAAGTTCCGCGTCGCCTGTTGACAACAACTCACGAGCCAGGGATTTGTGCTGCCGGAACTTGTTGCTAAGGGTTTCTTCCATCTGGAGTATGAAGTGAAGTGCGTTAACTTCGGGGGATAGAGACGGTGAGCCAAACTTACAGCAGCTACGTTTTTCTGCATCCAATCTGGGCGGACTTCAGCTTGAAAGCGACGGGCCTCTGACAGAGCCATGCTCGGTCTCTCGTCACATGTGCGGATGTGCTCCGCAAGTAGAGGTCGATGGTCGAGGAACTGACGATAAAATGCGATGCTTTGTAACAAGTCGGAAATAAAGGAAGGGGTCGACTCACTTTGAAGGATTGGAATAGGTGTTCGCTGGTAGGGTATCGCTTACCCTGATATTTGACTTCGTGAGGCGAGAAGTTGGTAAATCCGTAATACGGGTGATGCTTATGATAGAAATATATCCGACGAGGATGCGAAGAACGTTCCGTCTGGTGTCGCTCTGCGTTTGAACGTGATTTCAAAAGTCGAAAAGCGGCAGGCTTTTTTGGTTCAACAGGAGATACCATTGGGTCGATGGGAGGTGTCGAGTGGGCGCGAGATCGAGGTCTCTGAGGGTGATCCCAGGAAGGACGTTGGGATGACACCGAATTTCGACGAGGGTTGGGGGCCATATGAGCTGCTATACCTGTGTTTGTGGACGGGTCGAAGGATGGTTGAGGGAAGGTTGATGTAGGCATGTATGGAGGTACAAAGTTTTGCTCGTCCTCCTGAGCGGAAACCGAAAAGTGCCCCACGAATGGGGGGTGCGAGGATGAAGCCGGCATTTGTTGGGAGATGCTGGAATTTGGGGCTTCTCCGTGGCTCTGGTGTACAGGATGATGAGGGTACGAGACCTCAGGCTGCTGCGAAGCCCCAAGATAAGGTGGAAGGACGTAGGTGGAGAAGGATCCATGACGAGGCCTTCCCGGTGAGCTTTGTATGGAGCCTGGCATGATTTGTGGTACATAGGACATTGTAGATTGGTTCGCTGTGTATGGTCATACAGTGTCTCGCGGGTGGAGATTGGAGTACGGTGTGGGGTCTGAGTTTGGGGTCAGTCTCAGGCTGAGCATTCGTAAACACCCTCAAATAAGCACCTTGTAGCGCAGCTGTTCCCAGGACGAGCGCTCCGTCTTGGGGCCATTCTGATCCCTTGTATCCCCATCGTCCAGCGTCAATCTGCAGAGCTGCCGTACTGCCAAATGCCCAAAGATTGGTAAACTTGAATTTGAAAGGTGACACGAATGTAAGTATCACACAGTCACATTTCCGCAAAATCCCAAAAATCCCCCTCAGTGCAGCATAATGTACCAGGCTGTAGATTTCCCAGTCCTACGATTATCATGGTCCACTTCTATGGAATCACGACCACTGGCACTACTTATCAGTGATCTGTCTGCTTGTTTTTGCTGTGCAATTGCGTCCGAGTCCCTAATGCCGGTGCTCGGTTGACCCTGCTGTGACTCGATAATTGCCTCTTTCTCTGGCCGGTGAGGATGCGGAGCGCTCAGCACGGTGGCGTATCAGTCGTTGAGAGTAGGTCCTGATTCCGGTCTCCAGCTCTCAACGATATGGCACCATCCTCGAGGGACCGTCTTGTCCCTCTGAATTCGTGGCATGACAAGTTGCTCTCGATGAAGTGTAAGAATCGAGCATACATCGCCTTACCCTCACGCTTAACACATTGCTTAGTGAAAAGAGACTTTCAGAATGGATGGTTGCATCCAAACAAACGCAAGTACGAAGTTGTCCGAATATTCAGGATTCAGTTGCCAGACGAGCAACTGGAACCCTACGTACGATACCGGTGAGCCTCATCCGTATATACCTAATTCCATTTCTGATTATTGGTGATTATCCACGTCAGGTCCTCCGTTGAGCGTTCAATCCGCACCAAATTTCTGAACTCGAAAGGTGTAGGAAACGAGACCATGCTCTTTCATGGGACGACAAGAGTTTGTCGAGTAGGAGAAAGCGATAATGATGTTCGGCTTTGTCGATCCATGGCGTGTGCCTTATGCCGTGTTATCGAGGGGTCTTTCAGTGTTTCCAAGTGCGGTTAGTGGGCTTGGCTGTCTCCTCTACATTATCTGACCATTTCTTGCCATCGGAAGGGACCAGAAACTCCTTCAAAAGGTCCCACTCTTCGTAAATCTCTGGCGACCGAGCTAATTGAGCCACTTGTCGTTACTAGGTTTGGAAATGGGATATACACCACATCCTGTTCATCGAGTGCGTATTTTCAATCACTCTCTATCCTTCCGTTGATTATTCCCCAGAGGCGGATGATTACGTCAAGAACACATCGGGAGACGCAAGTTGTCGAATACTTCTATTGAATCGCGTCGTATGTGGCAGGGCATATCGGACCTTTGACACGGCAATGGCCCTAAAGCAGCCACCAGGGGGCCACCACTCTGTAAGGCTGTTTTCTACTCTCCAATCCTACGTTAACGTCCTCCTAGGTGATTGGCGTACCTTCAAAGGGCCCCAATCGATTGAACTACGAGGAGACGGTTGTGTACAGGAATGACGCCATCCGACCCGCATATTTAATTGTGTACAGCTAAGCGCGGAGTTGAAGGGGAGCTGGATCCTGTATTGATTCGTCCTCCATTGCTCTATCGTAACTCTCCTCATCACCGTGACTCGAAGGAGGAGCTTATGGGAGGCCAAATTGGGAGAGATGCCCGTGGCGTGTCATGACTGCTACCTTCTCTGGGTTGGAAAGAACGTTACCTCCCCACCTTTGGAAGAGTGGAAACTCAATGGGTTCCTCTACATGCTCCGCAGGGGATGGCGATCGTTCCGAGGAATTTTGACATGGCCGAGCATCTAAGCATCGATAAATGCAGAAAGGATGTCATGGCCCTGATACCGGCGCCTAGATAAGATGCAGTGCACCATCAGATTTTTGGGCATATTTAGCGGCATACAGTTCCACGGGGCCAGGGCGGCTTTTTGGTAGACTCAATCGTACGCAATCAGCAATATTAATGGGAAGCTGTGTCTCCGCTACAGGCCCGAGTCCACACGCAGGTAAGGCCGCTGCAACACCTCCCCCTTCCGAGATATTGACCACTGTAGCCAGTATGAGTGCTCGCACTTCCGCTACTTCGAACCTATGCGAGGCACGTCATCTCACTCCTGAACTCGAAGAAAGCTAATTGCCTCGTTATCAGGAATGTCATCAGAGGCCAAAGTGCCATCCTCATCCGTACTGCGGTAGAAGATGTGCCACGGCAAACGCCAACAGGAAAGCGCAATCCAATGGGAATCCAGGAATGTGCATTGTGGGTTCAGAAATCTTCAGCCAGGCTTTTGCATTTGAAGGATCTGACGGGCTGTTTCCACAGGGATGCAAGAGTAAACCCAAGTTCAAAGATGGGAATAAAATTCATGATTATTGCTCAAGACGCTGCGCTGGGTTGAATAGCACAACACAATCGAGCGGGAACATAGGCATGTGCATCGTGAGTCCTGAAATCTTAGGCAGTCTTTTTATGCCATCTTTATTGCCGTCTCCACAGGGATGTAATGCATTCCCCCGGCGGAAAGAGGGGAACGTCACCCATGATTATTGCTCGAGAAGTTGTGCATTGAATAGTCGAGGCAAGCGAGCCTCCCATGGACTAGCCATCCAAGCTCCCACGAATATCCCCCAAACGTCAGGATCGGTCTACCGTGTCGTTCTTCACCTGACCCCATGTTGCTTGTTGTAGACGCCCCGACCATGCTTGCCTTTGGTGCAAGAAGGCTGAAAAACGCATTGGGCAGTTCTGCAGCCTGCTTTGCGACGCCTCCGCCACCCGAACTGCTCCCAGCATCCTCGAGGTTCCCGCTGACCATGTGACATTCAAGAGCGGTATGTGGCGCTCATGGTAGTTCAGGCATCATTTTTTCCTGACGTCGTTGATATCGTAGTTTCTGGTCAGTTCAAGGCATCATGGAGACATGCAAACAAAAAGTGCCCAGTGGTGAAGAAGATCTACAAGGTCATAGTGGATTCTGCAAGTCGGGATAGATACTTTGCATACCGGTGCGCTGCTGTTATTTGTTAATCTGATGGAGAGTTGATCCAACCACGAACAGAGATGCCGTCGAAGCTCGGGGCCATTTCGCTTCACGACCAGGGTCGTCATTATCAGTAGGAAACGAGCATCGCCGCTGGCATGGTACTAGTCGGGCATGCAATTTGGGTGACACAGGGCATACAACGTTGTGCAATGGCGTATGCGCACTTTGCTCCATCATTCGAACGTCCTACGACATAGCTCTGGTTGGAGGTAACACTGGATTCAGCAGGTAGGCGCGACGCTATCTGGGTCGATAGTCTTTTGACAAATTTGCTGGAAACAGGTTCGGGAAAGGGATTTATGCTTCTTCAACATCGTCAAAGTGAGCTCGAAGCCTTGTTCAAACACGGGGATAAGGGAGTTTTGCTGAACGTGACGTAGGTCCGATGACTATTCAAAAAATACCGGCAAGTCTTCTTTGAAGGCCATGTTACTGAACACCGTTGTGGTGGGGAAGGGGCATAAATTATATCACAACGACCCAAATCTGACAGGACCACCTCTTTCATTCGATTCGGCGAGTCATTTTGTCCACCAGTTCTCACCTGGATAGGGATTGACTCTGCGTTTATGACCATTATGATGCAGATTCTGGCGGAGACCGGACATGACTTGAACCACGACGAGGTCATAGTGTATAACAACGATGCCATTCGGCCTGCATATCTGGTGATGTATGATGCATAGGTGTTCAAACGAATGCCGTCTCTACTTTTATTGGAGTATTTCTTGTGGGTTGTTGTGATGCTTGCCTCCATCCAGAGACTCGGCGGGGTCAACATAGTGTATAGTAATCTGTCACAATGCTTTCAGGCCACACGAAAGTGGTCGGTGAGTGTATCGTAGTTCCTAATAATTTACAAACGTCGTTGCTACATGACATCGAGGTGCGAAGGACCATTGCCCTTGAGATCTAACTAGATACAGTACTGCATACCGCTACGACGTCGCTTGGAGCTTCTCTCTGAGTCTCTCCAACGCCTTTCCCAACTCATTCCGACCCTTCCTGTCAGCACCCACTCCCCAGAACGAATCTTTATCCGAGTCCTAAAACAAATTTAGATACGCAAAATGATTGTCTGCGGATGGGACATACCTCAATGAGCTCGGCATCACCGGTTGAGAGGAGCTCCTGCTTCAAGTCCTCATGTTGGTTGAATTTGTGCCAAAGCGTCTCGTCCATCTAGAAATTACCCATGAGCGACGAAGACAGAAGAGGTAATAGGAAGACGTGCTGCTTCGATGTTCTTCTGCATCCAGTCGCTCCTGACTTCAGGCTGGAAGCGACGAGCTTCGGACAGAGCCATGCTCGGACGTTCCGAACATGTGCGAATATGCTCAGCCAGAAGGGGCCGATGCTGTTGGAACTGTAGCAATGTCAGCCTGACGCCACATCAGGTTTACTGAAAGAATTTACCTTGAATGACTGGAATAGATGTTCGCTTGTAGGGTATCTCTTCCCCTTGTAGATGATCGCGTGGGGCGAGAAATTGGTGAACCCGTAGTAAGGGTCGTGGCTGTGGTAAAAGTAGATGCGGGGGCGAACAGAAAGGGGAGATCGTGGTGTGCCTGGGGCAGGGGAGTTCGGAAGGGAGTTAGAAACGCGGAGGTTTACAGGACCCTTTGCTCCTGGACTACGAGTTCTTCCCGTCGCCTCGGTATCCGAGAAAAACACCTCCCTCTCTACGTATGATTTCGGTCTGCTGCGAGACATGGCGGGGGTGACAGGAGTGGAGTCAGACTCGGAGATGTCTGCGAGTTGGCAGATGCGATCAATGCTTTCACGTGTCGGAGGGCCGGCGGAGGTGACATAGAAAGTCCGTCGACGCTCTTCGACGACGTATCGAAGAGGAGCGCCGGGTGTGGGCGGCGGCCCAGTGAAGGTCACCTCAGGGACAATGGTCGAGGACATAGACATAGGAGTTGAGGGGAGGGGAGAACGCATGACAGCGAAATATTCTGAAAGTCCAGATGGTAATGACCTTCCACGCAGCACATAGGCGTGTCTTATACCCCCCAGCGTGGCGAGTTCGAAGAATTAGAAAATCCAGCGAAGACAACAGCTGACTCAGGCTTTGCCGATAACAAGGAGCTGGCCGACCTTCAGTGGAACATGTGTTGTCCTCCTGGCGATGAGCTCCAGTAGCTCAGTAGATTTTGATCAATGATGAACCTGGAGGTGATATCGTTGCACTGACGGAGGAAGCCTCGTTGTTGTGTGCAAGAACAGGCACGGCATCTTCCGGCCGCTCCTCGTTCCAACCACCATGTCAGACTGATCTCAACAGCTAATCTGGCTGTGATCTTCCAGTTTCATTTCAACGATCATTATGGAGGGAAACACGCCGTTTTTTGAACGGTTGTCACCTTGCAGGGCGCTACCTCGCGTGGCCACTGGCGGCACGCATGAATCGTCGAATCGGTCGTTCTGCCGACGTGTTTTACGCCCGCGTTTTCACAATGAGCACCGGAAGATACTCGTCCGATGGATGCGCTTACTTGCATCGCCTTGGGATGTTGTTTGTTGGCTCGCACTCACAATCTCATCCAGCATTATTCACCTTCAACCTCGTTTACGTCTGTGATTCATCTTACCCACCATGGCGATAGACGATTTTTCTTTGGAGCATCACAAACACCATTCGCCTCGAAAAGCTCGTTTGGTTTATCTGGAGCCCACCGATGAGGAATACTTGCAGTGTGCGCTCAGCCCAACGTCCTTGTCTCCGGTTATCTGCAACTTACCCAGCCATCAGTGGAGAACTGCTTCCAGACAGGCTGGAAGCATCCCGATAAGCGGAAGTACAGCGTACGAGGCGTGTTCAAGGTTCTCTCGCCCGACGAGCACCTTGAGCCATACCTGAATTACCGGTAAGTCACTCTTGCCCCCCGAAACCATGCTCTTCTCACTCCTGTTGAAGGTCTGCCGTAGAGGGTTCCTTGCCTTACAAGTCCCTACAGTCACCCGGAAACGAATGTCTTCTGTTCCATGGCACTAACAGAGCCTGTCTATTGGGCGAGGAACCCGATAATGTTCGGCTTTGCTTCCTTTCCGAGTGTTCTCTATGTCGAATTATTCAGAGATCATTTGACGTCTCCAAATGTGGTTCGTATCTTTCTGACTGTCTCTGGTCCCTACTCTCCTTTGAACTTCGACCAGGATCCAAACACAAGTTCACTCGGTATGTTCTGCACGCCGCCCTTCAAGTAATCGCTCTAATAATTATGATAGCTTCGGAACTGGTATCTACACTACCGCCTGCTCCTCCAGTCGGTACTCTCGTAATTTCCTCCGAGCGTTTCTCACTCGCGATCTTCTTCAGAGGCTGATGACTATTCTTTCAATGGTTCTGAAAATGCCAAGCTTCGCGTCCTCCTCGTCAATCGTGTAGTCGTAGGAAGGCCATTCAAGAAGCGTAGAAACGCAACAACCTTCTGTAGAGCACCTGCTGGATACCATTCGGTAAATCCATCGATCTCGTCCCCTTGTTTGTTACCAACTCGCATTCTAGGTCATCGGCGAGCCTGGAGAGGACTTGAACTATGAAGAGACTGTTGTTTACTCGAATGACGCTATTCGTCCTGCGTATCTTGTCGTATACGGTGACCCTCCAGTGAAGATCGAGAAGCATAAATTCAGGACATTCGTCACTTCGCTTTTCAAGACACCTCTCGCTTCTTGATCTGGACAATTCAGGACTTTCGTTATGTCTTATTCAGTAATTTATGATGATTACACGACCGGCGTATGTCTAAAGGGGAGTGCGATCAGCGTACCACGACAACTCATGAATCCTCTCGTCCACCATCGCCACCTATGCAACAAGCCTACTTGTAGAGAATGATATACGATGGGATGATCGCATCTGGATTCGTCACAAACACTCGCTCCCCATCATTGACCTGCACAATTATTGGTGAGCTCGACTAGTGAACGCTTGATTGAACCACTCACAGAATCGCTCTTGCCATTTGTCATGGCAACGTCGCAGGCAATGATGGCGCGGTATGGCGACGAGGTTGAAGACGTCGCGAAGCGGTCTGCCAAGGCGGGATTCTGGTACGAGTAGATCCCAGCTCCGTATCTAACAACGATTGACCAAAACTCATCCACGTTGACGACAGGATTACTCACCTCCCACTATTCTGTGGCACGCCGAAAGCGAAACTCTGGAATGAGGATTTCACGATATTGCAGATACCACACGACTTCCAGTCGCATAGCAAGGGGTTCTTTACTCCAAGATCGCATATGCATTGGGAACTGTGGAAAGTTTGCTGCTCAAAGTATCCTCCGGCTTGATCGAGCTTCTTTCTGTGGGCGTATTTAGCGAGGAGTCTCCGTTCTTCGGAAGAATAGACACGCACAAGTATGCCTTGCGTTTTGCTTGTCGATCACGAGGCATTGTTACCTCGAAGACTCTTTCGATATTCGGTCGCGTCCGAGCATCGTTCCATTGGCGAGCCCAGTTATTGGCGACTTGGCACACAGGACAAATCTCGTGAGCTGTTTGATTATCTTAGAGAACGAGAACGAGAACTCACTACTTCGAAATGTTGCCCCATTGTTGTCCAGTTCTCCCAGACGAGGAGTTGACTGCGCTCGGCGATCACAAGCGCCACACAGATTGCCAGCAATTTGTGCATGCACGCGACACTGGTCGCAGGCCTTGGCTTGTCCGCTCCGGACAGCATCCCTGCCCAGTGTTAATAGGTACGCAGTCTGGATCGAGATTAAGATCGCACCTTCCATGAGCCTCGGAGCAGAACCCTCCGAAGGATGATTTCCCGACTGCACGACATCCACGAAGTGCGCACGCATTTGGATTGCTCGCTTGACCACCACCACTTCTAGCACAAGTTCGACCGCAGTACGGATGTTGGAATCCGCGTTCTACGAATTTGGGTTTCTTCCCGCAATTCTTATCGGACACCGCTTGAGCCATCTGCAAAATGCCACCACACTGAGCAAACTCACATACCTCACAGAGATCTACTGGACTAGCACTCCTTTGCTGAGCACCCCAGTGGACGACAGATTTGACAAGCGAGTTCATGTGGGCGTGAATGAGAGATGAGAGAGAATGGCAGGGGTGCGTTTACATATGGTTCAGCTACGTGCAATTCATCAATCTGATCGGGCATGCTTTTGCCTCGTTGCTTCGGCGCGGAAACATTGCTGTACAGGTGTCTGACGTCGAAGCTATCTATAAAGCGTTCGTACAAAGGGGATGATGTCCGCATTCACTACCGCTGGTAAACCTTCGGCTCCAGGCGAGCTGATTTCGAGACTTTATTCTTCGTCGCCACCGTGATTTGATATCATGTCTTTCCCGACCCAAACTGCTTTGGCTTTGCTATCGAGCATGGTGTCCAGCTATCCTCCTCTTCAGAATCTCCAGAAATCGATGCCCAGTGGGGCAAGCGTGGTGCCGGTCAACGCCTCGACAGCGCCTAACCCCATTCCGCCCCCCAATTCCCAGCCCCAGCCCTCATCACAGCCCCAACCCCAACCTCCGCCTCAATCCCAATCCCAGCCTCAACCCCAGCCCGTTACGCAAACTTCGCAGATCGCCAGCATCCCGAGTGCTCCAAATGGAGCCGCGGGCACCAGTCCCCCTGCGACTTTATACTCAAATCTTTGTGACGTAAGTGTAATAGATAGATAACAAGAGTGCCGTTAACCCCTGGTTCTTAGGAGTGTCATCTTCGACCGAAGTACGCTGACGGACACAAGACTCACGCGTTTTGTAGCAGGACCTGCGCGGCGAAGTTCAAGGGACCCTCTGCGCCGGTGGGGCATGCCAACAATTCAAACTCTGGAAATTGCGTTGTAAGTCTGATTGTGGCGCCTACACCGCACTAAGTTCTTGACTTCTCCCCTGGTAGCAATGTCACCAGCGTCCCCGATACGTGGATGGGACGAAGACGCACCTATACTGTTCAAGAACCTGTGCGAATAACGCGAAGGCGAAACCCCAGCATCAACGGCAACAATCTCATCCGCATGCGGCCCCTGCAAACAATCGTAAGAAGCCCCTATCATTGCGGAGGAACACCCGACTAATCCACACCACAGAACACTGCAAGATTCCGGGATGCTTCAAGCCCGTCCACAGGGATAATTCAGGGAAA
This sequence comes from Jaapia argillacea MUCL 33604, assembly GCA_000697665.1. Classification (NCBI taxonomy): domain Eukaryota; kingdom Fungi; phylum Basidiomycota; class Agaricomycetes; order Jaapiales; family Jaapiaceae; genus Jaapia; species Jaapia argillacea. The sequence continues at coordinate 419,837 of KL197738.1, read as the reverse complement.
CCTGGTGACTACTGTTCGATGGCCCACAAGAAGTAAGTTCGAGCTGTTCGTCAAACCATGCTGTCCTTTGACGTTTATCCTGTGTTATAGTCTTGCAGAGACCTCGTGTTTGATGTGTTTGAAGGTTCCGAAACAAGGGGGCCCGTTCTGCAGCAAACAATGCGAGGACGACGTGAACAGTAAGGGTCCGATGGTTCTTGAAATACCTGCTGGACATGCTATTTTCAAGAGCGGTAAGTCGGAAAGGCTCCCAGAGTCTTAGTTTCACTCACAAATTCGATATAGTTGCGGACCAGTTCAAGACGTCGTGGAGACATACGGGTACCACGTGCCCTGCGGTTAAGAAGGTGTACAAGATCGTATCGGATCCTGCCAACTTTACAAAGTATACCACCTATCGGTGAGGATTTCGATTTTCACACCTTCTACACGCGTTTTGAAATGATACCTCAGTGACGCGGTGGAGGCTCGCGGGCAGTTCGTCGCATCGGGCAGGTCGGCCGGGAACGAGAATCGTCGCTGGCATGGAACGACGAGAGAGTGTAACTTTGGTGACGAAGGCCAGACACAGTTCTGCGGTGGCAAGTGCCCCCTGTGTTCTATTGTGCGGACTTCCTACGACCTCGGTCTGTTCGGGAAGAAGACTGGATGGGGACGGTAAGGTGGTCTCTGATTGAAGTTTCAAGAGCTAATGAACGTACTTGATTGCTAGCTTTGGAGCTGGTATCTACACGTCTTCCACTTCTTCCAAGTGCGTTGAATTGAGTTCATCGATGGGACTATGTTTTGACTTTTTTCATGATAGGTCGAATGATTATTCGAACAACGTGACCAAGTCGCCCTGGAAAGCGATGTTGCTCAACAAAGTCGTGGTTGGCCGAGGGTACAAGATGACTCACGATAACACTTCTCTCACTTCCCCTCCTGCCGGTTATGATTCAGTACGTCTCCGCCTCGTATTCAACTTTTAATCATTCTAAAATGAACGCTTATTTCCTAGGTGTTAGCAGAGAAGGGAGGAAGCTTGAACTATGACGAGCTTGTGGTCTATACGAACGATGCGATTCGACCTTCTTATCTTGTAATGTATGAGGCGTAAAGTAGTTGCAATATCTTATTTCTTGTACTATTTGGACGGGATGATACCCTGAGGAATGATCACAGAACGACGACGGTGTGGGGTTCTAAGGATCTGTTGCTCTAATGCTGGCGTAAGTGGCCGCAGAGTAATGATATACACGAATCACGCACCCCAGAACGAGGTCCGTGATACCGGGACACATTGAGAATTGTTCATCAGGTCAGCGAGGTAGGTGAAAACGTTCATTTACGACAAGCTTCCGGGACATTAGGGGTAGGTTAAAAGAAAAGCCAAATATTTGGGACGATCCCAGGATCAAGATGTTCGTAAATGGTCTCTAAGCCTCATAAGTGCTATCCCTAGCTCATTTCGGCCTGTTCGTGGAGGAGGACCACATCCCCAGAAATTGTCATGGGGCGAATCCTAAAAGGAGGTGAATCCAAAGGACCGGGGTTGGAGGGATGGCTTACCTCGATTAGTTGGGCACTTCCAGTGCCAAGGAGGGAAGCCTTCAGGCTTGGATGTTGTGTAAATTTGTGGTATAGAACCAAGTCCATCTTGGAAGGCGGATATCGTTTCAAAGCTAAACAAAATCAGATAAGTATTGGACGCACAGTTCTGATATTGACACTTTGCCAATCATGGCGCTGATGGGGTCTGTTATCAGTGGCAACCTTCAGCGCTTCCCTTGGTCCCCGACATCTCCTGATATTCTCAGCGATATCGGGACGAGTGTCCATGAACTATACCTCCGATTCAGCGGAAGAAAACGAAAGGCCAGTCTATGAGACACACCTTGAAGGCTTGGAATAGATGTTCACTTGTGGGGTAATTCTTGCCACCATAATTGACGGCGTGTGGCGAAAAGTTCGTAAATTCATAATATGGCTTGCCCCTATCGTAAAAATGAATTGTGTGCCCGCCAACGTTCCCTTGGGAAAAACCATGGCTCGTAGAGGGAACTAATGGCGGAGCTGGTGTTGGATACGGTGTCGTTCCGAGATTGGGGATGCTTGGCGTTGGCCCATAGGAGGGAGACGGATGAGAGTATGTGGGAGACTGTTGAGGATATAATGGAGGTGGTACTTGAGGTGGCGGTGCCGATTGGAAGGAGGCACCCCCCCACCTACTCGTCCATCGATCCCCTGACGACGTTTGCTGCTCTGCCGGGGGCGACATATTCTGGGTTTGATCATATCCAGCCCATGGAGAGCTTTGTGCTGGCATCCCAAAGGCAGCATACGGGGAGTACGGGACAAGAGGATACCGCTGGTGTGGCGTCGATGCAGTGAGCATGTTGGGTGTAAGGAAGGGAGTCGCCATGGTAGGACCGATGGGCGGCCCACAGGGTCGTAACTTTTCTGGGTGGGCAGGAAAAAACATGATGGGAGTGACGAACACCTCAATCTTGAGGTATGCGCTTTTCAATGGCTGCGACAATAGCAGGCGCAAACGGGAAGAACGCGATCATGCCGATCATGCTCTGTTAACACGATGGCAGTGGATTAGCCTGTCGGGCGATCGTCATTGTCACCATAGTATCGGGAGATTCTACATGTGTTCAAATCTGTCCTAGTGTCCTTTTTGATGTGGCGGCGAGGGAAGACAAGATCAAGTAGAAGTAGAAGACAAGCAGCGATCCTTGTAAGCTGAGTCGTTGTCCAGCTGGGATGAGCGAGGTGATGCGCCGCCACACGGCCAAAAGGCTAAACCTTATTTCCATCCATCGACCACAACGCTTCGCCATCTGATTGTTCCAAAGTTGTTCACCTCGAGCAATGGGTGCAGTTATTGATCTCAATCAAGCTCAAGACATGCACAATCAAACAAAGGGAAGGGTAACCGCGGTGTGGCGAGTTTGGCATACATAAATCATAGAAGACGAAAGGACGGAGGAGAATGTGGTCAAAGGAATCGACCTTGCTAACAACAAAATGAATGGCTAATATCCTCTGATTTCCGATCGTAGTTTCACGAGAAGTTTTCCCAGTTCGTTGCGTCCGTCTCCGTTTTTGCCGCAACCCCAGAACTCATCCACGTCGGAATTCTAGAGGGGCGCACCAGTCGAGCATTCTGAACAATTGACAGAAAAGGGAGTCTCACCTCGATGAGCTCGGCGTTCCGGGTGCTGAGCAATTCTCGCTGCAAATCTGGGTGTTGATCGAATTTGAGACGCAACGCGCTCATCATCTTCCCGTATGATATTTCATCAGTAATCGAGGTTAGACGGGATCTATAGGTGTCTCACAATGCCTATGTTAACATGATGCCAGTCTGAACGAATATCTTGTTGATATTTGCGAGCTTCCTTGAGAGCTTCTCTGGGACGTTCAGAGCAAGTACGAATATACTCCGCGATATCAGGTCGATAAGGCAGGAACTAAGGAGAGTGTAAATGTCGAGATACCGTGTCGAAGTGCCACACATACCTTCTGTGATTGGAAGAAATGTTCACTGGTCGGATACCGCTTTCCGTTGCAGAAAATGGGGTGCGGAGAGAAGTTTGTGAACCCATAGTAAGGTTGATGCTTGTGATAAAAGTATATTCTCCGCACGTTGCGGCTGGCTCGAGGTCCGTTACGTGGACCAGGTGGCACGACTGTTGGGACAGGCCATTCGGGTGGCGGTGGAATCGGGGGTCCCTGCGTACCCAAGTGTGGGTAAGGTACTTTTGGTGTATACCACCCATCAGAAGTTTGCGGAACGACTGGGGTATAAGGAGTGATAGGAGTGATAGGGCAGTACCCTGGTTGGATCGGAGTGACGGCGCACTGGATCAACGGTGGCACATAAGGGGTTGCGACTATGGGGGCCCAACTTGAATGCACCGGTGTAGAGTATGTCTGTCGACGTCCAAACAACTTCTCTGGATGTGCGGGTTGGAAGACCATGGTGGTAGAAAGCGCTGGTAACGTATGTGCCGTGAGGGTTTCTTCTAACAGACTTCGAGTGGCGCGCAAGTTTAAGAACTCGATCGGCCACGATGCTGGGCATGCTGGATATCGATAATGTCCAGCCTCGCCATATTTGCATGTCGGATGACTTCAGAGTGGGTCCCTGAGGCTAAGCAGAGGTATGAGTTATCGAGCGAAGGGAGCCTGGTCGACGGAGAGCCGGTGATATCGGGAGGCTAACACCATCGCGAAGATTGATTCCGTTGGGCGGGGTTGGTCGTTGACAACGTTGATCATTCGAGCTTTATCCCCCTCATGTCTCGGCATTTGCCCGCTGACCGTGGTAAGGACGCAAAGGCACGAATATACTGATTGGATGGCGATCTTGCGGAACACAACCAGCAACCTGTCCTATTCGGCCGAAGCAGATACAACTAGCTACAGTGCTAGTCTGATAGATAACAGCAGATTGCGATAGATAAAAGACAGCAGGACGAGGTGCAAGTCCGAATGAAACCAAACAACTACAAAGTTACGCCACAGCTCCAAGTTCACGGTCTTCCCAGGTCTTTCCCCTGGCAGAGTCGCAGACCCCCGTTCGCTAGTTTCTGAGCATTCCACAGCGATCCCACAGAATAAAGACTAGGATGCCAAATGGCAGGCCTTGCTTTACAGTGGAGTGCGACGCTTTGTCAAAGGAACTGGATAATCAATCTTTCGCACTTTGGGTGGAATCTGGATCACCACAGCCATGTCTTTTTCCCTCTTTTTCCCTGTGCTCGTGTGGTGACCGACTTGAAGCTGAGGTTTTTAACAGGTCGACATCGCGACCTTGTTTTTCTGGACGGCCCTTGGGCTCGGATTAGGTCTTGAACACGCCACGCCAACTCCTGCTTCAAGTCCCGAAACCATGGCTCCAATTCCTGGGCGTGTTTATGCTCCCCTTAAGTATCTCTGGCAGTCGAGCTGTTCACGAATTTACGGAGTCCTTGCAATTGACATTGCCCTCAACTTTCTGTGTCCGGATGTTTCGGCTCGAGCCGTCAAACATCCATCAGGATTCCGAGGAATTCGATCCTCAATCATTGTCACCTCGCCACCTCCTCAAATCATCTCCTTCTCTCGTTGATCTCAATCCAAAGCATCTTCCCAACACAGCTTTCAATTGTTCATCACCTCTATCAGGCCTGAACAATGCACTCGGCTCCGATCCTCGTGTTATGTCGACATCCACCTATAAAAGTGGTAGAAAAGACGTCTTTGATTCTAACACACATCTACGTCCCTTCTCTCCGTTTCTGCCTGCTCATCTGTCATCCAAACCACCGTTAGAGAGATGTACTACTATCCTCCTCCACTCTGGACCCTGCCTCCCAACGGTCTGCTCTTTCCCCCGAACGGTATACCAGGGTCAACGCCACAACCCTGCCCCGGTTACTGCTGTTCAAGTCCCGTATGGCGCTCCTGCTTTGCATCCGGGAACTTGTATCGTGGGTTCTGAATCTTCTGCGAATCCCTACCCGCTGACGCTTTATGGCCAGAATTGCAAGATAAAAGCAAAGACAGTTGAGAACGGTAGAACGCATGATTTTTGTAGCCGAAGGTGTGCGCGAGCATACCAAAGAGGTCCCGTTATACCCCAGACTGCTCCTGCAGGTTCGTTGATCCATTGCTGAAAAGTACACTCAATGAAAGTCTCAGGGCAACGTATTTGCGCCCTCCGCACTGTCAAATGCCAGTATACCAGGATGCGCAAGGTGTACCGGGTAGGTACTGTACTTGGGGGCATAAAGAGTGAGTTCTCAGTCTCAGGTTCACTGTCATGCCTTCAAATTCAAACCTCTTATCAGGCAGGCCAAGGTGGCGCCTATGTTCAAGTTCTTTAAGTGTGTACTTTCTTCTGTTTCGATATCCGACTTCCGTATCCAAACATCATTGTAGTCAGGCGAACATGACTTGCATCTTTTGTGGTTCCAACACCGTATACGGGACGCGAATTTTCTGCGGCCAACTATGCCGCACAAGTGCCGATGGGCAAGCTCCCGCGATTTTCGAAATCCCTCCGGGGACTCACCATTTCAAGACAGGTCAGTCACTCCATAAGCCTTTCGCCTTTCAACCACTCACATAATCTAGTTGTGGACCAATTACAACAATCTTGGAAGCATCAGGGAAAGTCCAGACCAACCGTCCGACACGTGTATAAAATCATCTGTCGTAGCTTTATCACTAAGCGTTACGAAGCCTACCGGTTCGCTCAACTTTCTCGCCTTCCTGTCTTGTCCTTGATATTCGTTGTAGAACTTGCATTGAAACCCAAAGGCGGTTGCCTCGCGGGAATGAAAATCGTCGGTGGCATGGCACTACGCGATATTGCAACCTTGGGGATCCCGGAAGGAGCAATCTCTGCCACTCCCCGACGTGTGGTCTTTGCGGTATTATTCGCACTTCTTTTTGGAATCAAGACAAATTGGGGAAGGTGGGTCCTTTTTCGTGCGCTTCTCTGATGCTTACTCGTCGTCTGGTCAGATTTGGTCGCGGCCTATACTTTACTTCGACGGCATCCAAGTCAGTCCATCCGTCCAGTCCTCGCGTTACTCGTTGCTGATCTGGTCAGATGTTCAGATCAGATGATTACTCCAGAAATAATTCCCCGTCACCATATAAGGCCCTCCTTCTGAACCTTGTCGTCGTCGGTCAAGGACGCAAGATGTGGCAGAATGCTCCCTATCTCAACGGTCCACCTTTGGGGTTTGACTCGTGAGTAGATTTCGCCCCGCGTCGACGTCGCTGACAATCTCCTGCTCAAGTGTCCTTGCAGAGACTGGTGGAAATCTCAACTTCGATGAGCTGGTAGTTTATACTGAGGACGCCGTCATGCCCGCCTATCTCGTGATATACTCACTTTAATCAACAACATCTCTGCAGCTGGGATTACCACCCCCTGTATAAGTAGCATCCCCGCCAGCAACACCATCTACACCATCTCCTGTAATATATCACCCATGTTGTACAATATTTAAGACTATCCATCAGAATGAACCATCTATGCATTCTATGTGCTTGGGAGCCGAAGTTCTCACCATACCACCAGATCAACATCGCATCCTTCCGGATCGGGGTATCGGAAGGTATCGCTTTTTGTCCAGCCTAGCAACAACCTCCACACATCTTCACCCACTGCGTCGGTCCCAAGCGTAGAATGTTCCTTCAAGTTTCAAGCTCGATCACAGCTTGGCCTCTCTGGATGACGTGTCGTTTGCTGGACCTACATTCAGAAACTCAAGATCGTGGACAACACGCCATCAGAGCTTCATTCAGCATTTCAGTTGCCTCGTGTCCTCCCAGGAACCTCGAGATTGTTCAGCGTCAATCAGCTCGGCAACTGACTCCTCGTGGTTATCTGCGACTTCTCTCACTGGTCTCCGCGAATTGAAGCTCTGGACAGCTCCGGTTGCAACGATCACCAGATCTTCATCATTCCCTCACCTCGATAGCGGTGCAACGATGTCGGCGAAGTCGCTGGTATCCTCATGTCGCGCCAAATGATCCTCCATAAAAATTGGAGAGAAAGCAGATCGACTATCCTCAACCAAAGCACTCTGATTCGAACGCACCGTCGACCTCCTCATCTCTGCCTCTTTGGTTTTTTCCCACTTCGCAACTGATCCAAATCGACACTTCGACACAGCATGCAGTTTCAACCTTGTCCTCCAGTGGTACCAGGTCCTTTGTTTGGTTTCCCTCCTGGGCACAATAACGCTTTTGTCCCTCAATTCGGGGCGATGCCTGTTGTTCCCCAGGTGCCCTTCTTTCCAAATGCAGTGGGAGCGCCCATTGTTCCTCCTCGAAACCCTCCTAGACGGCAGTCAGTCATTCCTCCACAACCGGCCTTTGCGAATTTCAACCAGGCTCAAGCCCAACCTCGACGTGCTGCACCCAACAATGCCGGGCTTTGCATAGTAAGTCCCCACCATAGCACGAGGCGACCATTCACTAATCTCGAAACCAGCATTGCGGAGTGTTACCGAGGAGTATCGAAAATGGCCGTGCTCATCCGTTTTGTAGCCGAAGTTGTGGCCGAGCTCACTCCGCTATGCACCCTCCAAAGATTCCTGTCGCTGGTTTGTCGATTCAGTTCTCTCATTGACACCTGTATTTAATAAATATCGTCAGGTCATGGCATCTGCGGGCTTCCTGGTTGCCAAGCGCCGGTTTTCGTGGATGCGTCGGGGCGACAAGGTACATACTGTACCATGCGACATAAGAGGTAAGCTTCCTCATTCAATCTCCAAAATGCAAGTTTCCAATGCATCTTAGGTTGGCGGAGAATCAGATTCAGCCAACCATGGCTTGTCTGATCTGTCGTTCTGGTCCGGCTGCGCCATCAGCGTTCTATTGCGGACCCAATTGCGAATCCGTGGCCATGAGGCAAGGTCCAATCATCCTAGAAATTCCTCCCGGAACGCCCAAGTACACGTCGGGTTAGTTTTCTCCCGATCGACTAGCTTATCCCGGGACTGAAAGTTCTCTAGTCGAGCAGCAATTCAACGACAATTGGAAGCATCCTGGAAGCACCATCCCAGTTGTCCGGAAGGTATATAAAATCGTTTGTCATTACTCCATTACTTCCCGTTACACCACATATCGGTTTGTGAAACTCCTTCACATTTATCAACTCGTCCTGACCTCTGCCTGTAGGGCTAAGATCGAGGCTGAAACAAACTTGCAAAATGGCAATGAATGCCGACGTTGGCATGGGACCACACGTCAATGCAACATTGGTGATAACGGACGAATACAAATGTGCTCTTCATCCGCTTGTGGTGTTTGCGGTATCATTCGTTCATCTTTTTTACTGAAAAAATTTGGCGCGAAGAATAGCTGGGGAAGGTAGCTATCTTGTCTTGTGCTTGCTCTTCGGGTCAATTCTCATCATTCTATCAGATTCGGTCGAGGTCTTTATACTAGTTCAGTTTCTTCAAAGTAAGCTCACTGGAATTCAAGTTCTTGGTACCATTTTGCTGACCTGGTCGGTTGGTTAGATCGAACGACTATTCCGCCAATGGTTCAGCATCACCATATAAGGCCCTACTCCTGAACCTTGTCGTCGTTGGAAGTGGGTACAAGATATGGGAAGATTGTCCACAGCTACAGGCTCCTCCTCTTGGATACCACTCGTGAGTCCGAGGCTACTGTTTATATACCAGCGTCGATGACGATACATCTATCTGAAGGATCCTTGGGGAAGTCGGCGGCAGTCTCAACTACGATGAGACGGTCGTATACAACGAAGAAGCGATCATGCCATCGTACCTCGTGATGTATGATGCCTGAAGACTCTGCTTTTGGCTCGTAAACGCCCATGGTAGTTTATGGCTTATGACTTATGATTTATGCTAATAAATATGATATGCCCATGAGTTCGTACACTATCTTATCTCGTTCACCTTGTTGTACCATTTCGACTTGTTGTACTATCACATATAGAAGTCCGCTTTGTATAGTAGATTCATTCGACCTGTAAAAGTCCGCATTGTATAACAGAATCGTCCGAGATCATGACCAGCAGCTCGGAGAGAATATGTGGTGACCCAACGGGATCACAACACCTGCGTTGACTTCCACACGACCCAGAGAATCGCAGACAGTCCAATCATAAACGCTACACTGGCTGAGAGTTCAGGACACAAATTCACTTCACTGATGGAGGACTCACATTTGCAGGATTGAGAATGCTGCACAAGAGGTAAGCCAGCGTCCTCTGAGGAACAATGCCCGTGAGCTCGTACCAAACAATGTCTGGAGTTGACCACAATACACCAATCCAATGCAGGTGCCGCCCTGGAACAGAGCTGGTGCGTTGGTATTGAGAATCCCAGTTCCGGCTACCCAGAATCCCCAAGTCATTACGATCCAAAGACCCTGAGATCCGACCGACGCGATAGGGTGCTTCGACCAAGTCGGGTGCAAGAAGAGGAACATGAAGCCAGTGGCAGTCGCCAAAGTCCAACAAGCTGAGAATCTGATCTTCGAGTTGATAACGATGACAGAAACCGAGAGATGGGGGAACATACAGTACGACTCGGACGCCTGTGAGGATGCCCATGCTAGGATAATTCATATTGATGTGGTATTGAGAGAGAAGCCATGTGGAAAGAGAAATCTACGATGTGCTGTTGAGTTTTGTGTTGACGACTATAAGGGCCCTAGCCTACCTCAACGAGAGAGAATGCAGTCAACAAAGCGTAAAAAGCTAGGAGAGAGTCGTCAGAATGCACGAGTCAGTCGGGAAGCATGAGAAGAGGACCTGGAGCGAACTTCTGAAGTTGAACTCCAGAAGTCTTGTTCAACGGCCTCGGATAACTTCGGATTCGCCTGTAAAACCAGGCCACGGCGCCTACATATATGATTCCCACCAGAAGAATTATGGTGGTAATAATGATGGAGGCCGTCCTCGATGCCTCCTCTGCGTTGGAATTGAGTCGTCCGGGAGGCGTTGTAATGGCCTGAGCCCGAGGCATTGTGCTAGTTCACTACTTCGGGGTTTAAATGCCTTGGATCACGTCAATATCCAGATCCAGCCGAGGAAGGCGGATAGTACGTACGCAAATTCAGGAGATGGATGCCACTTAAAATATTCGAAGGGAGGATTAGACTTCAGCGGTTGAAGCCAAAACTACAATGAGACGGGCGCTCAACTTGAAGAAGGTGACGTGCGTTTCCGAGGAGAAATATCCATGTCGTTCCAGGTAGCAGGATTGAGATGCTGCAAAGGCATGCACGTCCCCGGCGACGTGGTCCAGCATGTTTTCAGCGTGGTTGCGAAGTTCAGCATTGATGATGAGATACTGTCACGCTCTGGGTCACACTCACGTGGTTGTGACTGTTTCGCTCAATATAATCATTAGCATCGAGTCCTTGTCTTGTCCTTTTGTTCCTTTGTTCCGTCTTGCGAACTCGAATCTACTAGTTTATCCTTGGAGATGCTTCTCCTCAATAATTTTCAAGCTTGGGTCTCTGTCGACGGCGTTGAACTTGAACAATATAAACCAGATGTGTCAGCAGATGGGAGCACGATAACTTGTTGGATCGCGTCGGAGGCAGGCAAGGCAAGTTTTATATCCCCTTCGCTCTTGGTATGCCATCCTGAACGAGAGAAGAAACTCGCTGTCAAATGGAAGAATACGACCCCGATTCTAGAATGCACTGTCGGAGGGTTCGTTTTCTTGGACGGGTTAGGCTGTGGAGGAAGGCTCCGGAGTCCATCGAATGGCAATGTCGTACCCTCGTGCACGGATTCGATCATCACTTCTGAAACCTCACAAGATTATTTCACCTTTACCAAGCTCGAGCTAACAGGTTCGTCGTGTTCAACTCGTCTGTTTCTGAGCTCTGATTTCTGTGCCAACATGTAGAAGATGATTGTTCCGTGAATACTTCGGCCAAGATCGGAGAGATCAAACTGGTTTTGTACAAATGTGAACTTTCTTCACACCTGGCAGACTATCCGCCATCACCACCTTCCCTGCGGAAAATATCTGAGCGTTCTAAAAAAGCTGGTACGCACTGCGTCGGGTGAGTCCATCATGTGCCGCACCCAACAACAATCAAATATTTGAGTAGATTCGAAGAGGGTGCGTTAGCTACGAAACAACCGATTCATATCCCAAAATTTTCCGATCCAACCCCAATCGCGACCTTCATTTTCTTGTATCGACCCCTCGGTGAGGTCCAGTCTTTGCGTACTTCCTCGAATTGGATCTCACATGAACTAGAACTGTTGCGGCCAACGAAATAGTACCCGTTCCCAACCGTGCTGGAGAGAAACGTTCTCGCTCAGCAAGTAACCAAGTTAAACCTGAACTTGAAGGGGTGAAGATTGAGGGCGAAGATGGTTCCGAAGCGGAGGAAATCAGGGTCCTCCAAGTGAGAATATTGGTGTTTTTTTAATCTTCCTCAAGCTAATGTATGTCCCCATCAATGGTATAGGAACGCCTGAACGAGCTCCAAGCCCAGCATGCGAGAAAGAGAGTGAAAGCCGAGCCTATCAGTCATCAAGGCGTGTTCAAGCAAGGCGAGGTGATCGACCTCACATGAGGCTCACAATAAACTACCGAGGCATCCCTCGCCTCATTTGCGACACCAGATCCGTTTCTTCTGTTAAACCCTATTTCATTCTAATCGGTTCTGATTCCTTGCGGTCCCCATGTTGTATTATTAGTGTTTACCTCGTTGCGAGACCACCCGACACATACTCGTGGTCGCATACCCCGCACTTCAGGTTTGGAACAGACGGAATCTTGTACCCGATCCTGTATGTAACCATGCAATGATGTATCGAGTTCCCGGCCGTGAATGTCAACCACAGCGAAGATTCTGATCGAAAGTCGTGCTTGGATTCGACTATCTAAACATGCGATGGATACAAGACTGGTAAAAACACAATGGCGTTGGTGATGACAGGCATGGGTGCTCGTCAATATGCAAGTAATGCTGAGAACGAAGGGATATACAAATGGGAACATGCGAGAGCGAACGAAAGCAGAAAAAGGAATATAAACGACGAAGGTGAACCAGATATAAAGATAAGGTAGAGCCCACACCGAAAAGGACGGAAGTGGAAAGCGCAACACCCCAGGCAGGCGCAGAATCATCGGCGATCGACGTCGACATTGAAGGTTTGTTCATCTATCCATAGTGAACCCTAATGAAGAAAGCGACGATGAGCACACCAATCCCATATAAATACTGTGAGAAAACATGTCCTACATACCCTCTAGTGGTCGTTGAAATCGGCTTGAAATCGGTTCGTCCCGAATCGACAAAGTGACGGAGGGCATCTGCCCAGTCATCCCGAGAATCCCAGGTGATTTTGTGGGGGGGATCGACCTCCACGGGCATCACCTGGCTGACCTGGCCGCACTGGATGATGATGACGACTGTGCCAATCCCTCCTGCGCGTCGGCAGCGGTCCTCCCGTCGCTTGATATCCTCGGCGACGAGGGGATCGGAGTTGGTGACGTATGTGCGAGGGACGATATGAGTACCCTTAAGGGTGAAACTGTGCAAAAACGGATTAGGTAATGAAAAGAAGCGTTGGTCGAAAACAAAACTAACCACCGAAGAGGATCAGAAGTGTTATGGTGGCTGAGTTCGATCAACAACGCCTGTTGCCGAACGTTCGCGGGAAGACGCTTCAACTGAAGGGCTTGGAAACCCGCCCAGCTGAGCAAGCTTTGGTGGGCGGAGGTGAACTTGCGAAGATTCTTCGCGATGTTCTCATCGGAGTGACCTCCTGATGATTGTTTGGCGGAAGACATCTGGGAAGCGGTGTGCTGGCAAATGGCTTTGTGCGATGACCAGTGACTCTTCTGGCATTCTTGGGACTAAATGGATAATCAGGAACGAACTCGCGAGAGGGAACAAAGTCGTTACTCACGCAATACTGGGTGGTCATCTGATGGGGTAAAATAGAAATATGTTAGCTAGGCGGAGAGGAAGGAAGATAGCCAAAAACGTACACATCCACCGCATAAGCGGAAACGACCAGTCGATGGTGACTCTACGGTCCCGCATGTGTCGCAAAGGCGGTAGCCTCGTTCCTTATGGTGGGAGGAACCAGAAGGGGTGTGATAGTTGGCGGCGGCGGGCTGAGAATAATATGCAGTAGCCATTGTGTTGAGGAATAATAGACAGGGATCGAGAGTGAGAAGACTGCTGTTGGTATTGTGTTGTCCAAGCAACCGACGAGGGATGGGTCCAAACAGCCATTGTTCAAGATGTTATATACGAAACGCAGGTGGATCTCGGGATCCACGTTTGGATGCAGTGCGTGTGTGGTGTATTGTGAATGTCTCAGTTGAATCGGTGAAGAACAAAAAGTCGAGAAAACGCTTTTGTCTCTGACGTCGAGAGTGTGGGCCATCTTACCGATCTTTTTGTGTTCAAAGATAACGCAAACCTGGGCACGAGCAGAGCAGTGACTTCCAGAATTTGGACAATACAATAAAGCAGGGAGTTAGACGGTATCCTGGGCACTCGTGGAGGTGCAAGACAAAAAGCCAGAAGGAGCTGTCACCCAAATCCGGTTGTTTGTTGTTGTTGACGCTGTCTCACTTCACAATTAACTGGGCGCTTCAACAAAGGTCGTCTGCCGACTCTCGAGAGCTGCTGGAACTAGTTCCCTGCCGACTCTTTGTCTTGTCGCATTTCCCCTTCGAGAATCTACAAAGGGAGTTCCATATGGGGATCAGTGTCCCCGCCTCTTTGCATGGCGATCGCATTCCGGACAATGTCGGCCCCAGCGTCGACCCAGTATCTCCCAACTCTCCTGCCCTGGAGGGTACCATCGCAATAATAAACGCCTCTGTTAGACTTATCGTAAGAGCCCCTTCTAGCTGCTATGCTAATTTTTGCTAGCCAGACGGACTTTCCGACTCTCCCGAGACAATTGTCTCCGTCACGAACAGGTTAGCGCATCAATCTTTGACAAAAGAGCCTCTCCTACACGTAGGTCCGTTCGAGAAGCCACCTAACGCTAAGTTGGTGAAGTCCCGAACCGTCCTCTGCGCGCCACTCGTCGGCTCGATCTCACACCCAAGCCTGGACAACAATTGTCTTCTCCCACCCTTTTGTCAATCTCTGGAGTAAACCTCCACTGACAAAGAGTTTCGGCATTCTAGGTCTCCACCTTAATCAATATTCTCAGGCACTTCTACCTTCCGAATGAGATCCTAAAAGATGGCTTTGGTGCTTCTGCTCCCGAGCGTCTAATGCACGCCGATACTGTGCTACCGCTCGATCATCCAAATATTTACTTCCCCCATCCTTGCACTTCACTCCACGCCGTTAGAATGGGTTCAAAGTTTAGGAATTTCTATTCAAAAACCCTTGACCCTCCCTCACCTTCCCCTCGTTCATCCGGATCTGCCAGGGAGTCCTCGGCGTAGCGAAATGACCGCATCACGATGTGGTCTTATTTCGAGACCCTACCGTCGGCCACCTAACCTTCCTTCGCCTCATCTCACAACTTCAAGTAAAACACTCTGTTGACTGCGGCGTCGTGTTTGCCTCGCTCAGACCAAAGTCCCGATCAATCCAATTGGAACCATGCAGTGTGGTCCGGGTTTTCGTTCTTGCTGCATTTTGGTGAACCCTGAAACCTCCAACTTTCGAATTGCCCGTGAAGATGTTCGCAAATTTGTTTTTAGATGCGACAAGGGATGAATGCTGATCAACGTATAAACCTGCATGTCTGTTGTGCGTATTGTGGGTTCGCCGTCGCACTTTCCATTGCGATCGAACTCATGCTGTTCACTCTTTTCACCGAGATACCTTAAACCTTCGAGCCCTTCTGTTAGACTCGCATGTTGCTCTCGGTCGTCATTGGATGCTACTCGTACTAGAACCCGATTTTGCGTCACATTCGCCGACTATTAGAGTATCACCGCAGATTATAATGGAGATCGGGTCAATGCTTGTTAAACGTGATTGAAACGCGCTGCGTTAATCTGAAGATGACCTCGCATTGTACAACAAAGCGGTGGACTCGTTGGGGAGTTACGTAACGACCATTCACGAATATCGTCGCAACCGCTTCGATCGTTACAACATCGCCAAACTCTAGCGTGGAGTTGGGGAAGGGAGGCAGACACGATCCATTCCCTTCTCCAAATCTTCGACATGAAGTGAAAGAAATCCGCGGAGGCCTGCCATGATCTCCAACCCCGTCGGCCTCTCGTACGGATCCCGATGACAGCCGAAGATTAATGTCACGAAACTGGGTGAAGAGGATGTATGTGTCTTCCTCCTCACAACCTTCTTGGGATCAGGATCGTCGACGAAGGCAAACTTCCTCCGTGTAAATATCTAAGAAATCACTTTGATCAAGGAAAACCATGATCACCCACTGGTCGATTTGTCCGTTATCGTCCGCGAGCATGTCGTCCTGAATATAAAATTACCAGTGAATTGGAGAGACGTGATGAGTATTGAAGAGGACGACACACACCGGTTTCACTTTGGCGTGAAGGAGATCATGTTCGTCGGTAGATGTAGGAGCGATAGCAACCTGGAAAATCTGGTACAATCAAAACTCCTGGGAGCGGATTGAATACCCATCTGCAAGTTCTTTGGGAAAACGCAAGGTGACCGACATGAGAAACCTTGTAAAAGGGTCAGGGAAGAAAATGCTATTGGCCCAGTGACCGTGACACGGACAATGGAACCTCGTCGAAGTCTGGGTGATACACAGGTGGGTTGTACGTATCAGACGCCACCGAAGCGCCGGATCCTTGGTTAAAAGTTTTCCTCCTGTAGCAAAAATTGGCATGTCACTGTCAGCATCCTTCGCATGGACCGAGTCAGATTGGGGACATCGAGTGAAGGGGTATGAGCGGATGAAGCCATCGGAGAGCCGTAACATAAGCATGCGGGTATCAATCACCCCCACGGAATGGAGGGATGTGGTCGGAGAAAATAACCTGTGATCCTTGAAGGACTTTGGCGAAAGCGACGGAAGTTACGGAGCTGCAATGGGCTGGCAGTGTCCCTTACCTCACCGCGACAGATTCACAACACCCTGTATTGAAAGCATATACTCGACGATGATCGGAGGCGAAACAATCTCAAAGAATCAGTCGTACTGGAAAAGAATGATGATCACCTTGAGGTGGTTACTTTCATGTCAGTCTCCGCTTGGAGGGGAGGTCGGCTGGGATTTGGCGATTGGGGAGTATACCCAAGTCCTAGGGTTTCAAATGCTCTGCTTGGATGCGTTCAGACTACAAATGTACTTACCCGAGGATTTCCAGGCAACCAGGGCAGAGGCATGGAGAGTTCAAGACGTTTGCCCAGAGAAACATGACGAGCCTATTACGTAACCCAGATTTGGCGACAACCACATCTGGAGCGCCTGACCACAATTGTCCCTCTGCTCTCAACTCCATCCTCAAACAACGAATGGCTGCTCTGGCCACACAAACTCGCGCTTCCACGGCGACACCAACAGACGCCTCTCGCACCGTCACCCAACCGGCTGAAGGGTCGGGAAATGGCCCAGTCGGTGCTCTGCGCTTAAGAGGAGGTCCGAGAAACGGACGAAGACCAACTGCACATGTCGCTTGGACAGAGGATGTAATCGATAATGAACATATGGGAAAGAAGAAAACCAAGAGTGCGTGTTTCATCCGTCGCTCACTTTTGATTGTGGTGAAGACTGATGGATCGGTTTATGCTACAGTTTGTTGTATCTACCACAAACCGAGGAGGTTCGACGAGTCTTCTTCAGACGAATCATCTTCGGATTCAGACTCGGACTCGTCGTGTGACCGACCCCATAGCCATCGTAACCATAATCATGACCGACCAAGAAGAAGACCTTCGCCTGATCGCGATCCGGGTCGTGGTGATAATGCTGGATCTGGTGGTATGAGAGATGGCGGTAGTGGAGGGGGAGCGGTGGTGAACGAATTACCAGAAGAACCTGAGGCGAATGCGTATGAGCGGATACCCAAGGGGAGTAAGAAGGGGAAGATGAAGGCTGACAGTTGAGGACCGTTGTCGTGATCCTGGTGTGTCCTTTTCTTCACGTTGGCTTTTCGGGTTGTGCTCATATCGCCGTCGCCAGGGGTTTTCTTGGAAGTAGTACATGTCTTATACCAGCCCTCTGTAATTCGCCGTCATCTCTTTCCCATCGCATTCACGCATCGAGCTGTATCGTAGAGCATGTGCTACCATAAATTTTGTTGTTTTCCGTTGATTGACTTCGTAGCCTCCGTTGAATTCCTCGTCGCGCCGAACGCAAATCGCGTTTCTGTCCTGTACCATCACCCCAGACTCTGGTTCGCTCAAGCAGATATCTCCCACTTGAATCTCTTACTACGCAAACCGGTGATTCTCCGTTCCCGATCAGCAACAGTTCCTCCCATGGGTCCCTTACTACCATCAACTAGCCAGGATGATATGACTTGCCCGTCCAAATATCCTCACGCGCCAAACCATTCCAACCGGCTTACCTGGCTTCACTTCAAGAAACCTGCTCAGATACTTCGTCATCGCAGATCTCTCCTAGTACTAGGTGTCACCCTCTTGTTGTTCTGTCTCTACACCCGTCTTGGACTGCCTCTCCTCGGGAGACAATCGCATCTTGCCTCAATTCTCAAGAACACCTCTCGGTCTTCGGTCTACAAGAACAACTGCTCTGTTATCCTCTCCTCTCCTAACGAAAAGAAAGAAACAACGCATTTGAAGTCTGGGAAACCACCAACAGTCAACAGGTCCATCCTCGACAAACTCAACTGTCTCCATCTCAACTCCCAAGACGATCTCGACGACCTCCCATGGTTAAAAGCCCTCTCCCACCCAAACCTCACAAAACCCCCACTCATAACCCACATCCCCTCCACCCACCCCCACCCGCATCCCCCTCCCGCACCCCCAACAACACCCTCCATCGACTCCCACTTCTGTTCCTACCACTCCCACTCCCACTCCCACCCCCCAAAATGCCGTTTCCTCCTCCCCTCCTACATCCCCGAACAACTCTCCAAATCCCATCTCCACCTAACCCAACTCATCCTCTTATCCCGCTTACTCAACCGTACCCTCGTTTTCCCGAATGTGGGGAGGAGTAGGATGGGGGCTTGTGCGAGGTGGGAGGGGGGGATGTATTGGGATGTTGAGAAGGTTATTTTGGGGGTGCGGGAGTGGGCTGGGGCTGGGGGTGGGGGTGGGGTGGTGGAGATGGAAGAGTTTAAGAGGTGGTTGGTTAGGAGACCTGATAGGCCCGCCGCACAAATGGTTCAAATTTCTCCATTGACTTCTCCTCGAACCTTTCTTGCGACTCAACCACCCACTTTGAACACGATGGAACGAAATGGGATACACCTCGCTTCGTACCTTCCTGCTAATTTCGACCTCGATGGGACTGGAGCCGACGCGACTGGAACAACGAAATCAAATGGGCTACATGAATATTTCAAGAAAAGGTCTCCGTGCTTATCCAAATCGAAATATTTCTCGAGGATGGACTTTTCGAGGTACCCGCTTTTGTCTATCAGGTTACCTGATAACGCCTCGTCCTCTACGCCTGCCGTTCCTACTTCTGGTGATCAAGGCGAGCTGAATGTGTCGCGATCGATTGGGTTGGACCTCGTTGATCTCTTACACGAACAAATCGGACGTTCCTCTCCTCACAACCTCCCTGGCGGTCTAACCAGCACCGACGAAACACCCGCCAACTTTCCACAAACTCGAACTTTCTCCCATGGAGATGAAAACGCGGAAGTGTTAGTAATCGATTACGACCTCCGACATCCCATCTTCCCCTCCCTCCCCCCCCTCCTCGCATACTCCCCCCGCCTGGTCTCCCTCGCAGACGTGTTGATATCACGAGTAGGAAACGGTTTTCTGGGTGTGCATTGGCGGATGGAGAGCGTTCCGAGGGAGGGGTTGGGAGTTTGCGTTGGTGAGTTGGTAGGAACGATTGAGAGGTTGTTAAGTGGGGAAGGTAAAGGGATGAAAGACGTTTGGTTAGCCACCGACTATCCATTCCCTATATCTGGGAAGGGTGGTAGGAGGTCGGGTACCTTCAGATCTATCACTGCCGAACATGTGGATGCTATGAATGTGTTGAAAAGTGCTTTTGGTCGAGGTGGGAGGTTCGATGGGGTGAGGCTTTGGGGGTTGGACGAGGTTCTGCCGCTTGTTATTAGTGGTGGAAGAAGTGAGCGGTGGGAGGAGGGTGATGAGTTGTTGGAGGATGAAGGGGTGTTGGGTATATTGGATAAGTTAGTTGTTAGGGAGGCGGTTTGGTTTGTTAGTGGTGCTAAGGGGTGTGGGCGCGTTAGGTTAGTCTTTTGGTCGTGTATGCGCTTTGCGTTTTGATGGTCGGGGCTAACGGACTCTCAGTTCTTTCACTAGGGAGATTGTCGACTATCGGAAAGAGGCTGTTGAGCAGGGGAGGGGACTGAGGAATGTTGTAGACTTGTTTGGGTAGTCGTTGACCGTGATTGTCCCACAGGGAACAATACAGAAGAAAGATGTGAAGAGATCATAGCGCCGGCATAAGTCTGGCCTAATGAATAAACAGGCACGCATGGACAGATAGACGGACGGGACATGCTCATGTCATTGTCATACTTTTACTCCCAACCAGCCGTCCCATAATCCTTCGCCCACCACGGCCCCCATAAGCCCAATCGTCCAAAGCTTACTCCCGAGGAGCACCCCGTCCAACACCAGCAAACTGAGGCCTGAACTCTCCAGGAGCACTCTCCTTCTTCCTGTAATCTTCCCTGTCGCCACGGGGTGGGCGGTAAGTGCCCTCTCCTCCACCTTGACGGACTCCTGCGGGACGAGGGGGGCGAGCGGCTTTCTTATGTGTTTGGGGGACGATCTCGTTGGGGAGGTGGAGCCTGTTATATCGAACAACGTGATGAGCGAGATGTGATGTAGGATGGTAGGGATGAGATGGGGGCAAGGAGGAGGCGTACCATTCGCGGAGGTACTCGACACCCTCGGGAGTCAAGGTGTAGTAATACCACTGCCATGAGAATTGGGTCTTGACGAAACCCTTGGAGGTTAAGCTCTGCATCGCTTTGATGACCTCGAGGTTGGGCATCTCGAGTTCTTCGTGCTTGGGCGCATTGTAATCTTTCTTGGCAACCAACACTCCCTCTGGTAAAAAATGTGAGTTAGCGAGAGACGGAGGCGGTTATGGGGGGGAATTGGAAGGACCTTTGAAGAGGTTCTCGTAGATGAGGCGCCTATTTTGCTTGGAGATGATCATGCTGGGCGAAATCGGTTTTTAAGGGTCGGAAGCTGCACCATGAATCCCATCCAAAATCAATACACCAAAACCCTTCCATTTCCATCCAAAGCGATCCAATACGTACTGCAAAAACGTCAGTTCGCACTTATTCTGGCCTACATTTCAGAGAAACATGGAATAGGTCAGCGGGGGTATCCACAGTATACCAAAGCCATCCATTCGAGCCCAGTGCACCGATTGGGCTCGAACAACTTGGATAACGTTTGGAAGGGCGTTTAGAGGAGATTTGGAGACTTACGGGGCGTGAAGGTGGCGAGTTGGGGGACTGTTGAGTCTTGAAGTCGACGATGGTATGCTTGACTGCTGTTAGCGTTGCAAGCCCCAGATCGGAGTGTGAAGTTCTCTCGCGTGGCTGCCATGTGCTCGCCGCCGCAGGACTAGTGTTGCTGCTAAGCCGAGGCGCTTCGCAGCTGAGTTAGCTTATTTGTAAATAAGTTGCAGTTACCAATGTCCTCCGCGGCTGCAAAGTGGCTGCGAAGACTTAGCAAAGCGGGTGGCTGACATGACAGGGCTAACCAATATTCCTCATCTGGTGTGAGCCATTGCCCGAAGCCGTTGATTGCGATGCCAAAAATGCAATGGAATTCATGGAATATTTGTACAACGAAAGCGAGCCATAGTCCTACTGAGCTACTACACCTACGACAATGTCCTCGACCTATTGCAGGTGTCCCGACCCTTCAGACTGCAACTGTGCCGGATATCCTCCTAACCCTCCCTTTCCGAGTCCTTTCGTACATATCCCTACTGCGAATCCACAATTCAGTGGATACTCACAGCAACTTCATCACCGAAGTCCAACAACTCCCCCCCGGGTCACACTACCATCTCATACCTCTCAGGAATTTCACAGTCCTCATCCATGGGCCTCCCCACACCCTCCCGGCCCTCCGTTGTACCCTTACTGGCCCATGGCAATCCCACAAATACACCCCCAACAGTTTCGGCAACCCACACCCCCCGGAAAGGCAACCCCTAGCCTACGAAACCATTCCGACATTGAACGGAACCCGAAAACGCAGAGCGGCAAACCCGGGCACCTCGACTCAAGGCCCGAGGCCTCCAAAGCAAAAACGGCGTCGAATCAACGAAAATGAGTTACTCACTACCGCGGCCGTGTGTGGTGTTGGCCTGTCTGTATCGACTCGGACAATCAGGGACGTCGAGAGTGGAACCCCAACCCCGGCAGTAACTTCTACTTTGTTGGGCGAGAATCCAGCTAATCGGTCGTACGTGTCGTTGGTCCGGAAGGTGAAGCAGCCATCCATGAACATTGCAACGGATGTGTGGTATTTTTTGGTTCCGCTGTCCGAGGATCGCAATATGAGACCCATAGAGTTGCCAGGTGGTGGTAAGTTCCTGTCTGAGAAGCCCGAGTCCCCATATGTGGCATGTCGACTGTGCCAGTGAGTTACAAGACCAGTAGTGTCATACAAGAGAGGCTAATTTGCGTGCAGTTCACAGGAGAAGTGGCGGACTTGGAAGTGCATGTCCGGAATGGCGACGACAATTCGTAAACATCTCGAAAAGGACCATGGCGAAATGTGGAGAGGGGTGGTGATCACGGAGAAGCTTAAAGGGTGGGAGGAACTGAAAGCTGGTTGTCGTCCTGGGTTATCAGAGGTTGGGTGCAACGAGCGTGAGCCCTTTAGTGTGAAAGGTTTTCTCGATCACCTCGTCAAGTGGATTGCAGTTGATGACCAGGTGAGAAGTTGCCATATTCGACGAGAAGGTTACCGCTAACATTTGTGGGTCCAGTCCATCAATGTTGTCGAGTCCGAGGAGTTACGCGACCTCTTGCTCTTTGTTGGCAGTGAGCTGAAGGATGGCGACATACCTCACCGAACAAAGCTGGCTCAACTGCTGATTGAGAGGTTTAGAACAGAAACGGAGCTCCTTGCCCATGATACGCAGGTGAGTTGCTGTCGAGTTAATTTCAAGGTTTCAGGCACAATCGCTGACTCGGACATGCTTGTCGATTCTTTTGCTAGAATGCTCTCGGAAGAATAGCATTTACTGCTGATGCCTGGTCAGACCCTGCAAAACAAGCGCACTTAGGTGTCACCGGGTCCTGGATGTCCAAGGTCGAAGGGCGTCTGGTTCTTAAGACATGATTAATTGCTTTCCGTCGCCTTGAGGAAGGGCATGCTGGGGCAAAGATGGGTAAAGTTTTCATGGATGTTGTGAAGGACTATGGAATCACCCATAAGGTTTCATATTACTCATTCCTTACTTTTCCGAATCAAAACTCATGGTTATCCTCCAGATTGGGATGATGACGATGGACAACGACTCATGTAACGACACGATGATGCACTACATTGAGGGTGAGATGTGGGAGTTGGGAATTCCATTTGATGAGGTGGGAAACCATGTTCAGTAGGTGTCCAGTTCTCCTGAGTGGTGATCAACTACATCTAACATCTCATATGTAGATGCTTTGCACACATAATCAATCTTGCAGTCCAAGATGCTCTTGAAGTTCTCAAGAATGGCATCGACACCCACCCTGCTGCCTTACCTCCCCCCATCATCGATGATCCAGGGTATGATGCTGCCCTTCATAGTGACCCCATTGGGAGCTGTCGGAACTTGGTAACAGCTTGTCGAGCATCTGATGAGCGACGAACAGATTTTCAGAAGACAATCTGCGAGGGGAATGAAAAAAATATGTTTGACGTTCAACTTGCCAAGAATGAGCTCTTGCGAGAGTGCAAGACTCGATGGTCGTCAACAATGCTGATGGTGGATCGCACCCTTGAGTTGCATCCAGTGAGTCTCATGTATCTCTGCAATGTATCATGTAGCTGATTTATTGGCGGTGTTGGAGGCTATTGAACTTTTCCTCAATCATGTCCGACAAGCTATCATCTCCCATCTCGCTTTGTCAAAATCTGAACAGGAAGTCTTGAGAGATGTCACCACATTTCCCACACAAAATTCAAGAGGTTCTTTCTGCTGAAAAGACTCCTACAGCTTCACTGGCACTACCTTTGTATGAGATGCTTCTCTATATCCTGAAGGAATGCCAAAAAGAACTCCCCCAAATCGCTCATATCATCGCTGCTGCCATCCGAAAAATTGAAGAGTATGTATTCAAGTCTCGCAAGTCTCGCATTTATGTCTTGGCTATGAGTATGTGACCTTTTTTGACTTGAGTATTATTGATTCAGACCATCTTATCTCAGTCATCAACCCTATGATGAAGCTTGACTGGATTGAAAAGCACTGGACTGATGATGAAGCCATCCAAGCAAGGGAGTGGGTCAAGGCAGCTGTAAGTGAAACTCATTTGTGATTTTATGTCTGGCTCAAAATGTTCATTACAGATGCTTGAGTTTTGTCAAAGCCTTTGCAAGTCCCTACTATCATGCCAATCAACACCAGTTGCTGTCTCAGCACCCTTGTGTGCTGCCTCGCAATCTCAAGTCTGTGGAATCCACAACATCCTTGCACTTTCGAAGACTTTGTCCCAGTCAAGCCTCACATCAAATTTGTCAGATGATGGCAGGTTGGATGGAAGGATGGAGCTTAGCGAAGCTGAGAAAGAAATTGTGAAGGGGGCTGCAGATGAGAGAGATCGTCTTGCAGTCGAGCAGGAGTTGAATAAGTATATTGAATCTCTCCCAGTCCAAGGGCTAGAGGAGGCTCAGGATCTTGATCTCATTGCATGGTGGCAGGTGTGTACTTCTTGTCTTAGTTCTCATTTCTTGTCCCATGACATCACTCGCTGTTGCAAATTCACATTGACTATTGTAATATTTTAGGGACATGCATCAGAATTCCCGCTGCTCTACTGAGTGGCCCTTGACATCCTTCCCGTTCAAGCCACAGCTGTTCCGTGTGAATGGGTGTTCTCATCCAGCAAGGAAACAATTACAGCTCGTCGCTGCAAACTCTCGCCTCTGATGCTCGAGATCTTGCAAATCCTCAAGTACACCTTCTGTCATGAGAAGCTCGACTTTCTGGTCGACTATCATGTTGATACCCCAGATGAGCTTGCAAAGAATCCAGAGCCTTCTCGAGAACAGATACAAGAGTTGCTTGTCCAAGGGCAGCTTGACAAACTTGTGCAGATCCTCAATGATACAGTACCTGAGCTGTAGTAACAGATAGTAATATAATGTGGTATTTCTACTTGGACATTCGTGCAAAGCTCTCGACAGTTGGCTACAACAGTGGGCGAAGCCATATTTCCATACACAGTATCTCCACGTGCGCGGAAAATTTTTTTTTTTTTTCTTGTCCAGTTTATTGTCCATCGGGTCACCCCATGTAAGACTTTACACTATGTAGCATAACACAGGCCTCCACCCATTTACTCCTGCACTCCGAGCATCCGTATGCTCTCCCCTTCAGGCAAAGCCCCCCAGGGATACCACGGCCAACTCCTACGTGTGGAGCATGCATTCCCAAGCGCTAGATGTGTGTGCATACTCGTGGTTGTGGTGATTTGGCAGTTAAGTGCTTGGTCGCTGGAGCGATCTTGCACGAATGGGGGGAATGCTAAACAGGAGAGAGAAAGTAAGTATGTAAATGACCTTCCTTGCCCCTAAACTATCTGAGCCCTTCGAGCGCAAGCGTTGGTGTATGAGTTGGTGTATTCATCGATAGGCCACATTGGGCAAGTCTTCGAGCACCTAAACATTTCTGTAGTGGGTATCCGTCCGAATTGATTTGAGAGGCAATGAGAAACTTCACCAGGTTATGAGTCCCTTCCAAAGCATCTGTCAAAGGGAGTGTTTGAACTCTGCTCACTCATCATCTGGAAGATGAAGATGGACATCACCAAATTGTCTATGCAGTCTGCCGGTGTCGCCAACAAATAGAATTGTCTCCTGCATCCCTTCCTTTGTCCCGAGGAGGTACTGAAGGTTCTTCGCCTCTCTTCCGATTTGCCTCTCCATTTTCCAGCGTTCACGTCGATACAGCGGACAGTCGAATAGGAAGTGGTGTACAGTTTCCTCAGCGGTGTTGCACTCGCATTGTGGGGATAAGACCTTTCATATGCGGTTCAGGTACTTGTTGAGTGCAACATGGCCGGTTCGTAGCTGTGCGAGCAGACTCATTTGGGTGCGAGTGAATTTCATCGTAGCTTTGCGAAATGTGCTTGGCGAGAGGCGTGGGTCAACAGCTCGTATACGATGGATGCGGGGGGATTCTTTCATTCAGGCATTCCATTTCGCCTTTAGTTTCTTGTGGTAGTTCTGCTTCAGCGATGAGACACTGCTTGGAAGGGGGCCGTGAGTGAGGATACGTGGTAGCAAGGTGGATATACTTGATTTCCCCTCTGCTGCTTTCTTCGCCTCTACATCTGCTTTCTCGTTGCCCTCGATCTCATCATGTCCAGATACCCAAATGAATGTCAGCTTGTAACCAGATGGTTTACTCTGTACTATGGCATCGGCCATCTGATTCAGCTCATCGATGAGGTAGTGTCCTGGTCGTGACTTTCGAACTCCAGTAGCCTGGATGATCGCCTGGTTGTCAATGCTAATCGAGGCAGACCTTCTATCCGGTGTTTGAGCAACGAGATGGCAAGCAAGTATGGCTCCGACTGCCTCTGCTTCATAAGTGTTATGCTCAGTGATAGGTCCAAGGTGATAGTGTAAAGAATTGGGGTTGCGGTAGCGGCGACACAGGACCGCTGCCGCCCCGACTCCACCTTTGTATCCCAATCCATCTGCATACACCTGCACTTGGGCATCATTCTCCTTGTGAATCCTCTTTGATTCCTCTCTCATTGATGCAATCAGGATTTTGAACTTGGGGGAGTAGTTCGGGTGCTGGCGAAAGGGCATGATCTTTTCGACGCGATCAGGGAGTATGGAGTAGCGTTGGATGAGGGTTTGTGACGGCGGAGCATGCCGTTTTACAGGACGTTGGGCGCTTTTCTGAACCCATGCATACAGTGGGTGTGTATCCGAAAGTGACACCAGTCATATCGCTGCTCGATGGCAAACCTTCTCAAGGGTTATGTCCATAGGGGCCACATCTGCTAAATGCTCGAGCATATCTGTGGGGGATGAATGCAAAGCACCAGTAATTGCCACCAGTACCTTCCGTTGGGCCTTGCCAAGTCCCTTTGCTGCACCGACCGATCCGCTGTCTTTCTTATTGCCAGGCTTCCTATGGATGGGGGTGTACCAAATGTCAGCAGCATACATGATCTTAGGGATGGCAATGGACTGATATAGCTGCCTCATGAGCTTAGGTTTAAGCCCAGTTGACGGCCTTGCCATCCTCTGAAACGCCATCACCCATTTTGCACTCTTTGCAACCACATTCTTAACCTGCTCATTCCACCGTAGCTCCTGATCGAATATGACTCCAAGCATCTTGTGATGCTGGACTGGCTGGATATGTGTTCCACGAAGGATGAAGTCAGGTCGTGGCTCGGGGATGGTTTTCCGAACGAGGAAGGGGTGTTTGACACGACATTGTGAGAAGTCAATTATCGCAAATTTGCTGGTCTCGAATTTCGAGTTGTGAGACTCTGCCCAGTCAAAGCCTCCCCCTGGCTTCGTCATGAGTATCTGGAGCTTCTCGTGTGTCTCCTGAAAGTTACGCCCTTCCACATATATCGCAGCATCATCCACAAATGCAACTGCTTCTCCATTTCCCTGAGTGATATCCAGGAGGTCGGCGTTATAAAAGAGGAAGATGATCATGGAGAGTGGGTCTCCCTGGCCTATCCCATTGTCGATGACCATCCAGTCGGAGAGATAGTCATCAAACTTCAGCTTCGTTCGTCGGTTCTGAAGTGTGAGCTCAATCATTTCCACAAGCTGGGTGGGGACTCGACGCATCCGCATATTGTGGATTAGGCGATTGGTGACAGCATTTGGGAAGGCGCCTTCAATGTCAAGGAATAGGATGGAGGCAACACGGCGGTTACGCCACGATGAGCGTATTCGGTCGATGAGGAGGTGTAAGGAATCTGTGGTGGAATGTCCTGGTCTTCCTCCGAAGTGGTTGGCAGGAAGAAGTTCATACTTTTCACATACAAAGACCACATCTTCTGCAAGCATCCCTGTGAACAACTTTCCGAACACGCACAAAAGTGCAATGGGTCGAAAGGACTTAGCTAGATCATATCGTGATCGCCCGACTTTCCTCAACACTGTGGTAATCCATTCCAACCATCCATCGTAGTATGCATTGAGATGAGGAATAGCACTGAAGATGAAGTAGAGATAGTCGACCAGGATGTCCAAGCAGTTTATGAGGACGCTGTTGGAAATCTCATCAGGACCAGCTGCCTTGTATGGTTTCAACTTTCCAATCATGCGAGTGATCCGTTCTCGGGTGACTGTACTGGTGTAGTTGATGGGAGGGGGGTATGTATGGTTGGTGGGGACTGAGGATGTAGCAGGTTTCGGGGGAAAGAATGACCAAGCAAGGGTCTCGCTCTTCTCGGCATTCGTCCTAGCCTCGCATTGTTGCCCGCCCGCATCAGCAAACTTTAGCGTTGGTATCCTGGTGCGCCCCCCATCACCTGCAGGCTCAGCAATGTACTTGCTGGCGATCCACATCTCCCTCTCCTCCACCTCCTCCAGAAAGTTTACCCAGTGCTCCGTCTTTGCCCTTTCGATTGCCTCAGCATACAGAGCACTGACTTTTATGTGTTCTGCATGTGAGGGGTGATCTGCAACTGTTCTGAATTGATAGGAGATGTTACTCAGCTTGTTCGTTTCTGTCCTAAGGTCAGATAGGCTCTTCGTCCACCAGCGCCGTGAATGAGGGCATGGTTTGTTCATTGGAACGACTTCTTTCATCACATTCTGGACTGTGGTTGTTAAGTCAAGAGCAGCCTGCGCAAGCTGCTCCTTATTGGTGATCAGAGACGGAGTGGGGATAGTTTGGAGTGCAATCGTTAGATGTTCACGGAATTTCTTCCAGTCGGTCATACAAAAATTGTAGGAGGGAGGAGGAACCTTTCGCAGGAGGGTGAGATCAAAGACTGTCTGGATGGGTACATGGTCAGTCCCTGGTCCTCGCAAATGCGGCACTGCAGCACATGAAATCAGCATTTCTTCGAGGTTACAAGAGCCAAAGACATTATCTGGGCGTGTCCAGTTTCCTGATGTCCAATGCCTCAGTGTTGGGACATCCTTCGGGAGAAGCTGGTACATGTCGTATTCAGCAGCGAGGTCAATCACAAGCTGTGCTGCTTGGAGTTTTTCAGCTGTGAATAGCTGACCGTTCCATTCTTCATCCCAGAAGGGGTGATGCCAGTTGAAATCGCCTCCCCAGAGGACATAGTCGTTGTCATTCAAATTGATGTTTGGGCGGTTTGTTCGGATGTGTTTGTCGAGGAGGTGGAGAGCATCATCGTAACCAGCATCAATGTAGAGGTTGTAAATGGTGAAACGGCCGAAGTCGCTGTGAAGTTGCAGAGCTGTCACATCATTTGTTCCCTCGACAGTGATCTCAGAGTATTGGTTGGTGTCAATATTCGCATTGACGAGGATGACTGACCTGATTTTAGAATTGTTAGTTAGATGGGACGACGGATACTGTACCCGCCACTTGGAGTTTGCTCTCGTCTTCCCAAACATATCAAGATATGGTTCCTGAATCAAAATTATATCCCAGTCCTCGTGGATGGAAGAGTTTATTAAGTTATTTTGGCAAGACCTGGAATGATTAAGATTTTGTTGCCATATGCGTAGCTGGCACTGTGGAGTATTGCTCCAAGTCTCAGACATTTAGACGGGTGAGCTCAGAGGGATCTGCGGGGTCAGGAGCCTGACTACCATCGCAGCTATATCGGCCATTATCTGGCACTTCGAATCGATTACTGCCAGTCAGGAAGGGAGGGGTACGGCCACGTGTAATGTTACGAGCTGCAGGGACGAAGCTGAGAGTAGTCTGATGAGGACTGCGGGGGGCTGAGGGATGTGGTCGGCGAGGTCGGCGATCAACTGTCATCCAGTCTTGGCTGCTGTCATGGAAGGGCTGGCATAATGGTCGCATTTTTGGTGGGGCAAGGGCCTGTGTCCAGGCCTCATCTGTGGGGAAATATGGCATGGAGTTCTCCTGCATCCTCTCATCGAGGTCCAGGCATTTGCGGAGAAATGTAGGGCAGAATCTCGACCAGCTCATGTGGTCCGACTCACATGAGACACAGTGGGGGTTGCCCTTATTGGCGCAAGCCTCGGTTCGGTGATCCTGACCACAGGTCCCACATACCTCCTTCTCAGAGACACACTCCGCGGCAATATGATTCCAACCCTGACACTTCAAGCATCGGAGAGGCTCCTTCTTGGTCTTCTCCACCTGAATTCGCTTCTGCCTGATAAGAAGCCCATTGAGAATAGCTGTATTAGCTGCTTTCACATCAGAGAAGACGAGGATAACGTGGCCACATGTCTGGGTTGGGTCTCGGCGGTAAACGGGCTTCACCCATCTTGCTCGCACTAAGCTTCCACTTGCTATTCTGTCACTGTTAGCTTCCTTGACCTCTCGCAGTGCAGATGGGATATCAGGTTGGAAGGATAAAGGAATGAAACGTGCGATAAGAGAGAAGGTTCTTGACTTCATAGATGCATTCTCGTTGAACTGGCGCAGGAAGTGTTCCCGCACCTCGTTGCTGCGGACCCAGTCAGCAGCTTCAGCACTGTTGAGCTCGAAGAGTATTCCGCCGTTGTGCAAGCGTACTAACCCCACAAACCTGTGTGAAGTATAAACATCAATCATGGTCAAGGCTTTGTTACCCTTTTTGAGGAGTGCCTCGATGCTGAATCCTTTGAAGTATGCGCGTCCTGAAGCATCTTTCGATGCATGGTCTATGAGGACCTGGCGGGCCTGAACACCCTGTCGCGCTCACGTTCTGGGGTCAAGCGGTGTGGAGGTGGTGCCCGAAGCGGGCTGAGCTGCGGGGATCGTGAGGGCTTCCTTGTACGTGTTCGCAGTGGCCGTGATCTGGCTAGAGGTATCGGTAATGCTCGTAGCTGCTGTATTAACAGCCTTTAGTACAGCGTCGGAGGCGGATGTGACTTTTCGAGTGAGTTTGTCAGCTGCTTTCTCTAGCGTCGAGGTGATGGTCGTGATGGTGGATTCAGCTACTTTGTTCAGTGTCTCGAGATGGGTTCGGACGTGGTCGTCGATGCGGGATGTGATGAGGTCCGTGGTGCTCGAGTCATCCACCTCTTGTAGTGCAAATGCAATGGATTGGAGTGCGTCAACGACCTTCGCGTTTTTCTCGATACCAGTGTAATACGTGACCTGCAGGAGTGCAGATACCAGTGAATCCACCATGACAGGCTCACCAGGGATCACGAGCAGGGTCTTCTCCAGGTGCAATCTGCCTCCCAAGGGGGACTGGATCTTTTGCGTTGTATCCTGCTCCATGTCCTCTCTCGACCGAGTCACTCCCTCCGCCGCCTTTCCTCTGGTCGGCCTATCAATAACTTTCGCACCTGGTGCCTTTGCAGTACTCGGCGATGCCTTCCCTGGCGCGTCTCCACCGGCTTTCTGCCTGGCCATCGCGGAGTGAATATCCTGGCTCCCGGAGGCCATCTGTTTGTTTTCCATTCTTTACTATACCAGGACGGGGCTCAGGTTTAGTTCTAGATGATATATGATAACTATAAAGCTAAGTATCGACGAGATTCCGTTGAGGAACGCCTCCTAGGTCAAAGTGTTGTTTCGGGGTCCTAGTCGGGGTGCCGCATAGTCCAAGTCCAAAAGCAGTTCAGTCACATGCGCGGATAGATCCGCTGCACAACTGGTAAGTGCAGGTAAGTCTTCGCAGCAACTTTGCAGTGAGTTATCTTGGCAGTAAGTGTCAATCAAAAAACTTCACAGCCAGTTAGCTTAACTTAGCAGCAACACTATGCAGGACCTTCAAGTCCAGTGAAAATCGCGCTGACAGAAGCTGAGGCAGATCGTGGCATATTGAGATGGTCATATCTAGTGTTGCCGTCGATCCGAGTTCAAATCGATTTCAACTCGAATCAACCGACTGAGTTACCCAAATCGACACAACTCGAAGAACAAATCTGAACCGAGTCAAAATCAAAATCAAAAACGAGTTAGGGACATTTTCTCAGGCGGTTCCCAAAATGGGAGCTGTGTGTTATCGCAAACAATTATCTGAGGGTGAGACTCACTCCCCATTGTCTCCTCCTGCCGCCGCACACTCCTGGTCTGGCATAACCGATATACATGTCTTCAGACCTACTCCCCTCTCAACAGCCTCCCCAAGCTGCATCGCACCCAATGACTTTCTGATGGATGGTGGTGCTTCGGCAGTAGATCTGCCACGACTTCAAAGTATTGCCTACACTTTTCGTCAGTCGCTGGGGATGGCATCGACGTGTATCGTACAAGTTATTTTGAACAATGTCAAATTTTTTCAGATTTAAGAGGAATTCCATGGGGCAAGCAGCATCATAACCACAACATTCCAACCACCTTCTCCCTGACAATGTTCGACGAGAATTCTAACCCATATCCTACTTATGTACCACATTCCGGCACTCTCCCAACAACACCCCAACACACCGAGCCACCTCTGTTTACCCCTGGCTATGCCGAGGCAACTTTCCCGCTTGCTGATCCCATCCCCTCCTCCAACTCTCACTTTCCGTATCTTCACAACCATGGCTTCCCTTCTCAGCAACAAGTTTATTCACAGCCATCCCATCAGCATTCAATTTTTCCCTACTCGTATACACAGCAGATCCCCCCTCACCAATATGCGTACCAGCCCTACCCCCTGGCTCCTTCGCATGCATGCCAAACTACTGCCCAGCAGCCTCCTCAGGCTATTTACACTGAGCCCACCAAGAGAC
This sequence comes from Jaapia argillacea MUCL 33604, assembly GCA_000697665.1. Taxonomy (NCBI): domain Eukaryota; kingdom Fungi; phylum Basidiomycota; class Agaricomycetes; order Jaapiales; family Jaapiaceae; genus Jaapia; species Jaapia argillacea. The sequence continues at coordinate 387,227 of KL197738.1, read as the reverse complement.
CTTCAAAATGAAAGGCTGGGCCTGGTGCTGCAGCTTCCCGTGCACCAAAAAACCCTCGTACGACTCAGATCGCTTTGGTGATAGGAAACCTTCTGACGTCCACCCAAACGGCTACTGTTTGTGGCGTGGGGCCCTCCATTGCACCCGATGACTCCTCGACTTTATCTCAATCATCGACAACTCTTTCTGCAGTGACTCGCACCCCGCTAGCCACCTATCCATCTCTTCGACCGCTTTGTGATGGCCCTCGAGCAAACACAGCCGCTGACATATGGCACTTCATGCAAGCTCTCGATAGTGATGTAGAACCATGTCGTGATGAATCAGAGAGCTCTTCGCCAAAGGAGGAGCCCATATTGAGAAGTCGACCAAAGTCACCCTATGTTGGGTGCAAGTTGTGCAAGTATGTGGACTCTCTCGTTTTGATCTTTGGTTTCTAACTTGTACTTTGTCGGTCTCAGGGAGTGGAAGGTTTGGAAAGTTTGTGATGGAATGACCCCGACCCTACGCACCCATCTTACAAAGTCACATCTCAATACATATAACCTCATTACACGTTTCGAGGGTCTTCGGCCGGGTGGTGGGGCAGGGGTGATGGCGAAGCCTGTGACAGAACGTGAGCCCTTCACACAAGAAGGCTTCCTTACATGTTTGATTCGGTGGGTCGTGGCTGATGATCAGGTTTGTGTAAATGATCTTCTGTCTTCCCCTTGTGATGTTAACCCTTCTTACAAGTCCATCAATGTTGTTGAATGTCCTGAATTCCAAAACTTACTTCTGTACTTGGGCCAAAATCTTGACGACTTTGATGACAGCACGATACCCCAATGCACTCAACTCACAATGAAGATTTTTGAGCAATATCGGAAGGACCATTATGCAATGATGGAGAAATCAAAGCATTCGCCTGGCTGTCACTGCTATACTTTCGATTTGTGGACTGACCGCAATCTTGATGCTTTTGGGGGTGCGACACACCATTTTTCCGCAATTGAGGATGGGAACCTCCAAATTAACTCCAACCTTATTGCTTTTCGTGAAATCAGGGGTGAGCACAGCGGTAAGCACTTGGCTGAGGTCTTCTTTGAGATTCTCAGGACACATGGGATACTGCATAAGGTATGAATCACATTTTATGCTGGTTTTCCTTGGATAACAAGTTCCTTGACATTCAAGATGGGTCACATCACAATAGACAATGCTTCAAATTGTGACACCATGATGGCAAGGCTTGAAGAGCTCTTTCGGGCAGAAAACATTCCTTTTGATCGTGATGGCAACCGTATCAGGCAAGTCAACGCCCTTCTGTTGTCCTTTAGTTCACAACTGATTACATCTATTGTCAGATGTTTCCCTCACGTGGTGAACATTGCTGTAAAGCATGTTCTTGAAGAGCTTAAAACAAACCCAATTACAATTCCCGAGGTATGAGGAAAGAATTGTTATTCCCTGGTGGAGAGCAGCGACACCTTACTGTGTCAAACATTCTCACGTACTTCGTCTCATGGTTTCAATTGCATTGACTGTGAGACCGTTCTTTATTATTGCTGACGTCAGGGTGTCTGTTCCCACACTCAGTTGAGATCACTAATTTTTGCCGCGTGTCGTTCTGCTCTTGATTTTCTGTGTATGTCACAAGTGTGACACTCCTCTATCCTTCAGTTGTGGCATCAACAACGAACGACTGCAGACCTGATCAACCCTCCTTTCTTTTGTATCATATTCACTTCTATTCTCTACTTATGCTGTGCCTATGGCTTTTTTTGACTCCCAACAGTCCCCAACGATTCCTTCAAGCGAACTGGCACCATGAATGCATCGCTGGGATCGAGTGCCTAAGCACTCTCCCTCCAACTCTCATTTTCGCCCAAAGGAAGCTGGCATAGGCGAGGGGAGGTTTAGGAGGGTTGATAGGGTCTAACTGTGAGGGTTTGGGCATCAAGGTAAATAAAAAATTCGATTTCTTGTGATTTTTCCAATAACTCACAGATTTTCAATTTTGATGTCTTTCCAGTGCCACCACCCACCCAATCCTACCCTCCCTGACCTCTCCTGACTCTCAGGATACCGCCCTGCCCCTTGTTTTTTCGATCCAACCAGCTGAACTCGCCTAACAACCCGCCACCCTACCTCTCCCCCGAGAACCACTCAGGCAGCCTCTGCGGCAGCCTGGGTTGTTTCTTTTCGATTTCACATCACTGAAACAACTACGAACGATGTAAACTCAGACTCAGCCCAAACCTCCTTAGCAACCACCTCCCCCTCACATCATCGCAGCACCGACCTCACAAGTGGTCAGACACCACCGAGGATACCTCTACACTCACCAGACAAGCCAAACGAAGCATTCGCTTCGATTGGCTTTTGTCAATTCGCTCTCAACGAGGTCTTGCCCCCTCTCACCTCCACCCCTCGCGATCGCCCAACTCCTTGTCTATACCGAAGTCCTTTCAGTACAAGGAAGTGTTGGAAGGTCTGAAGGGAGTAACTACAAAGTTACGGGCTCCGGTAAGTCAAGTAGTTCGCTTCAAAGTGTTATGCTTACCAATTCACTAATTTTCGATTTTCAGGTCTTTGCAGCACATACACCCACCCAATCACACCTCCCCTCACCCTTTCTGACCATCAGGACCCCACCCCATCACTCACTTCCTTGATCCGAGCAGCGGAACCCACCCAATAACCAACTACTCCACACCCTCCCTCATAATCCACTCAGATAGCCTCTCTGGCTTGCCTGAGTGCTTCCTTTTTGATTCCCTGTCACTTTCACAATGCCAGCTACGCTATTGTGCCGGCGCACGCATGTTGCCCAACCCGCAAACTCACGGTCTGCCCAAACACCCTGGCAACCACCTCCCCCATCAAAATCGTGCAATATCGGCCTCACGAGCGTCCAAACGCCACTACACACCCATGGAGAACCACTTGGCAGGTTGAGCAAAGCAGCTGCTTCACTCGCCATCTATTTATTCGCTCACCATCGACCCACTCCATCACCAACCTCCCACCCTCGTGATTGCTGCAAAAGCGATTGCAATGGGTTCTTTCCTCACATCTATGACCCCACACCCATCATGTGAACCGGCGCCCTCACTGAGGGCATCAGTTTCACTCGGACATTCGACTTTGCACACCACCAGTCCAATCACCCTAGTAACCACTTCCTCCCTCAAAAGCATGCAATATCGGCCTCGCAAGCGACCAAACGCCACTGCATACCCACGGAGAACCACCTGGCAGGCCGAGTGAAGCGGCTGCTTCGCTCACCATATGTTCATTCGCTCAACATCGACCCACTCCCTCCCCAACCTCCCACCCTTGCGATCGCTGCAAAAGCGATTGTGATGAGTTCTTTCCTTACATACACAACCCCATACCCAATATGTGAACCGGCGCCCTCACTGAGGGTGCCAGTTTCACTCAGACATTCGACTTTGCACCCCACCAGTCCAACCCCACCCCTCCTCGTATCATACCCCCTTGCGCTCATCCAAAATGGCACATGTTCACTATTAGGATGGAGGGAAGGGTCTAGGGGTATCACAGGACAGGTACACGGGCCCATGTAAGTAAAGAAATTGATTCTCAATATTATATTGACTAACTTCGCTTAAATTCGCTTTCAGACCATTCTACCCACCCCACCACCTCATCCCACCTCCCCTACCCACTCCACTACACTGCGAGGAAGTCCCATTCTCCTCCAGCCCGTTCAAGACATCAAAATCACCCAGCAACCTCCCACTCCACTCCCTCTCCCCTCTAACAACTCAGGCAGCCTCAACGGCGGCCCAAGTTGATTCTAATTGATTATCCATCAATTCAAGGAACTCAAACAACACTATCGCCATGCCAGCTGCGTCTGCTGTCTCGCAAATCCACTTCCGCCCAATCCACCCTACCACTCACACCACTCACTCCTCCCTATTGAAACAACACAACAACAGCCTCGCAAGTGGCTAACCAGTGCCGAGGAAGTTTCACACCTTTTATGACCTGGTGCCCTCACTATGGGTACTGATTTCGCTTGTATCTTCAACTTCGCGCCCCACCAACCCAATCAAGCCACCCTCGCCTCAAACACTCTCGTGCTTGTCCAAAACGAGTAGCATTCATTGTTGGGATGTAGTGCAGGTTAAAGGGGTGTTACAGGACGAGTAAATGGGTGCCAGGTAAGCAAAAAAACTCGATTCTAATTATTATATTCACTAATTCGCTCTTTTTCACTTTCAGGCCTTAATACCAACTCTACCACTTCATCCCCACCTCCCCTGATCGTTCCAACATGCTACCAGACAGTGCTGTCACCCACCTGCCCATCAATACATCTGAAGCCACCAACAAGCTGCCTCTGCCACCACTCCACCTCGTAACCATCATGAATGCTGTAAAACATTCATAATTGTTTCTTCACCTTACATTCGTCGACCACACATCACACAAAGTCAACACACTCTCAGAGCAGTTGGTTTCATTACTATTTTTGATTTCGTGGCCACCAACCCCTCTGCTCCAATCTTGCCTCTAATGCCCTTCCTTACAGAGCACATTCAACATAGTGAAGTAGTATTAGGGTTGGTAGAGTAGAATGACTAGGTTACAATCTCAAGGTAAGTAAAAACAATTGATTCTTTGTTAATTTTCGGCTTATTTTTTTTGGATTTTAGGTCTCTCTATTGTTTCAATAGTGGAATAGTATAATCACAACCCATCTTCCTATATATTTTCTCTTTCACCTTTTCCCCATTTCTGCCCATCCTGAACCCCCCTGCAAGATCATTCGAAAGGGGGTGGGGTCACTTTCAAAAAGTTGACCTTGCTCGGTGAGCCAACTGGTACCATGTCATTGATCAGAATCGATGTGGCGACAGACTCTCAAGAGCCTGTCAGTGCCATAAGTTTGCTTTTAATGGTGCAGAAGTATAAAAGTCAATTCTTTATTTCATCATTTACTCCATCCTTCACTCTGCCC
>KL197738.1:242387-295127 GCA_000697665.1 Jaapia argillacea MUCL 33604 | reverse complement strand
ATTGCTGCTGTCTTTTTTGCGTCTATGTCCTCTAATAGCTGCATTGCCCAGGACCCTGCCGTTCCTTCTTTCATAAATGAAAGACTGTAGGCGACCTTGGACCATTCGTCTGGGAAGTCTCCTTGATTAGCACCAAGGACTAGTTTGACTTCCGAGAGGAATTTGTCAGTTTTACGGCGATCTCCTGTGAATGGGGTTGGTGCGGCGAGTTTGGGTCCTTTGGGTGTGGGGTTAGTCATGACGATAGGTGGCGGGGGAGGAGGGTTCGGTGTTGGAGCGGGTGGAGACGGTGGTCGTTGAGGTTGGAATATGATTGGATCGAGTGGATTAGGTGGATTGACGAACGGGTGTTCGGTGTCTATGGGGTCGTCTTCTTGAGGATCGATCTGGTAGGTTTCAGGGTTCGGTGTCTCGGTTGGTACGGTACTTGTACCGAGTGGTTGTCGTACGGTGTGGTCTTCTTCTGTTTCGTCTTCTTCGGAATCTGTTTCGTTCGATGCTTGAAGAGTCGGATTTGGAGTAACTGCACGGCTCGGTTGTGTAGAAGATGTAGCAATATACTCGGTTGGTTCCCTATTGCGTAAGCGAGATGGGGCGCGTGAGGGAAGTCAAGGAGAATGTAATCTAGGAGTCTTTGGGGTTCCTGGTCTTGAATATGGATTATGATAGGGTAAGGCGGTGGATATCGAGAGTGGTTCCGGTTCTCGTGGGGATAAGGCACGTAACTGTTCTTGTTCCCACTCAACGTAAGTTGGAAACGCTTGTTTAAATGGGTGTGAGGGACTATTTGCGAATTGGACGGCGTTGTCTGTGGTATTCCAGACAAGGAGTTGTCCGTCCGGAGCGTAGAGTAACCGTGTACTCGGATCGTATCGTGCTTTATCAAACTGATCTTCAGTGACGGCTTTGACTTCGTCGACTGTTGCCGCGCGGAGGTTATTTCTGAAGCTCGGGGTTTTTATTGATTCCGTGATGGCGGCGTTGTTACTCTCTTTTCTTTAAGAGTATTCGTGGAGGATGGCAAGGAGATTGCGGATCCCGATTAAAAGGTTGATTATAATATCGAGGAGTTCTGATAGGACGGTAAAGATGAGTGAATAGGGAATGATTAGGTTCTCGGAGGTGATAGTCGTTTGTTGAGGATGAGGTAATTGGTGATCGTGAAGTGGATGGCTGTGAGAATGATCCGATGAAATTCGATTAGGAATTCTATGAAGTTAAGTGAACTAGGTTGTGGGTTCGCTGTTGGGATCGCTATGGGATTTGTGCTTCTGATATTTGTTCGAGGTGCGTCGTATGCTGGTGGTGCGTTGCGTGGGTTGTTGATGCAATGTGGGTGATGTTCGTTTCGATTGCAACGTTGGTTTGGACAAGTCGGGTGTGGTCGACGTCCTGGACTTCTGTGGTTTCGTGGGGACGCCGTGATGGAAGGTCTAGACCTAATAGACCTGTGACAGGGAATCCTTAGTTGTTTCGGCGTTCGTCGTACTTCCGTCGGACTTCTCGTAAGTACCGATCGATTCGCGATGCGATGTCGATGAGTACGTCGCTGAGGAATTGTAGGAAGAGGATGACGAACTGGATGTGTACGGGGCGTGTGGGTGGAATGATCGCGGATCCTGACTGCGTCGGTATCGTAGAGTGAGTAGGGTTGGTAAGAGCTTGTCCAAGTGTTATGAGCGCCTTAGCGTTAGCGTAAGGTAGCGAATAAGGCTTGTAAGTCCTTTGGATACTTCTTGCTAACTAGTACTCAGGCTACGATGTTGAAGAGTAGAGGATGACAATGAGGGAGCGAACCGGTTGAAGGATACAACTAAAGCGCTGTATTGTTCAAGTGGACAAGCTACCGAATACAACGTAGCTAGGCGTCCTTATATACTACAGGAACAATGAGGAGTCGAACAATGTACTACGAACAATAACGAGTGAGACAATGTATTTGCACAATGGCGAACGAGTTAAGGTTTGAGATAATGGACGAAGTACAATGAAAGAGAAACAATGAGACCAAGAACAATGGTAAGGCTGTACAAGGCTGTACGAGGCTGTACAGGATCTGAGATAAGATAAGATGAGATAAGATAAAGAGAAATCGTACTAAGTATCGTAGACAAGGGAAACGATACAAAAACGAATGAAGTTCGATGAAAATACAAACAATACAAAATGAAATATACAAGTCCGAATACGTTCACAACAAAGAGTATGAAGCATGGCTCTCTAATGCCATTGACTTGCAGGTAAGTGTCAAGTTTGGCTGTCAAAGCTCTGGTGCTGATACCATTCAGTTCAATTGGGCCTACTGTGAAATGCAGTTGGGAAAGTTAATTGGGTCCTCAGTTAGGCCAACTCAGTTCAACTGGAATAAATTGGTTGATCTGTTTGAGATCGATAAATGGGTTGAGGGTGAGCTGGAATATCTCATTGGTGATGATGAAGAGGTAGCTGGAGAGTATATGAGTGATGCTGAAGATCCTGCTGTCCTGTTGGTTGCTGTGAACAATTAGAGATGGCACCCCTTGCCTTCCTACATTGTGCATGTACCCCTAGTACACTTTTGTTAAAGCATCTTTGAATGTGTCTCTCCAGTTGCAATTCAGTTGACATTCCCAATATTATGCTGACTCTGATAATGTTGATACCTATCCCAACTCCACACTGTGCTGATGCCGAAGCTTATTTCAATGGGCATCCCAACAGGTGGTTACATTCACCCTTCAGATCCCTCCACATTATTGCACCTTTATGGTCTTAACTTTCCCCACCCTGGGGAAACATCCCAGCACCATGAGAGTCACCCACCATGTCAACCTGCAAGGTCTCCTATACCATCCTGCAGTCTCCAGGTCTTAGCATATTACCTGTCCCAAGCCTTGAAAATCACCCCAACAGTATCCCGATGGGTTTGTGGAGTTACCCATCACATCCCCCTGCAAGCTCCCTATACTGTCCTGATGTGTCCCTGGGATCACCCTCAGCCACCCATACCTCATCATCCACTTCTGCATACATACTCTCATATACCCTGGGTCCACCTATACTACCTCTCCCCACCTGGTAAAATGACTCCAACACCATCCCAATGGGTGCCTGGAGTCACTCATCACATCACTCTACAAGCTGCCTATACCATCCTGGGTGTGTCCCTAAAATCACCCCCACCCACCCTTGCCTCATCCCCAACACTTGGGGTCCACCCAGATTCCTCCTCTCAACCCTGGGATATGACCCCAACACCATCCTGGTGGGTCTCTGGAGTCACCCATTGCATCTCTACAAGCTCTCTGCACTGTCCCAATATGTCCCCAGGATCACTCTCACCCACCCATACCTCATCCCCAATTTGCCCATACACACCCTCATATACCCTAGGTCCACCCATATTGCCCCTCTCCACCCAGTAAAATAACCCCAACAGCATCCTGATGGGTGCCTGGAGTCACCCATCACATCACTCTACAAGCTCCCTATACCATCCCAATGTGTCCCCAGGATTGCTCTCACCCACCCATGGGGTCCACCCATATTATCTCTCCCCACCCAGGAAAATGACCCCAACACCATCCCAATGGTGCCTAGAGTCACCCACTACACCACATACCGCATCATTAACCCATTCCATTACCCTCGGCCTACCGCATACCAACCATAAAACCCCTCATCAGCCCACCCAATACTATTCCCCCTCCATTGGCTCACCCTATACTACCCCCCTACCCATCAATTGGCCCTGCTACATTGTTCCATCTACCCCATATCAGCTGCTACATTACTATACCATAGCTGCCAACAAGATATTGCAGGGCCTGATGTGTTATTGTATGCACTTTGTCCCTTTGGCTGGTGCATTAATACAGGCAAAAAATAGCTGAACAGTGTGGGATGTTTGGCACAACTCTTTAGGTGTTGATGAGGATGACAATTTACCTGACCTTGAGCCTGTGGAGAGTCATGAAGAGACGATACCTGGATTGGGGCTTGACTGATCTGAGTAGCAAAATAAAGTGATCTGTTGATTTCTACTGGACTGATACCTGTATGTACATGTGGGTACCTGTAAAGTGGGTGCATTCAATACTTACAGGTACTTGGACTCACAAGTAACTGAATATTTGTGGATCTGAATCCATGGATACAGGTATCCAAGGCAGCTTTACCTGGCAGATGTTGGTAGCTGATAATGATTTGTACTCACCTGCTGGTATGGATGTGGGTGCATCTGCGGATGCATCCATGCTGAGCCTCACTGTGATTATTATTTTGAGTTTTTGCTCAGCTTCTCACCACTCTTATCTTTACATATATTTTAATCATCACTATACTTGCACTCTATGAGTATGTATTTAAAATTATTCTTTACACCTCACATTGACCAAGTTGGTACAAATGTCAGTCTCCTGCTCAAGATGTTGTCTCAATCAACATTGTAACTGGCCAGTGACTTGCAAGCTGTATTGTAGCACCTTTATGTATATCTTGAAGTTTCTCCTGCTCTGCTTCCTGTTCCTCCTAATCTCATTTCAGTATCTGGCTTTCAGTCATCTGCTATGTAGTTGAAGTTTCTTATGACAAACAAAACTATCCAACATAAGGCATCACCAAAATATGTACAGACAAAACATAAAGTTGAATCTGAGGCCTGAAAAGAAGAGATTTAAAGAGTCTATAAAGCACAATGTTTTAGTGAAACTAAGTTGCATGAAGTAAGGTGTACCATTAAGTTTTGAATCACTTGTTGAAAAAGCCATTCTTGAGTCTTCTCCTTGGACCTATTAGAGTTGAAGGTGTCTTGAAGACAGCCATGAAGCTTCAGGATTGTTCTAGAAGTTTGGCATTCACTGGTGGCCTTGGTAAATGCTTTGGAGAAGTCTGGCTCAGGTAACTTCTCAGCATGCTCAGCAATCACAAGCATAACTGGTAATATAATGAGAACAGTAATAAAAGTATAAAGTTGATCAAAAATACCAGCAAGGGCATAGATGTTGATTGAAGTAGAAGACTGGTTAAAGGGATTGATGAGGAGTTTGAATAATGGAGTAAGCAAATAAATTCTCACAGAATCAGCATGGTCAAACCCTGTAAGAGCTGACTTCAGGTCCTTAAGACATGAATCCTAGAATATATTGTAAGAGTAAAGGTGGGATGAAATGGTACATAGTAATGTTGAATATGCATACAATCTGAACAAATGAATTAAGCTATGGCAACCACCCTCAACAGAGCACTCACTTGCTAATAGGCAATGAAAGCCAGCAAAAGCAGGTCAGGTAATGAGTGCAAGATAGACCACCCTCAACAGAGCACTCACTCGCTAGTAGGCAATGAAAGCCAGCAAAAGCAGGTCAGGTAATGAGTGCAAGATAGACCACCCTCAACAGAGCACTCACACTAGTAGGCAATGAAAGCCAGCAAAAGCAGGTCAGGTAATGAGTGCAAGATAGACCACCCTCAACAGAGCACTCACTCGCTAGTAGATTTTAGTATGTCACTTCAACTAGCCAATATTCCTTTGAACTTACCCAGAATTTTGGAAACAATGGTAGTACTGTGAACCCCAGTTCTCTATCAATGGTCTGTTCAGTCACCTCAAGAGCCTCTCTAAACCATCATCATCGTCAATGTGTTATCATAGAACCAATCTCAGCACTTTACCTAATTGCTTGTTTGATATTGAGTTTTAAATCTTTTGCTTGTACTGAAATGAACAAGCTGCGTAAACCATTATCATCAATGGCAGCAGCAGTCCTTTCAACAAGTTCAGAACAGTTATTTTCTGGTTTATCCATATCTGTGGATATCTTATCAGCTATATATTTATGAGAGGGCCTATCAGCAGCTCAATTTACCTCTCAGGCACATCCATTCCTTTGGCCGATAAGGCACTGATTTCAACCTGGACAAATACTGCTCCCGAAATATTTTATCAGCATATTGACATGCTCCTTGAAGTGCTTCCCGATCACTCTTGCCATCCTCCAAGAGCTTTCCAAAGGCAATATTGATCTGGGCATCAAATTTGGTAAAGATTGCAATCACGGGAACTGGGAAGATTGACAGGTTAGACTCTACCTCATTCCCACATGACAAGCTTACCTCCCCAAGTTCCTTCCTTGAAAAAGCTCAATTCCGGGTCTGAAAGTGGTCGGGAGTCATCCATTGGAACACAATACCTGAAATCCTCCAGCTGTAGCCAAGTCACGATATTCTCGGAACATCAATTCTTACCAAATTGCATGCACTTTGTCCTTCAACAGCTCATGGTCAGACCGCTCCTTAAGGAAGTTCCGAACAGCCTCCATCTCTCCTTCCGATCCTGACTCAAACCCACGGGAGTCATGGAATATGAAGTGACTTCCAGGATAGGTGATTTGATGCTCGATATTGTGCTCCCCGCGCTACACAAGTTACAACGAAGAAGTTATTTTCATCTATGAACCGCTGAACCACGTTAATGCATACCTCTGCAGTCGGTTTCTGGAACGCAGAAACTGCTTTGCGCAAGAATCCTCTCTTCGTGATCAACTGAGAGACATTCAGCACCATTCGCTTGCCAACCCCGAAGATCGGTTCTACATGCCTCTTTTCCGTTCTGATCATAGACGATCGGCTTGGTCTCGGGTGTTGCATTGCATACCTTGTGGAGGATGGTTGTCTTCCCTGCGTTAGCTTTCCCGATGACGAGGATTCGGAACTGAGGGCAGCTGGCTCGAAGCGCCATGATATCGATGGCTCCGCTGCGGGGTACGGATGGACCATTGTCATCGGCGTTGATGACTCTGGATACCTCTTGGATGGCAGACATATTCGGCGGTAGATAGATCAATGAGGCGGAGTGAGGACTTGGTGTCGACAGAGGCGTTCAGTGGGTGGAAACATCGACAACGAGAGGGCTGCGAGCGGAGTCCAAATGCCACCTCGTGCCAGTTGCACGTGCAACCTCCTCCACCTCGACGTTGAACCAATGGCATTGATCGTCTCTGCTGGCACGCTGTATTCGATTGGCTCTCATTGGTCTCTCCGACCTAGTTCTCAACCATTCGCTATCAGTCAGGTGGCACTTGGTTTGCCTCACGATCATCCATTGAACAGGGCGATTCATCGAGTTTTGAGGCGGTCAAGTGGATCACCGAAGTATGTGCCAGTCCATTACGTTCTGCTATCCCTTCTGTCCATTTGCTGATACTCATATTTGGTGTCCCAGGTTCCGTACCAGATTGTCTTCACCGTCAGACCACCCACATCGGCCACCCAATGTTCTCTATTCGCTGACGGAGACGAAGTCCCTTCAACATGCCGTTGTGCCCGACTTAGGGTTATCTCTATCTCCGACACCAGAGCCCGTCGGGATTTCCGAGTCATCATCCAGCGTCTTGCAAGTTTGCAACACCGTGGGTGGTGCCGGCTGGTCGTTGGAGACACGAAGCCTGCGATGGTCAGTTGTGCGTCCGGGAGATTTTGAGGAGTAGGAAGAAACTTTGATGCACGGCTACCATCCAGGTGCGTGTATGCATGATCTTTTTCTGTTAGTCAACACTGACCTATCCGCGCCAGACGATCACATTTCTCGGTCAATTCGATCTTTACATCCGTCGTCCCCCTTCCCCAACTTCCACACCAGTCGCGTCGACGCCCACCCCTCCCCACCTTTCTGGTTATGCGATAGCTCAATATCCATCGCCGTTGAATTCCGGGCACGACGCGATATGGATGTTGTTTTGATGGGATTTTGTTCCTATCTTTCATTCAGTCGCCGAAGATCCAAAACGGCGAGCGCATATCCTGTAAAGCAGAGGCTTGATTCGAGTGAAATGACCCGATAGCTCTGCGGAGTGAGAAACCGAACAATGCACCGCCTCGACCCACCCCCCCATTACTCCTCTCCGCCTAGGCTTAACATCGTGGGAGGCATCAGCAACTACTCCGAGAGAAACGTCTGGAAGCCCTTACCCTGCCGGAATTTTACGCATCCTGATGGCCATACCAACTATTGTCGTTTCATCGGATGCGAGTGTCTCAACATAACCGTCAACGATGAATTAGTCGAAGAGTTGGTAGTGGGGAGTTGTGTGAGGATCGTTTGGAGGTTTGGTGAACGTTGAAGTTTGGTGAGTATGGATGGCATATGTTGGTCGATCGACAAACCTAGGTGCTCGATGCTAATCAACTACTTCTTGGATTTACCACCATGATCCGAATTACAGATCGTTGACAAACTTATGGCCCCAAGTGCCAACCAACACTATCTTCCGATCCTGATCCATGATGAACATTCTCCCTCCCACTCACATAGCGCCCCTCATCGCCCAGCCCTTTCCAAACAGAGGAGCGACATTACGCCTCAACGAATACCCAAGAGGTTTCCGGAACGATGAGTCCAAGACGATGGAAAGGAGGCTGAGAGCACATAAGTGGAGGATGGTTGAGAGCGAGGAAGCGCGAAAGATGGAACGCATAGATGGGGGATCAACGGCTCGTGGCTTCGTCTTGTTGCTCCGTCGTCGTGGGTACTTCTGCTGATCCTCGCCGTAGAGTCGCCCATTTGCTTCGGTAATCCTCTGCCAGTCCAGCTCGCAGCATCTAGAACGAGCTACGCGTCGTCCTCCCCTACCGAACGTATGTACTCGCTTCTAGCGAGACGAGTTCACCTTCGGCTCCTCATCTTCCATCAGGTGAGACTTCAGCCTTAGTCGATGGTGGTTGGCATATCATGCGTGAGATGGATGCGATTGGCGGGTATCTTTCAACGAGGGGATCATACGAGACGAGGAGTGATGTGGAACTCGCATGAGATGACCGAAATTTAGGCCTGAGATCGGCTTTCAATGAACCCCGGTCATACCGTACGTGGACAGTGTGGCCCAACGTTCTCGGACTCGGATGTGCTATAGATTACTTCGTTGATCGAATGAGAGGATTGTACAGAGCGGTCGTGGAGTAGCTACGGTTCACATCCCTCGTGAAGTGGGAGGTTTGCTCTCGTAACATGTGTCCCTTTAATCCATATTGTACGACGTCCCTTCTGAACTATGTTGGAAGACATGAACCATTACATTGGGTCGATTGTAGAGACGGCAACGAGAAGGAAGACGCTGATACAAGGCAGGAAGACGAGGTTGAGGCTGGGTTCGAACTAAGGTGATACAGTCCGAAATGTAAGAGTAGAATCAAACACGCATATAGTGACCGATTACCTCGTCATTTGAGTCTCATGGTCAGAGTGTTGTAAACGATGCACGCGTGATCGATTACTGAGCTGCGGAATAGGGGTTCGACAATCTCATGGAGACACCAAGAAGGGCGCAGGTAGCTCGTGTGTGAGAAGGGCAGAGGGTCGTGGTAACCGTCGGTTTCGTTGGTCCTCATAGCTTTCGGGATCATACACCGCGAAGGCGTGAGCAAGAGCATACACCAGGGCAGATATCCATATACGCCGTCAGCCCGATACTTGGAGTGAGCTCCTAAAAGTCGTCTCATCGATTGGATCCATTACCCCTCACAGCCAGGCGACGCAAGTTTCCCACTCTCGTCCCGTTCATCCCGGCGATTATAGTACACAGGGTCCGTTCCGAGTAGCTTGAGTGGAGGTATTGGGGATGTACGCTTGAGTAACGTCGCGCAGAGCAAGAAGGGGAGAAGGCATGTTGGGCAACTAAGGTACATCCAACGGACCACGCGGTAAGGGCCAGACTGAACTGGGGGTGATGCATATGACTCACCAGCTACGAGGGACCTGATACATATGTCTCTGGTGGAAATCTTCTTCGCCCCAAAGCACGGGCTGTGCGTCAACTTCCAATCTTGTCCATTCGCCATGGTCGCGTATATGTAACGCTAAGTACCGTCCGCCACGGATAGGGTTGAACTCTGATATGACGGGCCGAGAAGAACTGACAAGGAGGTGAGCTCTTTGGTGATTTCGAAGAGATCGTCCATCCAAGGCCTCACCTAGACAATAGTGATCATCTTTCCTGCAGAATAGTCTGAATAGGCGGTCTGTTGAGTAAGGGGTTCGTATGGCCATGTTGACACAATAGGGCGTTTTCACATATGGAAGACAGGCAGCATTGATAAGAGTGGGACGTTAGCTCGAAACTCACGCAACCGCACATATAGACATATTATCTTACCGTTCGACTTTTATCATTCTTGTTTCTCCATCAATCATCCAATCCTAGTCCTTCAATCTGGTATCGCGGTGAACCGATCCTGATCTAGTTTGGCGTATAATCCGCAGCGGTTCAGTAGGTAGGGACACCACGATCGCTGGGGAAGGTCGATACCGTGGCATGAACGGATCGTCGAGCTGGTTGACAGGTGTGAGGAAGAAACCGAGTCAGAATCATAGCGACAACGATTTTAGACGAAGGCGCTATGTCGAAAATCTACAGAAAGGCATCATCATAAGTCATTGCTGAACGTAAAGCCTCGTCCGGTGGAATATCCCATAGGACAACCAAAGATGCACAGGTGCTGCCTATGATGACTTCTCGCAAGCATTGTCAGGGAGTCCAGGGAAGCATGGCAGGGGCACCATCGAGTGGTATAGCTCGCATGAAATAGTATGGAAGGCGTACCGAGTGAGCGATCACTGATCAGGTTGCTAGTTTGTGGCAGGCAAGACTGTGCAAATCAAAGGTGTAGTCGGGACATACTCGTTGCGCAGCGTCGATTGCGAGTCAGACTAGGACGTTGAGCGCTGAGCAGTTACGCGCCCACCCGGAAGACGAGGTTCGAAAGGAGAGCCACGATGATACGAAGACAAGGACAAGTGGCGGATCGACGATGACTGCCGAAATGTTGCCGAAGGCTCACGAAGACTCTTCAATCTTATGCAGTACTTCAACCATGTCGGCTCACGCTCTGATCAACCTCCTTGTCGACTACGGCCGTCACATCATTTCAATCAGCTATCCGCAGATTCTCGGTGAGAGACAGCAGATCGGGTATATATGCATCCTCGTCTGGACGCTGTCCGTCCCCTCAGCAACTAACACTGGTCGACTCCTTAGATTTCAACGAAGCTCAACAACGTGATCGAAAGCATCCAGCAGCAGCTGAGCCTGCGTGATGCTAGTCAAGACACTGTCAGTACGTTGAACACAGGCCTCCAGTCCCTCCCTTCCCATTTGGGCTCATTCCTTCGTGTCCTTTCTTTCCCAGTGTCCAGTCATCGACCTTCAGATGCGAGTGCCAATCGCAAATCTCATGTCTCGAAGCCCTCGTCTTTTTTTCTCTAGCCTCTCAATCTGACCAGGATATCAAACATATCCTGCCCGTAACTTCTCAGAGCCTCGCTGGGGTCGTTGCGCACAGCCTGGGCCATGGGGTGGGGTGGGGCAAGGGTTGGGATGAAACCGAGGTCGTCGAAGTGGAGATAGCATGAAGAGTAGCTGGCTCGGGCTCCTATGACCGCCTCCAGTCGGCGTCCAACTAGAATCCCGTCTCACATGCGAGTCTCTGTCGTTCTGATCCGGCCCCAGTGATCCGACGGTGTTCTACCCGCTAGATGAATACCTGGTCGTTTGAAGAACATCAAGTACATTTCCAGACGTACCGCCCCATCACCTACAAAGCGACACCCCGTCCAATATCCCTCTCCGATACCGCTCATGATCCTCGTTCCGTCTCCTAACCACCTACCAACATATACAGCAATCCACGCAAGTGCCATCGAGGATCACGCAACTATTTTATCGGATGGGAGGTTGCCTATTGGAAGGAGACAGCGAGGGAGAAGGGAGGGAATGGGGGACTTCTAAGATAAGATGGTTCCCAAGTTCTCGAATGCGATTTCCGGTGTTGGGTGTGAGTTCCTCTTCTCCCTCTTCAGTTTCCGTTTTCCCACAACGCGATTTCAGCTTTCCAAGGCTGACAGGAGGAATGAAGCTTATGATTGCTCCCGAACGACAAGTAATCAAGGCCATCTGCACAACGAGGACCTCACAGGTATCCTGCTCGGACAGACTGATGCATCTACAAACGGAACGCCTCGTCTCTGTGGAATTCGTCGCTGTCAACCAAGAGAGCAAGTATTGGGGTCGTGCAGCGTGGATGGGAGGAGTGGATGGCGTTCATTGATCTCAAGAGGGAGTATCATATGATGAGTGCGCCGGAGGGCTCTCAGCTGCTCCACGATGAGGAGAGGGTGCCCACGAGGCTGAGAACGGAGCCTGCGGCAATGTACGTATTCTCTCGTTGCTCTTGTTCTCTAGTGACGGACAAGATCTTCGTAGATGCCGTTCTGCCTCGATCAACATTCGGACTCGCGAACGCGAAAGTGGAGATCTGGGTTCACCGTCCCCGCATATGGTCAAGCCTCGCGAACGATTTACCGCCATCAACCGACGTATACAACTTCAGCTTGGCGAGAAGAAGGAACGAGATCGCCATTGGGAGTATATGGTCGAAGTGAGTAAATCTTGATTCATCCCTCATGCAATCGGTTTTGCTGACCTGTTTGTACCTCAGAACCCCTGTCATCCTATGCCTATCCCATATGCTCAGCGGTTTCACAACCCATCCCGCCTCAAGTCCGTCACGAAGCCATCCGCGGATGAAGAAGAGGCCCCATACAGCCACCAATCTGTGCGGATGCACCTTGGGCGAGAGGTGGACTATTCCTCGACCGACACTCCGATGTCAGGCCATCGCTGCTCTGGTTGGCGACGGGGTTTATATGGTCATTCGGCTGTTATAGTGGATGAGGATGCATCGTCAGATACTTATGCCTGTGCTCTCCAGATTCCCTGACAGTATTACAGAGGTGCTCGGCCTCGGAACCCTCCGAGGAGGACGGCACTTCGCCAGAACCCTTACAAGAGAATGAGGCCAAGCCATCCAGTGAGGAGTCTCCGTCAATGGAGGATAGGGCGAGGCCCCCTTCGAGCAATCCAGAGGACGGTCTCCGGAAACTAATGATGAACGACGATAACCTTGTGATTACCATCCCAAACGCGGAATCGCGTTCTTGCTGTATGTAACCCAGAGGTTCTGCTGTTGAACAGGTAATCCGACAACACTGTCGCAAGAAGTTTCCCCCCGGTATCCTAATGCCAGAATGCAGATTGAACCAGGGGAGGGTCGTCGCGGCAGGACTGGTGTCCCTTTACTGCGTTAGCTATTCCACCTCGACGGCAGCAGGACGTGGAGATCTGTTCCATCTTTCTCCCTTGCTTCTTTGTCTCATATCCGCTATTCCCCGGTTCGGTTGGCCCACCAGGCTCGTCGGAGAAACTTAGGTGAGTACCGTTTCACTCCCTGCACGAATCTACTTCCCCTTTCGTGTTGTCGAGGGTTTCTGGGCTTCGACGAATCGGATACTACCTTCTCCGGGATTAGGTCTTCCTTGTCCCAGGACATTGACTTCTACCCGACATCGCTACCCCATTCCTTCATGCTGGTTTTGCCATCCGCTCCTCAGCCTTCCTCGGCAACGTTAGGCAATCAGTCTCCTACGTACCACGGTATCCCGTGCATCTCGGATCGATCACTGCTCCGACATGTTCAACGTGTGGCAGGATTTTGGCGATAATCAGCCTTCGTTGGATCACCCGTTCTTCTCTCGTCCCCTTGTCGATCCCCTGTCATGAACGCCAGACTTTGCTTCTGCTTCTGTTTCTCGTGGTCCTGTCAGTCCCGCAGCTTCTAGCCTCCGAGTGGTTTTGATTCCCTGGTCTTACCGCCCTGGCTAAATGACATTCATCGAGTGTGTTGGACCTTTCACTGGGCCCTACTCGAATGGAGGATTGTCCGGCACCTGTTGGGACAAGCGCGTTGTTCTCCACGCGTTTACACCGCTCTTGGTCGCTTATTGCAAATCATCCTTGTCCCGTATACAGTTTTTCTGTCGGGAGTTCCGTTCGACTGCTACCCGTACCCCAGCTGGCCACCAGCAATTCTCACGTGGATCACTCAAGTTTCATGTTTTTATTTGTGACACATTGATCCGGCGGACCAATCAATGTCTTTCAGTACCGAAGTTGTTGACTACGATCCTTGTATAGCCTGTGATAGCCATGTCCAAACCCAGAGGCAAGCCACGGACCCCAGCCACGCATACCTGACCGGCATTCACGCAGCGAATAACCTCCTTGGTTTCATGTCAGCATCTTGTTCACCTGCCAACACACCCTCCCGGGTTCTCCGCGAGGCATCAAGCGTTTGCTGATCATCGTCATCGTTCAGGTGTCTTTCCTCCTCTGCAACGTTCCAGCCGTCGGTCCGGTTCATACCCTATCCCTATCGCCATCCTTCTTCTCACCATCAAGTATCGTACATGCTATTCACGAGGGGCCTCTCGAGTTGTTGCTGCTGTAAACAATTCGGTGCTCTCCGCCGCCGCCGCCGCCTCCCTAAAACTTTCAACCCCATCAAATTCCCAAAACCAACTCCCTCCGAGTCTAGCGACATTGAGTCATTTCAACATCAGGATATCTAGGTATGTACGTTTGTTCTCTGCTCAGAGTCGTTCTCACACATACTGTGGAACCAGGATCACATGAAGGTCGCATTACCACATGGCAATGCGGATGTGATATTCGTGCATGTCGCCCGGGGTGTTTCCGCTGTTTACCCTCAAAGCCGAACAACTTCGTGGCGGGATATCGTGATCGTCCTCGGAGAGGTTTCTCTGCGCTCGGAGGGATTTGCCATCGGGCGGTGGGAGATCTGTCGTTTGGTGTTGTGATCCGTTGATGCTTGTCAAGCTGTGTGGTCCGTTCCTGGGGTTTGTGGAATATAGGTATTTGCGATTTGGCAATGGGTCAGCTTGACGACTCTGTATTTACTTTGGTTTGGGCTCGCGTTGTGTAGGGCAGAGTTTCATCGGTTTGCCCGTGACCACTGAGTTTGTTGGATATGGGGGATTGTGTGGGACTAAGTACTGATTCAGATTCAGATCTCATGTGTTGACACCATGTCTACTGTCGTACATCTGTATGTTCATCGTTGTGAGTCCTCATCATCCCGTCTTATCTTGTGGAACCCAGAGATAGGTGTAGAATCTAGACCAGTCTGTACGGGCGCTGTAATGGGGATTGGCTGGGAGGTGCTTCCAAGTTCTAAACCTTTCTTGCGAACCACCACCCGAGAAGAAGCAGTAGCGAATATTCTTACATGGGCGGCAAAGGTTTCAGACATGAACTCACATCGTCACCTGCATCATACCTTCCGCTCAAACCGCCAATTCCAAGTCCGTGAAGCCCCTTGCGTGACGAAAATGCCTCCCAACCAACTCCACCGTGATTTGATTCGATCTCAGGGTATCTGTCCAAGAGGAGTATCGACCGCCGAACATCTGGGTCGCCTACCCATCTATCCTTGCCCATGAGCTTGATTCGCTTTTCTAGAATGTGCGGCTCCAAATCGCGCTCACTTGGAGATCCCACTGGATATACTGCTTCTTGCGTCGCGGCGTTGGCTGTTTCAGGGAAAGGACTGGTCTTGAAATGGGCTGAAAGTACGTCAACGGAAAATTGAGCTTTCTCTTGAGACTTACGGAGCCGTCTGGAACGCTCCCACACGACGATCAGAGTCCCTGCCCAGGAACGTAGCCTGAGCGCCGGGGGCACTTAGCAAAGCAACTGGTATAATTGGTGTACCCTGTTCTAGTTGGATTCGCGTATCGAGGAATTATCGTCGAAATTTTTGGAGTGTCTGGTCTCCATGGATTCGCCAATACTGTTCATGACGCTGCATCTCCACGCATCCATCTACGCAAACTTCCTTTCATACGCAAATACTCCAAAAGAACCCCAGAAGTACTTCAGAGCGCCCTATTTCTGGGAGGCACCGTGCTCCAGTCGCAAACCAATATTCGTTCAGCGCTCATCGATACTCGACCACACGACTCCCTCTCCCTGATCAGATTGCGTACTTGTCCTGATCGTCTAGAATCCTTTCGACCGTCTATCTTCTACTAGGACGTTTCCCCTGTTTTCGGAACCGCTATAAGGCCGGTCTTCATTCTTGTTTTGCCCAGGTCCCTGCCGTTGTACGTTCCTCAGCTAGATTTACACTCCGATAGCGGCGGCCTTCTCAACTCACTTTTCGTGCGGTTCACCACTAGGCGCTGCTATCCGAGATATACTTCCATGCCGGTACCTCTGAAGATCGAACGTCCCTTGTTCGCATTTCGAAGGAAGTCATCGACGTTTGGCGTTGGCCAGGACTACCAGACTCAGGTCCACACACCCTTGGGCGTATCTTGGAGAGCAAGTTGTATGAGCGTTAGTATGCTGCCATATCAAGAGGATCCTTTTGAGTAAGTCCCTCCACGCGACGCGTGCATCTTGAGACTAACCCAAAATAGATTTTCATTGCCGACCCCAGTTGACTCTGCCCTCCACTCATCGACACCACAGGATCCTTCTATGTACCAAATATCTTCGACTTCATATCCATACACAACAGATGCCCCGTATCAGGAAGAGGAACAAGGCTTTGTACGGAGCAAGCTACCAATTTCCATGCCCGGGAGCTGATCCATGAATTGCTAGTGCTCAAACTTCGCCTGCTGTGGCCTCGTTCTGCCCGATATGCATCAATTGCTCGCTCATTTCGAAGAGGCGCATGTATCCGTATTCAACTCCAACGATCTCCCCCTGTATACCCCGCCATTCCCAGAACATGTTGGACAGCCGCAATCTTCATATACGCTAGGAGATGCTTTGAGATACCCTGCTCCGACCGATCATCAAGAATCGCATGGCCATACTTCGAATGTTGCTCCTTCTAGTCCTTCACGGCCCAATCTTGTTATCAGCCACGATTATCCACGGGTTGTCGAGCCCCAGCCGACATCACATTCTGCCACCAATCCTTCATATAGGCCTTCGGCACCAGATCCTGGTAGCATATTTACTGCGCGAGGGAACCCCGCAGCCGCTGGGCGTCCTCCGACGGATTCTCTGCCGCTTTCTCTCCCGCTCGGCCAACAGACACGTCCCGTCTCTCCACTCGTTTCCCTGGATCCATCTCGCTTTTCGGCCGGATCTACAGATAGAAGAGGTCGGGAGACTTCATTGATGCCCGAACGGAATCATGGTGTCTCGAAAGGTGGGTCAGGGCCCAAAAGTAAGAAGAGAGAACGAATGTTTAAATGTCCGGTACGCCACCTTTCATTCCGCGTTTAATTAGTTTCAGAATTGACATCCTATCATCCTATAGCAAACTGGATGCACAAAGGTACATTCGATCTTTTGCTGCGTCTCTAATTATATTGAACGTTCCTATCGATTTGCAGTCCTATCTGAATCCAAATGGGCTGAAATACCATCTTGAGAAGGGGACCTGTACGATTGACCCGGATCTTTATCTGCCCAACCGGGGAGACTGAAGGCGGGAGTGCCTATCTATCCAACGTGGTGTATGCCGGAACTAGTAGCATGTGTGAGTTATATTCTTGTGTTCCCGCCCATGTGCTTGGAGAACTAACTGGTCGACCTTGTGCTACTTAGATATTCCACTGGTACCCCGACGACACTGTAGCTTCGCGATTACTGTCGTCTGTCGCTATCATGATCACTGTATCGTTTGCATTATTGACACTTGTATTTATGACATTGGCTCCTCTGCCAAAGAAAAAAGGCGTTGGTTGTGTTGAGCATTACGATGGGTCTCTGGAAATCAGATCACCGAAGCAGGAGAGCAATACTCGATTGACAAAAATTCTTGTCAAGTAATAATGAGTCGGGTTTGGGGTTGCGAGCGTTGGATTGCGCGGTATTGCCATGGGAACGCAATAAGTAAGCGTGGGAATTATGCTGTCCCCTCTGCGACTTTTTGCATCCCCCTTTTCAACCCTTCCACTCCATGTCTTTGAGGGATTGACAACCAACGGACTTCACAATTCAGGCCTAGCATCGCCCTCCCATTCAGCTTCTAAGCCCCAGGCGTGGTCTCGGATTATAGATTGTGTGCTAGAGACTTCTTTCAACTGCCCTACGGGCCAACCACGAATCACGGACAGCTGAATGTGATGCTTTGGTGAGCCAATTCAATCACCCCTCAGGCATATCGGGAAGTTGAAGCCAGTAGCAGCAGGTTCGGTTGTATTCGGCATGGTTACGTTTTGACGGCCTCTGTGGGTGTTCCATCGCGTTCTTCATCAAGAGTTCTTCTGATAAACAGCTTTCGTCCAATCGCAGTCACCTACGCATTTTCTAAAGAGTGGTTCTCGCTGGTTCTCGCCTCTGTAACTGGGTTTTGACATTCTGCCTGTGTTTGCGAGATGAAGATGACGCCTTCGCGTTTAATTGACTCTGGTATTGGTTCAACACCTCCAACGCCAAATGTCAGCGTATGTCGCAATTTCGCGTAAGTATCGTCGAGCCCGGCGTCCCAATAGGATGCCCTTCCGGTCTCAATTTGCTTTTGAGACAGTCATTATCAACTCCTTGAGCTTGCAAGCCCTTCTATCGCCACCAACCGTAATTTATGCTCTCATCGCCTCAACTTCCTGCAACACCGGTATCTTGAAACGAATCACAGGGATCAGCGTCAAGCGCAGCGCTTCGTCACCGAGTCACCGTGTATGCTCTCATTGGCGCTCGGTAACTTTCTGGCGTACGTCATGGGTTTGTATCCTGTTCTGAATCATTGATTGTCTCAAATTTTCTTAGCGTGTAGGTTCGGTACCGTTTCGAGGTTGCTTGGCGTTGCAGACGGTTATGAAGATGGAAGTTGATGGTGACCAATGGAACGTGCCCTCATTCCGGGTCTTGGGTTCATAGTCTTGTCCAGCAAGCTTTACATGAAGCCTTGTTTGCTTTTCTTTCCTGCCACAAGTCACCCAAGGCGAAATGAAATTGGATGGCATTGTTGTTTCCGTCTCGATCATTTCTGCACGCGTGCAGTCGTTTAGTGACGGAATGATGCAATAGTCTATGGGGTAAGTCGTTTTACCGCTTTTATGTCTGCTGGTCTCTCTTCATGTTAACGATCCTCGAATCCAAAAGTAAAAATTGGTGATTTGAAGATGAAATTTGAGTTGGCAATGACGGTAAACGGTAAGGCTTACGCTGTTGTATTGTCATTCCGTGTCATGACCTTGTTCCATTGGGTTTAGCCGTGTTGGTTGCGGACGATACTCATACCCGCTTTGACTAGTTGCATGAACTTTGGTCGCTAAGCAGCCTCGTTCATCTTGCACAGCTGTTGAGGCGTGCATTTCGCGTTTCTCTCCCATCACGACGACGACCCCGTGATCTTTGTGGGGAAGGGACGAACCTTGATTCTTACCCCAGACTTTGATTGGGGTAGAGATCCGAAGTCAGCGAGGCGCTCACTCTTTCGAGCTTTATTCTATTTCGGGCAGCGGTGAATGGAACAAGGCGACGTATTGTCGAGCCGTTCGTCGGTTCTTCTCAAGATCTCACCCGGGTTATCCTTTTGGAGACAACAGATCTCACCGCTGGAGGCACAGATCTCAATGCAACGTTGTCCCGTGTACGTGCGTTTTCAAGTCATATGTCAACGCAACGCAGGGGTTTTCACAAGCTTGGATTTTTTGGTCGTACAAGAACATGGGTTCACCAGGAGGCGCGTGTCTTTGGAGGGTGCTCATTTTGGTTCATCACCCCGATGGATTGCGTGCCCAGGACAACATGCGATCCGCCGGTTGGTTGGGTTGTGGGGTTTTGTGTGACCGGATCGACCCTCGTCGACCCGGATTTCATAGTTTGGTCCCGTTTCGTCGCCACCCTCAGGTCACACGTCTAAAATTCCTCGCTTGTTGCCACACAACTGCGAACCTGTGCCGGGCGTTGTGAAAAGGACCTGCCTGACGGGTTGAAATCGACCTCTCTGGTTTCCGACGGCACTGGTTGCACAGCAATCCCCCGCTCAGGGCGGGCGAGTTAATCTGAGATGGGCTGAACAAGGCTGAACAACGGCGGCCACAAAACAGGACGAAGGCGCGCAGCATTTGGCGAGTTTCATGTCCGAGAAACGGAGCTCACATGTCCGAGGTAGATCTGCCGTGTTTGCTCTGCGGAAACGAAGTGGATAGTGACGCAGGGATGAAAATGAAGAGATCTGGAATAGCAACAATTTAAAGATGGCACCCGCAAAGTCTCGAGGGGTGTTCAGGTGACGGTGATTGTTGGGAACGAGGCAGCACGGTGGCGGATGTCCGTGGCAGACACCTCGGAGGAAAATTGGGCTGATAAAATTTGTGATTGGCTAGTGTGGTCTAGGGCGTGTGAGATTCCGGCGGGGACATATATAGCAGATTACGTAATGGGAGGACAAGCGAGTAGCAGATGATTTCTTGATTCGGTCCGGAGAGCCATTCCAGTTGCTGCTCATTCCCCGTGATGCTCAAGCATATCCTCATTTCAACCGTACCAATCCCACCGTAAATATTAGCGTCACTGCGACTACCAGTTGCCTCGCCGTCGCTGTCCCCGTCGTCGTCCAGCGGCTCCGTGCCTCCGTGCCGAACCCTCAATCGTACCTCATAATCCTGAGGTCCCCGTCTGCTCGTGGCTAAGCACGTTCCTAAATATCCCCTCGTCAACGGTCCATCCGCCCTCATCTGAACCCCATCTTTCTTTCCCTTTATTCTATCGACTCTATCGCCTTTTCACTCCTTTCTCTTCTCAATGATAGGCCAATTTCCATCACCTGTATTATCTTTGGCCTCGGATGTCCTCAAGGATTTGGAGGGAGGAGATACTCTCTCAAATCTATGGACGCGTATGTTCCGTCACCCTCGGATTACATTCAGTCGTAACCCTTTTCTCTTGCAGTCTTCACAAAATGCAAGGAGTCTCTGCAGGACGGGCGGAGACTCGAAAATATATCCTGGAGATTGTGGTACAGGGAGATGGCCCTTGCACACTCCAGTGCTCCGTCGACCCCGAGTTCCCAACTCTCGGTAGCGAACTCGGAGTCCCCGACTCGAGTTCCAACTCCAGATCCTGGCGGTACAGTGGGCTTCTTCGGTACGTTCATTATGATGTTCCTGGCCAATCCTTTGTCTGACCTTTTTGAGCAGCGTCTGCTTTGCTCCTCCCTCCCGGTCCCCCAACGCCTTCCTCCCCACCACGCCATTATGGTGCGCACGTAGCATCTCCGCACCCATCATCCCCATCAGTAATCTCATCGTCGCATCTGAGCTCGAGTCATCTCCCCTCTCGACGTCCTCGGACTGGGTCGCACGTCGGCAGAATTATCTGCGAGATCCTTCCCGACAAGTTGGTGGTTCCCGTCTCCCCTCAGCGATCCCCTTCCATTGAACAACCTCCTGCTCCTACACCGGCAGCGATTGCAGCGCCGCACGAAAAGGCTGAAAACACATTGCCCGTCGTCGTCGTCGAGCCTCGCATCTCCGCGCCTTCCACCCCCCAAGCATCTACTTTATTCCCTCGCGTCGTGATCGTTAATCCAACCCCGCATCCCACACCACCTGCAACTCCTCATCTAACCTCTAACCCTCCTCTTCTAACGAGTTCTGGGACCCCTCTTTCCCTTCTTCCGCCTGGTCCTTCTTCGAAAGGGACCGTCTTGTCTGGGCTCCCTCCGCTATCATCTCCTTCAACTTCCCGGGGTACCAATGGCCGCGACGAAACGCTCAAACTGTCTGACCGTCGTCGGTTCTTCCTCCAGTCAGAATCTCCGGATAAGGAGTCTCCAGAGCGAGGAGAGCCATCCACCCTGGTCAACCCCCCTGATTTACTGGAAGTTGGGAGTGGAACGTCTGCTACATCGACAGGTAGTCGACAGAGTAACGCATCTGGGAAGGATGGAAGTATCGGAAAGGAGAGTAATGTCTCGAGAAGGTCAGCTTCTGCTCTTGGCAAGAGAAGGGGAAAGGAGGCGGCTGTTGGTCATCCACGTCCTACAAGACCTGGGATGCATAGGACGCAGACTCAGCGTCCTACCCACCATAACGCTGCAGCTGCAGCTGCCCAACGCAAGTCCACTGCCACCCAGAATGCAGCTACTACCAGTGCGGCGCCTGCTCCCAAAGCTGGCGCTGCTCCCAAAGCTAGTGCTGCACCGAAAGCTCGACCAATGTTTAGGATCGGTTCTACTTCGTCGGCTGGATCGAAACAGGGCACGAACGGCGGGTCCGACGGTCGCCCAGCTTCTGATCAGGATCCGAAGAGTCCACCCGCCGTTTCTCCTGCCACAAAACGGTCTCCTCCGGTTGTAAACGGCAATGGCGCTCCTCGCAAGGTGTCGCCTATGGGTCCGCCACCTGTACCTCCAGCTGCGGCTGCACGACCATCGCAGGATCAACGACGTTCGGAGCTTCCGCCTCGTCGGGGTATCGTCGTCAGCACTTCTTCAGAATACGAGACTACGGATTCTGATGAAGATTCTTGGGAATCCGAAGATCTCAGCCACGAGGAAGTGCGAAAACCTGCTCCCTCTACCAGCAAAAAACTTACGAAAGAGGAGGTGAAGTTACGAGAGGCTGCTTTGGAGGCGCAGCGACAACGCGATATGTTCGCCAAATTACCGAAACGATCGTATTCGCAGTTACAACGTACACAATCCGGCTTATTATCTCAACTCCTAAATCCCGATCCTACAATCTTCCCCCTTAATCATCCTTATCGTTCTCGGTTCTCTTCGGATGACATTACGCAGCATACGAGGCAACTGCAGAGGAGCAGTTCTAGTGGGACTGCGATTGGGATGCGGATGCCGTTGCAGACGAGTAAGAGTTCGGCGGCTTTGCCGCAGCAGGCAAAGGTACAAGTGACGGCGCCTGTTCCTGGGGGGACTAGTGGGAATGGGTATCGACCGAAGGGTCGACCTCAAGGTGAAGAGCTAGAAGAAGATACGGATACGGAGGATGAATCCGCAGCTGATAACACTATTCAAGTTTCGACTAGTTTGGCGCAGCAGAAGTTGGCTGCTCTCGCCGGGCCGAGGCGTCGTACGACCATGCCACCACCTGATACTCAACGATCCCCTGAACGTCGCGCGCCGAACCAGCAGCAAAGGCCTACGTTGACTAGCGTCGCTACGGCACCTATTGCTCTAGGCCACCCGTATAACTTACCTGCTCCTGCTGAACCGATGACGCCGAGAACTACACGGAGGCAGATGTTGGCGACTGAGTTGTCGGAGAGTTTGAGGAGGAATTTGTTGTGGGAGAGACAAGTGAGTAAGATTAACATGACTGGGGGTGCGAGGAGGCATGGGTTACTTGGGAATGGGTTGAGGCCTTTGACGACTGTGACGGCGAATGTGGTTTCCGGTGAGGCGAATGGTGGGAATGCGAATGGTCAGACTTCGAGGCATACAGACGAGGCGAGTCAGAGTGGGAATGAAGGAGAGAGGGTTGAGAGGGAGGCGAGGAAGAAGCAAGCGATGGCTCGCAATAGGAGTTGGGCGGATGATTATCATTATTCAGGATGGTAAGGGCTTTGGTACTCAACGTTCCCCCAGCCATGTTACGTTGGACATCGCAAACTATTTTCTTTTTCGGTATCATGTTTCGTCCCGTCTCTCCTCTTCTTGCTATCGGTTCTCTACATCTCTCTATTTTGCTGGGCGAGAACATCCCCATGCATTCTGTGCAATTGTGTGTTTCTCGTAACACCCCCCCCCCCCTGTTTCTACCATCGAATCGTTGCTGCATCACTTTCGTCGCACTCATCATCCCCTTGTCGCATTATCATCTCTCCTTCCCCCTCATCCAACCACCCACAATTGTTGTACTATAATCACGGCAGTAAATACTTAGTCTCGATGCTAATGGGAAGCGCTGTGTACCTCTGCGCATGTCGAGATTGTGCTGCGCTGATAAATATTGAATTGGCTATGGTCTCATCATTTTACTACCCTAGAGTCTGATTGAACGGGACGGACGTGACGATCAACAAGATTTCAATACGTTGCTGACACGGTGCCGCAGTCTCCACGTCCGTCTGACTTGGTATGAGCCGAGAGGCTTCGTAATCTCATGAAACCGCGGCCTGCAGGGTTCGCGCGGTTTACGTCGGAAGGTGGAACCCTTTCTTGTCTGCTTTATAAATCGCCTGACTCGAGGACTTTACGGGCGATCACTCGTTTGAAGCTGTGCCCGAGTTTGCACTGACGACACTTCGCGCTTCATCCCGATACTTGTCTGAACTCCCGAATATGTCGTCCGCTGAAGAGGATTATCAAGATGGGGAATCTCACACGACCCAGGGGTCGAAGAAACGGAGAGTGCAGCGAGCTTGCGATGTGTGTAGACGGAAGAAAAGCAAGTACCACCCCAGATCTTATTCCTCTCCTTTGGCTGACCTGGGGACCTGCAGTTCGATGTAAGCGCAATCTGATAATCTAGCGGGACGCCCCCTCTCAAATTGGGATGTCTTTAGGCGATGGCGGTCAAATGCCGAACAATCGGTGCTCGAATTGTATAGCTTATAATTTCGAGTGTACCTATGTTGAAGCGGCGAAGGTGAGATGGAAGTTCTATACCTTGACTTGCCAGAAACTGATTACACGGATGTTAGAAACGGGGTCCTCCAAAAGGGTATGTTGCTTTTCCCGCCGCTCATTTGGCAGGGACTCATCGGGGCAATAGATATGTGGAGAGTCTGGAAAATCGTTTGGAGAAGATGGAGAAGTTGCTGTCGAAGGTACGTTCAATCGATATATGCACCCTTCCTGGTCGTTTATGATCGTCCCAGCTTTGCCCCGACGCTGACTTCAGCCAAGAGCTTGGTGGTCAACTCGATAGGGACAGTTGGTTGAAGATGTCCGCAGAAAAGGGGCGTTCTGCAGGAAAGGTCAACGGCCAATCGTCTGGTCAGGCTAGTCCTTGTGCACCCTTACGTGGAGTCCCAAACCCCTCTGGCTCGAACCAAATCGATCAAGACGAGCTCGATCCGAGCGACGATGAATACATGAACACCAGCCTTTTGGAACAACTTAAGAAGTTATCCATCAATCCCAACAGCCACCGATTCTTTGGAAAGTCCAGCGGTGTCATGCTCATTCAAACCGCCATCGACATGAAAAATGAATACTCGGGAGAAGAGGTGATTCCTTTGGATAACATGAAATCAGCGGACCCTCAGTTTGCCGCTAAGCGACCCGAGTTTTGGAATCTATTCCCGGTACGTGCCTGCTCACAATCGTTCACGGTGGCGGAATTAAAGCTTCTCTTAGTGGGAGAAAAATATATTCCTCGATGGTGATCCGGGTTTCGATTTTCCGGCTGAGGGACTCGTCGAATCCCTTGTGGATCTCTACTTCAAATATACGAACGTCTATTACCCGCTCTTCCACCGCCCAACCTTCGAGAAGAATGTCGCAGAGGGCCTACACCTCACTAATGACGGTTTCGCCTCGGTCCTGCTCGCTGTATGCGCCGTCGGAGCGAGGTGGTCGAACGATCCTCGCGTGCTTATGGAGGGAACGAACAATATTCATTCCGCTGGATGGAAATGGTTTAGCCAAGCGCAAATCATTCGAAAGTCCCTGCTATCTCCTCCCTGTCTTTTTGATGTCCAACTCTACTGTGTTAGCTTTTTCGTCTGATTTGACCCTTGGGGACTCGCCTGACCTCTTACTACAGTTATCCGTATTCTTCCTCCAAGGATCCTCGGCGCCTCAAGGTTGTTGGACCATGGCAGGCATCGGATTGCGATTGGCCCAAGATGTTGGCGCGCATCGGAGGAAGGTATACAGCCAAACCCTTACCGTCGAAGACGAAATGTGGAAACGCGCCTTCTGGTCAGCTTCGACGATTTTCCTTAGCATCCGTTGCTCAAATTTTTTTTCTCGAATCAGGATCCTTGTTTCACTCGATCGGTTCTACAGTTCAGCCCTCGGCAGGCCATGTGCAATACAAGACGAGGAGTAAGCTTAATCCGTGTAACCATCGTGTTCCATCATTGATGACATGATTTCTCACAGCTTTGACCTTGACTTCCCCGTCGAAGTTGATGACGAGTATTGGGAAACGGGGGATCCTAAAACGGCTTTCAAGCAACCAGAAGGGAAGCCGTCCAAGATCGCATTCTTCAATAGCTACTTGAAGCTGAACCAAATACTCGCCTTCGCTCTCCGAACTATCGTAAGCTTGGTATTGCGAGATCATGTTGTCCCATTCGATTGACCCCCTCGGATAGTATTCCATCAACAAGTCGCGAGTATTGTTAGGTTTTGTCGGCCAACAATGGGAGCAACACATAGTTGCCGAACTCGACTCGGCATTGAACAAATGGATCGACTCTGTACCTGATCATTGTGAGTTCTTGCTAATGCGTATGTGTATTACCTTACCATGGCCTTCTAGTGCGTTGGGACCCGACTCGAGAAACGTTGGTTTTCTTCAAACAATCCGCGAACTTGTATTGCCATTATTATCACCTTCAAATCCTGGTCCATCGTCCCTTTATCCCTCTTCCCCGCAAACCTTCCCCTTTGTCCTTCCCATCCCTCGCCATATGTACAAACGCGGCCCGCTCATGCAGTCACGTCGTTGATGTATTGCGGAAGCGGTCGGATCCCATGGAAGGTTATCCTCATCTACTAGTAAGCCCTTTCCCCTCATCTATTCCGTGTAGTATTTTTTATCCGGTCCTCCTATAGATGCCCGTCTTTAGCGCCGCTATCGTCCTCCTGTTGAACATTTGGGGAGGTAAACGTTCTGGGCTTTCCACCGATCCGGCCAAAGAAATGACGGAGGTCCACAAATGCATGCAACTGCTCAAGATGTCTGAGCATCGGTAAGGTCCCTTCGCCTCTCAATCCATGTATACTAATTTGTGATCATCTGTAGCTTTCACTCCGCTGGTCGCTTATGGTTGGCTTGCTCAAATTTGTGCTTATCGCAGCGGACTGACTTGTGTTTCAGGGATGTTCTTTGCGAACTAGCTACGGTTGGCGAGCTTCCCCTGCCACAAAGCAGCCCTGCCCCTTACAAACGAGACCGCGAGTCTGACAGCCCTCGTTCTGCGCACTCATCGTCAACCTCAGCGGGGGACATGCCCTCCTCGGCCCCTTCACCATCCGATGGAACACGAGTGATTGCGGGATCTCGACGTGTGTCCAGAGACCAAGGTGCACCGTCGGCAACATCAACACAGCGGACGACAGCGAATTCTTCCACCTCCTCGAGTATATTTACACTGCCGATCCACAGCGCGGAGTTAGGCCGCCTTCCGCTCCACCCTGGCTTTGAGATGCCAATTCAAAACCAACCTCCGCTCAACTCGCAGGACAACATGTGGTATGGAGGGACGTCTATGGCTTCGGGTCCATCCGGTCAAAACTCCTCCGCGGCTAGTCTCCATTCGAACGGCATCGACTCCCTATCATCGATGTTCCAGATGGACCCGCTCATGTACGAACAAATGCTATCAGGATATCCCGGATCCTACCTCCAATCTTCCAATGCTCCACCACAACAATATCAACAACATCCGCCTATGTACTCCGACGGAATCGGCACCGCCCAACAGTCCCAACCTTTTGTGAACAATGACACTATCACCATGTGGTCCAACGCTCCAACCGGATTTGAGTGAGTTCCGCCAAAATTTTTTTGACCTAGGCGGGGAAGTTCACCATCTGTCTTGTAAGGTTGGACGACTGGGGCACTTACATTACGAGCGTGAGCAACCTCTCACAGCAAGCCCACCACCCCCATAGCTCGAAGCCCGACCGATAGACCTTCACCGTTGTATGACGCTTTGTAGCACTAGGTTCAAGTGGTTCCTTCAACATCGTGTATCCCTTTACCCCGTTACTTAGCCTAGATAATCCCACCTCCTGCTCTCTCAAGTGTCTATACTGTATTCGTATGTATATTGGTGATTCCCCAACTCGACTTCTATTCAGGTGTAAAGAACCGGTGATACATTACTTATACATAAAATTGATTGGATCGCCACGGCACTGTTCAGTTCACTCGAATTTATACACTGTAAGGGGGGTGAGTCGGAGTAAGCCCGAGACAACTGTGAACGGCTTACCACAAGCGCCGCTGCTGGGCTTTGTCGCAAAGATGACTTCATGGAGAGCTTCTCCTTCAAGATTGTGGTACGGAGCGTAGGCTTTCTTGATCTTTGATATGAATGAATCGACGTCCGACTCAGCGACGAGCGAGACAGTACAGCCTCCCCATCCAGCACCTGTAAATAACAGTAAACGTGAGTCGAAATTCAGTGAAATACAAGAAGGTTGGTACAGACCCGTCAACCGACTCCCGTAAGCACCTGCTTCCCTAGCTAACCGGGTGAGTTCGTCCAACTCAGGACAAGAACACTCGAAGAGCTTCGAACAGCTCTCTTGCGATTCGTTCATCAGCGCGCCCAACTCTTCGAGAGTGGACTGCGTTGTGATTGACGATGTCGCGGAGCGGAGACAGACATCGCGGAATTGGAGGACGCGGAGGGCTTCTGAGAAGACGTGTTTGGAGCGCTTGTAAAGTTGGAAATGCGTCGCTTCCACTAAGGTATTCAAGCTTCAACTGAGGAAGAGTTATGGGAGGAATTGGTTGGACGACGCACCATTGACCCAGCTTAAGTACAATTCGTTGAATTCCTCCTCGGACAAACCAGACATCTGTATCATCTCTCCTAGGGTGACACCTAGCTCCTCCTCATCCCCTTTTCCTTCAGGCCTTAGTTTCTCGACCTCCTCCCCAATTCTCTCCAATCCGTCCCTGAGCTTCTCCACGTCCACCTCCTCCTGACCACCCTTGACCTCCTTCGCACCCAACCACCTCCCCAATACCTCCCTCAACGTGACCTTCTCGTTCTTACCAACGGAGATGCCGAGACGGAGAGCGAGGATACGAGCAGAGACCAGAGTTTCTACGACTCGAAGGTTGTAACGAGTTTTGGAGTGGACCACCTTGTCAGAGACCACGAGGGAGTTTGCGATGATGAAAACTGCGTGCGAGCTTGCTGCAGAGGAAGAGACAGATCCGGGGAGTGGGATGGGTTCGGCTGCGAGTTTAGGGAAGAAGGTGATATGGAGCGCGGAGTTCGTTGTCGAGATCACGGATGCTGCTTGATCCATTCTAACAACAGCGGTCACTAGTAAGTCAACCCGCGAGTCCGACGAAGGGAAGGAATCGTGCTCACCCTCCGCTATTCACTCCGACTCGTTGCTCGTTCTCCATAGCCATCTCTACGAGTTCGCCTTTACTGATACCCTGCAACTTCCCGTTGACAGCGAGGAAGGCGAGGGTAGACGCTACGACCATAGCGGCGCTCGATGAGAGTCCAGAACCCGCGGGGACAGTGCCCGTCACCAGCATGTCGACGGGTATGGGGTGGGGGTTGGTGGTTGTTACGAGGGACGTGGGCGGGAAGAAGCGGTTGAGGACACCCTGGTGTGAGCGAAGAGAGATCAGCGAAGACCGGTTTCAGGGGAGTGGAGGACGAACGTAGTACCCGGCCTTGACATAACTCTCCCAAGCCAGCCTCCCTTTATCGATATCCAACATCCACTCCTCAGCTCTCACATCCTCCTCCGTAGGTTCATCCAAAAGCTTCGAGGTCGACATCCCGCGCATCGGAGCGAAAGTCTTTCTGGGATATTTCTCGTGCCGCAAGTTTTCGGCGACGACGAATCCAGGCAGATGTAGAGGTTCGGGATCTGCTACTCGGCCTCTTTCTTGTTCCATTGATGGTTCGTTGGAAGCTGGTGTGTAAGAGGCGTAAGAGGAGGCGGATCGCGGAGCGCAAGCGATTAGGATGTCTCGTTCGACTGCAGCTGGGAAGACACCGAAAAGGGCGTAGTCGATGTGTTCGCCGATTAGACTGTGAAGGTTGGGTTAATTCG
This sequence comes from Jaapia argillacea MUCL 33604, assembly GCA_000697665.1. NCBI lineage: Eukaryota > Fungi > Basidiomycota > Agaricomycetes > Jaapiales > Jaapiaceae > Jaapia > Jaapia argillacea. The sequence continues at coordinate 265,373 of KL197738.1, read as the reverse complement.
AGGCTCTTGCTTTGGAAATCCTGGATGAAAGGTTACATACTTGACTCGTCCGGGAGCTCTGGCTATGAACGCTGGCTTCCGACCGAACCGATTCTCAAACTCTTCAGCGAGGTCATTCCATCTAACTCTACAATCTCCTCGTTGAATTCAACGAGAAAATTCACGAAATTTTTGAGGAACTCACGCATGGTTGGTTGCTGTTCCAAGACTGGAGTAAACCTCGTCCAAAGACGTGTATATCGGTATGGGCAAAGACGCAGCCATGATAATTCAACACAACTCAACCAGTGCAGCTGGCGATACTAGGGAAAAAGAAACACGCGATTCGTTCATGATGAGTGAGTTGATAGCTGTAGAAGTACTATCAGCCGGAAATTGCGATCCGGGGGGGTGGCAGATGACCGATTTCTCGAGGGAGAAAACCAGGGCCGGTCGTCGCTCGTTCTCATCGTTTGGGACGATACAATCCACGACAAAGCAAAGGGAAATAAGGCATATATATTTGCGGAAACTTTGGCAGAAATACTCGGTCCGGATTTTTGTGATAGTGATCCGAGCGCATATACTCGGTAACCGGCCACAGCGCTTCTCCAGGACCTCATGGTTCCGGACGACTTTGGGTGCTTTGCAAAATGCGATTCAAAATCTGTGAGGCTGTTACACCTACTGGCCTAGTCACGGATCTCCAACGCTGCTATGAGTACCAAATGCACAAGAATTCTCTCTGGTGCGGGGCCTTCACCGATTATGGCTTTTCAGTTGCTGTCAGATCACCGACTCCCCGGATGCCCTCACTGTTTTCCCCGAACTCGGTAGGAATCCTACCAGAGAAATCAGTTGTCAGCATCACCGCGTCAAAATCCCCTCATTCAGTTATCGACATTTTCCAAGGCCCGCCGTGTTCCGTGGAATAAGTACACTTTGGATACGCCTGCGTGCATTGCTACGCAAAGTATGGATTTACGTGTCCTCGCTGCATCACACGCCTTGCAGGAATTTCTCGCATCAAGCATTTGGATTCCCAACAGCTAAGCTCTAAGTTTGGTACGTTGGGTTCAAGGGCGTCAGAGGGGTCAGGGTGCGTCAGACAGGCAGGGAAAGATTGGAACAGGTCGGCGGCTCAGTCCTTCAAGCTCAAACACAGTTTGCTTGCGGGTATCCTCGTGCGCACCTCGCCAGGTGCATACTCACCATGGGCGGCTTTTTCTCTCGAAACCGTTCTCTCGACCTTGATCCCGACATGGGCAAACCCAACCCAGCTAACTTGGAGCAGCTCTTTACACCTGATGCGAGGCTACCTGTGCGTCCGTTGTGGAGAGGTCCCGTGACGGAGCTGCATACATTGTTGATCGACTTTCCGCCTGTCGACTCATATCGATTGGCTTGCATAGAGCACTTGAAGGGTTGCGACGGGAAACCGTACCACGAATGCTTAGTCGTTCAATTCGAAGCCCTGGACTCGCCTTCCGTTCGCTGGATGCGTCTCGATAGGTTCATAAATGCAGACTCCTCACCGAGTTCTTCGACCCCCCAGAGCGGAGACGTCTGCGACCGGCTTTGCCAAGCCGAACACCTTCCACCACCCTCCCGAACTCGACCATCCGCCACGCGAACCTCGACTTCCTCCTCGTCCTCCCCGGAATCTATCTCCAATGTCTTCAAGGACTTTCTCGCAGAGGATAAAGCCAGAGTGGCTCTTGCACGTGAAGATCTGTTCGATCCCGACAGATCGACGTACGAATTGTGCCAGAAGGCCACCTACATCGACAAGTCACTCGCGCCCACCCTCCGCACCGTTCTCGACCTGTTGAACGTGATCGAGGAACATTATCCCGAATACAAGCTTATCGGCAGAGCTTGTTTTTGGTTCGCATCTACCGTATGGGAGGTGATTGTTGATTGCCACTCGCCGTCCGAGATCGAGAAGGGACCTGCTGTGAAGAAGAAAGGTCGTCCATTTCCAGCTTTTCCACACAAGATGTCGGTTTCGTTCTCAGATAATAAACGAGAAGTACGCGAGAGATGGGTACAATCGCCGTCCATACTCACTCCCATGGGAGAGTTCTTTTACGAAGAATCTACGGACGCTATCTTCTTCCAGCGGGGACAAGGGTGCTTTTTTGTGCAACCGATTGTGGGAGAGGTGAGATCTTCGTCGTTTTGGTTATTCAACACTCATGCCAACTTGCTTTAGGCAGTCCCTTTGGGTTTAGATGCCCCTGGCGTCTTCCAAGGACTTCGGGAGGGTTTCATATCGAAGGTCGTGACAGGGGAAGGCAACTATGTGATGATGCTCTCCGTCCGGAATAGGTCTATCGAACTCCGAAAACCCTCGCTGCTGTATTCTCTATCCATCGACTTTACTTCCCCTTCTGAAGCCGCGGAATGCTTTTCGTACATTCTCCAGTATGCCTCTACTCTCTCTTCAGGTTAGCATTGACTCCGCCTACAAATCCTATTCATTTGATGCTCACCCTTGGTCGTCTTTCAGCGCCCCTGTCCAAGACATTCAGAGTGACGATGTGGGAAAGTTGCCAAGCCTGGCTTACATTTCGTGACCCTTTACTTATGGGAGTAAGGATCCGAGTAAGGCTGGTTCTCCTTTGGTGTCAGGCATCTTACTCATTAGAATCAGCATAAACGTGTCGATGATTTGGCACTCAGGTCACAAATGAGAGAAGATTTCGTAACCCTCGCCTACTGTCGGAGTAAATTCGACCTCGAATCGACTCGACTCGACGACGCATCTGTCAGTCGCCCTTCACATCTCCTTTCAAGTGACAGTTTATCGAAGTCTGATTTTCCCAGTTTGTTGAAACCAATGATGGAGCGCAAGTGATCTCAAAGACCGGCCAGGTTCTGACCTTCTCCGCTGACCTTTCGCTATTTACTCTGCGATGGATTGATGCGACCGGGAGGGCATTTTTCCAATGCTCCTACTCGCCAAGCAATCATGTCGCTGTCTACGAGGAGATGAAGCGGTGGACTGTGTATTGGAAAACCTTCCTTCAGGCCCAGCTGTCAACGGGGGAATTCGCCTGAGGAGTCTTTCCATCACCTAGTAACCGTCATTCGCTTTCGTTTCGTCATTTGCATTCCTTCCTTAGTCGTTCTTAATTTACTTCACAGTGCTTTCTTCGATTCTCATGCGATCCATATCCTTCGCTTTCGCTGCCGACGCTATGTTCTTAATCTCTTGTCTTTCGTTGCTTTTGTTGTTTCGTTTCTTCCATTGCTTTCGTTGTTTTCATTGTTTTCATTGCTTTCGTTGTTGGTTTCTTCCATTGCTTTCGTTCCTCTCGTTCGCTTCGTTGCTTTCGTTGCGTTATGGATGTCCTGTGTTGGCCTCGTATCCCTCGCTTCACGTCTCACCGACCACACAAAGCATCAATGCCTACTTCCATACACATCCGGCAGTCACCCTTATCGCACCGAACTAGCAACGTTTGACGATCGTTACCCACGGTGAGCAGTTTGGCAATGTGCACTCCAAAATACGATTCATTTTACTACGTTTGTGACAGGTCCGTCACCGACACCGACAATTCCTCCGCCGGATCGGAGAGTCAGTAGCACCGGATATAATTAAGTCTGCCTCATCGCTGCCGGCTGCGTCCGTCTGCTACAACGCTTACTTATAAGTTTCTTTCTCCAACTTTCCTATAAATGAGAAGCCAACTCTTTAACAGGACTTCTCGGAACTCTGAGCTTCACAAACATTGTATGCCAGCCATCCCCACGATTCCCTCCCAATGGACTCGTTCGATGTTTATTTCGGTGGAGAGGGGTATGTTTTCCAATTAGTACAGGCCTTATTTAATAAGGTTACAGGATCTCCCCACACAACGACGTGCTTCCGTCCACCGACTTCAATCACTGACCTCGATCCTCATGTAAGCACCCATGACCCAAACCTCCCTTGTGTCATCTCCACGTTATCTGCCTCGAAGAGACCCCACATGTGAGTCCCTTGATTCCCCTCAGAGTGTCTATCTCCGAATGGACGCCACTTCTGCGTTTGGACGTTGTCTTCGCTCCAGCTGTTTCACCTGGGTGGATATAGGATGGTCGTACGCCCCGTAGCGGGGAACTATGGGAAGCGTGGATTCGTCGCCAGGTTGTGAATATTTTCTTATTGTACGATCATTCACGAAACGGCTCGCGTAGAGTAAACGAACGAGGGTCAACGGAGGTAGTTTGATAAATATTTCTGTCCAGGTTCTCGCGATAGATCGTACCTGCGTGTGCGGACAATTGTACCTCCTGGCTCTAATCGGTCGCGGAAAGGAACGGAAAGGACGGTTGGTCATATCTGATCGACTTGGCAAGCCTAAATGGTTTTTTCAGAAACTGGCCTCTGCCATACCCGATTCTTCGACGAAACTCCACAGAAGGGAGGCAACGGAGCGCACATGTTGGCTCGGAGACCGCTGTTGCTTCGCCGAAACAACCCATCAAAAAGATGCGGGAGCCTAATATGTGTGACTTAGTCACAGATCGTTTGTAAGTTGCTCGCCTGTATAAATTTGACTAGCATCCAGGAGGTGTACTTCGTTGAGTAGTACAGGGTCCGCGTCTGATAAAGAGCATCTAGATGGATCCCAAAAGATTGTGAGGTTACAACGCAGCTGAAGGCACGCCGGATTTCTAGAAGAGGTGTTGGACCTGCAACCCTAGCCAGGAAATTCTCTGTGACGGTGACGGAACGATTTCTTAACCCTGCTGAATTGGGAACTCCTTTTGTTCAACAACTTCCTGAGCTGGCTTCCAAGATCCCACAATTAATTGACGCTGAAGGTCCGTGGTAGGAGCTGTCGGCACTAGTAGCCCTTCCAGCCCAGCGCTTGACAGTGACACTGACCGTGATATCCTATATTATGACACTTTGAGTGCCGGCTCACTTTCACCGAAGCGTGATCGTGATGATCAAAAATGGTACATCGCCTCCCAATCAAGGTTCTAGGATGACAACGCAGAAGGCAAGCTGAAGTCGTGGATGGCGAAGCATCACCAGTTTCGACAGATTCCCGTCACTCGCCGTCACTCCCCTCACAATCGGGCCCTTGTTTCCCATGCCTGGCGTAACGTGGCGATGATGGGCACCATTCCTTGCAGCATGTTTCACCAGTGCCCCCCCCCTCGCAATAGACATAACTCCAGGCGACATTTCCTCCAGGACCGGTTATCCAGCACCAACCTCTGATCTGGGCTTAGGACAGCGTCTCTGGTGTCTCGTAGGCTCTATCACAGCTTGCCTGCTGGAAAGCAGCTGTACTCCTCGTGTTGATTCATGTGCAAAACTTTGCTCGAGATCTTAAACCCTCATCGTGGGCTCTGTATTCTCTCGCAAATGACACAGATCTGACCTTCCTCTTGAATCCTGGTGCGAGCCATAAAGACAATGCCGTGTGGAACGGCCTCGTCGCTGAGTTCTGTGGTGAGCTCCTGGATTTCCCCACTCGACCCATACTACTTAATTTCTATGGAGCATGTCAAAGGTCGTGGACTTAAACCACACCACGAATGTCTCATACTCCAAGTGCGGTGCATTGCCGACGAGCAGTCCCATCCATCCGTTGGATCCGTCTAGATCGATTTATCGATCTGACCCCGAACGGGTCCCTCGCTTCTCCTGGTCCCTCGTCCTCCTCTGGCGCTGCCGTCGGACCCATTGCCAATCGCCCAGGTGGTGTAGAGTATCCATCCAGGTGGGCGCAAGCACCAAGCCCAAGAGGCCGACGCTCTCCACCGCTGGTTCGAGCGCAACCTCTCTCTCTTCCGTCTCTCCGGCCATCGTCAAAGAATTTCCAGCGCAAGACAAGGCTGTCGTCGCCATGAATCGCCATGAGTTGTTCAGGGCGGAGGGAATGGGTTACGATGTTTGCCACCATATCCCCACCTCGTATCGTCGACTTGCTCCAAGTGATCGAGACGCGCTTCCCTCGCCATCATGCTCTTGGGAACACATGCTTCTGGTTCGGATCTACCATTCAGGAAGTCCTGGTGGACAAGTCCTGCAGGCAGGGTGTCGTGACGAGAGGTCCCACATTTGATCAGATGGGTCGCCCGGCGACCTATGTCCTGGCAGGGCTCTTCTCTGCCCCAAATGATCTCAATCAGGTTCAATCCGTCTGGTCACAGTCCATCTCTAAACTCACTCCGGTCGAATAGTTTCGATGCGAGGAGGTCTCTGATGCTCAAATCCTTTATGGCGGAAACGGTCATCTTTACATTCAACCTTGCATTGGGAACGTACGGAGGGTCCTCTTCCTACTGGCATGATTTCTGATCGTTTTATAGGAGATCCCATTGTTTCTCGACGCTACGGGCAGGTTCCAGGCTTGTGGAGATGATTATATCGCCAAGGATATCTCCGGTGGTAGCCATTGTGAATGGACGCTGCACCGTGATAAATCTTCTATCCAGCTACACCTCTCTTCCGGGGACACGGCGGACCTTATCTTCAGTTCGCATTCAAATGCGGTCAATTGCTTGAGTTGCCTTCGTCAATATGCACAAAAATGTTATTTAGGTAAGCCCTCTCTATCATGTTGTTTCGCGAATGGGCCCTAACCGCTGAAAGCAGAGCGTATGTCGCTAGTCTTCGACGTTCAGATGATATTGAAGATGAGCAACGTATGGCTAGCATTCCACGACCCCAACCTCGTAGAGTCGAGAATCCTTGTACGCCTTCCTCGACTCTTACCCGCTCGAGTGGCTTTCCTGACATTCCAATACGGCCGAGGCTTTCCGACCCTTCCACCTTGAGGGATCGATTTAATGAAGATTTTACCCATCTGAACCTACTGACCCTGTGTACTACCCGCGAAAATATCGATCTTCGAAATGGAGAGGTAGCATTTCTTGTTCGCGGTTCAACATTGATTCTTCTTGTTAATATCTTTCTAGTTCTCTCAGACGGAAGGTCCCGCCCCAGTGACTACACCAACTAGTTGACGTGGTAGCCGGCCCATTTTTCAATGCACCTATAAACCTCGAGGGCACGTCTTCTCCCTTCCGGGCGTAGCCGAATGGACCGAGTTTTGGAACATTTATCTCCGTGATCAATTCGGTGGTGACCAAGCTGGTTCTACGCCTGTACCCCATGCTAACCGCCCATCTCTGCCTTCCTGACTCATAGTTCCCACTTGTATGTTCCCTTGGTGTCCTTCCGTCAGTGTCCTCGTCATACTCTACGCCTTCCCCCAGCCTGTTTCCCTGGGCTGTAATGGACGACAGCGCCGTTTATCACTTCACACCTTCGTCTCTCCAGTCGGATTACCAATGCTTTTCGTGTCGATTACCTTGGGTCTTTGTCCTCTTCCAGCTTGTGAGCAATGATGCAGTGGGTCACAATTCCCTCTTCGCCACCCCTTGCTTCGATTCTTCGACTTCATCTTTGAATCCTCCTTCGCAGGCGGTTGAATTCTCACCATTCCAGATGCGACAGACGGCCATGTTCTGCTTCCCCCCATCTCGTGGTGTGAAAGACTTGGATTCGAAGACAACAGGCCCGTCGACTTCGTCTTCGGGTAAAGCAAGACGTCGAGACAAGACTAGGCATTATCACATTATAACAATCAGTCCGATGTGTATATAGGCAGAGGAAAAACTACAGCACAACTATACCCGACCATGCAACAACCCAAGGGGGCACTGAGGGTTAAGAAGAAAGCTGCGAGGCATGGCTGGCATCTCGCGAGCCTGTCCTTACAGAGTTAAGGATTAAAGTTGCCTATTTGAGCTAGGATGGATCGATGCGACCGGGAGGGTATTCTTCCAATGCTCCTACAGTGCCATCGGCGATGTCGCTGCGAATGAAGATATGGAGCGGTGGACAGGATATTGGAAATCCTCCCTTCAGGCCCAGCTGACTCGATAGGCGAATTCACTTCTACTCCCCCATCCAAGAATATGACCGGCCTTTCTATCGTCGAGTAACTGCCATTCTCGACATCCGCTTTCGCTTGTCATCCTAGTTGCTTTCTCAATCGTGCTTGCTATACATCTCTTTTCCTTCGTTGATTCCGTTCAGTGCCCGTGTGCTTTTCCGCTTTGCTATCAGTTGCAGTGTTGTCGTCTTCATCACTTTCCCTTCTCGTTCTTCGCTTTACGGGTTGTTTCTTGCGGCTGCGTCCTCCGTGTCTACGTTTATCGTCTAGCTGATCTGTTACCTACACCCGATTATCCGGCAGGCTCCCTTATCACAGCGAACTAGCACCTTTTGAAGATTGTTACTCACGGTGAGCAGTTTTGGTAAGTTGGACTCCGAAACCATTCGTTATCGTTGAATGATTCCTTGCTATGCCTGTGACAGGGACCTGTCACCAATATTCGCCGGACGGAAAACCGCAATCGGACAGATGCCTCCCCTCGCTTGCCTCATCGTTGCCTGACTGGTGATGATGATGATGAGTTCTAGAGAACCGCTACGCACTAACTAAGAGTACAGACGCGGAGCAGCTTGTAAGCGGCTGCTGAAATACATATAACGACAGTATCGTGGCTGGTTGTGTAAAAGGCAACGGGGTGTGTGGGGCAAGTAAATCTACGGAGGAGCTGCCTGACTGGTGTTCATCTTGTGATGTCTGCTCGCAGTTCGTTTACCAGGGGTCTCCTCTCGTCTATCTCAGCAATTCCTCAATTTCCTCCCAGCGGACTCGTTCGATCTCCGCGCAAATGGACCATTGTAAGATGTCCAACGGCAAGTCGTATCATGAGTCAAGAACCCGGTACATACGGAGGAAGCCCGACGTACTCCCTCCACTGGCAGCATTCCACTCGAACACGCATTCATTCGTCATCGATTCTCTAGTCTATCCGCCCCTTGAGGCATATTCTGCTCCCGGTTCAATCCCGGAATGGACGGTCCAGTTCCGCCACTTCCATGCGCTTGGGCAGCGTGTTCACGATGGTCCCCCAATGTGGAGTGACTCTGACAAATGAAAATTCGTTCGATTGATGTGGGCGGCCAAGATATGGTCCAAAAGTTCCTCGCTATAAGAAGGGTTAACATGTGGTGTCCGTCCTCAGGTAGGTGCGCTGGGGTGAAGACCACCCCAATGGGTGTCAGTGTACTTTCTTCACTGTCAGAAGTTGAACGGAAAGTGTGGGTCGGCTGGTCTACGGACCAGCCTGAGTCAGGCTCACGATCGAGGCATGTCACACTGGAACTGACGGCGTCGACATGGCACCTTCAATTTGAATTCTAATCAAATTTGAATTCGGTAGAGTGTAGAGGATCGACGGAGGTACTTAAGAAGTACCACTTCGAACCTGACAAACTGAGAGTAACGGGAAACGGGAAGGACGCACCGTGACTTCTACTGATTGTTTCAGAAACTGGCGTCTGTTCTAGTACCCGGAGGCACGGAGCGCTGCTTTACATGCGGAGGACTCATGGTGATATTGCACAGCGACTTCCGATAGCTCGGGAGTCAAGCTCAACACGATGAAGAAGGGAAGCTCTGGTGACCGCCGCAGGTTCGCCAAAACAGGCGCATAAAATTAGTCGAAGGGAGCAGCTGGCGTGACAATGTGACTTCACCGAAGATCTTTTGACGACCTTCCTTTTCTGGCTGGCAATCCTGAACAAACCTTTAGAACGACAGAACGCCGCGTGTGAATGGTACGTAGAATCCGTGAATCCCTAGCTTTGCGAGATTATGGTTGAAGGCACCCAGAATTTCTGGAAAGGGCTTCAACAGTGATCGAGGGCCCTGCCTGATTGGGGACTCACCTTGTTGTCAACTTCTTGGATCCCACAATGAATTGACGTTGAAGGCTGGTGGAAGGCTGTCGGCGCTAGTTGAGTGTGTTATGCTGTAAAAACTCCTACCCATCTGCCGTGACAACCATCGCCGAACTATCCCTCATTATGAAACCCCATCAATTGTCTTTCACCGAACTGTCGCCGGAAGTGGCGCAAGGCCTCCCCATGAAGATTCCACGATGACCAAGATGGAGAAGGATTATCAGTTTCCCATCTCCGCTTTTGTAGGAATCACTCCCGCCAACAATCGAGGCTTTCGTTTTCCCATGTTTGGTGTAACGTGCATTCCTTCCAGGCATGCTGCAAACAGTACTCCCCTCGCAATACATACGACTCCAAACGATCTTTCCTCTCAAGACTGGTGATCCAGCAATAAGCACTGATCTGGGCTGAGCACGGCGTCTCTGGTGTCTCGTAGGCTCTATCACAGTTTGCCTGCTGGAAGGTACCTGTACCCCTCGTGTTGGCTCATGCCCAAACCTTGCTCGAGATCTTAAACCCTCGTCATGGGCTCTGCATTCTCTCGCAAACACTCCCTCGACATCGACCCCGACATGGGTAAACCAAAGGAAACAGAATTGACCCTCCTCTTGACACCAAGTGCGAGTCTGAAAGATAACGCCGTGTGGAACGGCCCCGTCGTTGAGTTCTGTGACGAACTCCTGGATTTTCCCCCACTCGACTCATACTACTTGATTTCTATGGAGCATGTCAAAGGTCGCGGGCCTAAACCACACCACGAATGTCTCATACTTCAAGTACGGTGCATTGCCGACGAGCAGCCCCCATCCATCCGTTGGATCCGTCTAGATCGATTTATCGATCTGACGGCGAACGGAACCTTCGCTTCCCCCGGTCCATCCTCCTCTGGAGCCGCCGTACCCATTGCCGATCGTCCATGTGGTGCAGAGTGTTCATCCCAGGCGGGCGCAAGTGCCAAGCCCAAGAGGCCGACGCTCTCCACCGCTAGTTCGAGCGCAACCTCCCTCTCTTCCGTCTCTCCGACTATCGTCAAAGAATTTCCAGCAGAAGACAAGGCTGTCGTTGCCATGAATCGTAATGAGTTCTTTAGGGCGGAGGGGATGGGTTACGACGTTTGCCAGCAGGTCACTTACTCCCCCACGACATCCGCGCCTCCTCTTCGCCGTATCGTCGACTTGCTCGAAGTCATCGAGACTCACTACCCCCGCTACCATGCCCTTGGGAAGGCATGCTTTTGGTTCGCATCTACCATCTGGGACGTCGTAGTGGACAAATCCTACAGGCAGGGTGTCGTGACGAGAGGCCCTGCATTCGATCAGAAGGGTCGCCCGGCGACCTATGTCCCAGCAGGGTTCTTCTCTTTCTCGAATGATGTCAATCAGGTTCAATCCGTCTGGTCACAGTCCATCTCTAAACTCACTCCAGTCGAAGACTTTCGCTGCGAAGAGGTCTCTGATGCTCAAGTTCTGTACGGCGGAAATGGCCATTTTTACGTCCAACCATGCATTGGTAATGTACGGCGGATTGTCTTCCTACTTATAGGCATGCGTCTCATCATTTTTGTTTAGGAGATCCCATTGTTTCTCGGTGCTCAAGGCAAATTTCAGGCTTGCGGAGATGAGTACATCTCCAAGGCGATCTCACGTGGCGGCCATTGTGAATGGACGTTGCACCGCGATAGATCTTCTATCGAGCTGCAACTCTCTTACCTGGACACAGTAGACCTTGTCTTCAACTCGCAGTCACATGCAGTAACTTGCTTCAGTTACCTTCGTCAATTCGCACAGGACGGTCATTTAGGTGAGCTGTCTCTCATATTTGTTGCGGATCAATTGTAACCGTCGAATGCAGAGCGAATGCCGCAAGTTTTCGACGTTCGGATGATATTGAAGAGTGATGTATGGCTAGCATTCCGCAACCCCAACCTCATTGAGACGAGAATCCTTGTACGCTTTCCTCTATTTTTTGCTCGCTCGAGTGGCTTTCTTGATATCCCAATTACAGCCGAGTCGTCCCCCCGATCCTTCCACCTTGAGAAATCGATTTAATGAAGATTTCATCCATCTGAATCTATTGATCCTGCGTAACGCCCACGAAAATATTGATCTTGGAAACGGAGAGGTAACGATTTCTCCTTTTTGCAATGGAATATCAATTCTTAGGCGTTAATATCCCTCCAGTTTTCTCAGACACATGGGATCACCCAGGCGAGAACGCCAACCGGTCATACGCTGACATTTTCAACAAAGACCAATCCGTTCTTGTTTAAATTGCTTTTCGTTGATGGTGATGGTCGGTCCATTTTTCAACGCACCTATAAACCTCGAGGGCACGTCTTTTCCCTTGCGGGCGTAGCCGAGTGGACCGAGTTTTGGAACATATACCTCCGTGATCAGTTCGGTGGTGACCAAGCTGGTTCTACGCCCGTACCCCCTGTCAACGGACCATCTTTGCCTTCCTGACTCCTCGTCGTTCCCACTTGTATGTTCCCTTGGTCGTTCAGTCGGTGTCCTCATTTTGCTCTACGCCTTTCCCCGGTCTGTTTCCCTAGGCTGTAATGGACGGCACCGCTTTTCGCGCCGTTTATCACTTCGCACCTTCGTCTCTCTAATCAATTTAACATTGCTTCTCGTGTCGACTACCTTGCGTCTCCGTCCTCTTTCAGCTTGTGAGCAATGGTGCAGTGGGTCACAATTCCCTCTTCGCCACCCCTTACTTCAATTCTTCGACTTTGTCTTTGAATCCTCCGTTGCAGGCGCTTGAATTCTCACCATTCCAGATGCGACAGATGGCCATGTTCTGCTTCCCCATCTCCTGGAGGTAAAAGACTTGGATTCGAAAATAACGAGCCCGTCGACTTCGTCGCCAGATAAAGCAAGACGTTGAGACAAGCATGGGATTATCACATTACAACAATCTGTCCGATGTATATATAGGCAGAGAAAAATTACAGTACAACTATACCCGACCGTGCAACAACCCAACGACACGAAGGACGATACAATACTACACTCCAATCAATCAACCACGGCGAGGGAAAAGGGGGAAGTCACTCTAATAATCGGAGAGAGGCTCGTCGAGCAAGTTTTGACCGATCCCGATTATGCCCTTTCCTAAGACGCCAAGCGCGTTATTAACCTCGTCGACTTCGTCATTGTAGTCCACGAAGTTTAGCTATAAGCGAGGGGGAGGGGGTGGTGTCAGTGTATGAGACGAGTGGTATGGCGGATGGAAAAGCTGACCTGGCCTGGAGTCCGAGTTTTATCATGATAAACTACGAATCGTCTCATACCCTCCGCATCCTGCCCATACTGACAACGAGTATCGACGGTAAACTCGTAGTTCCCTAGATAGCAGCTCCCATGAGTCAAGGGAAATATCACGAAATGGGAAAAACGTGCAGACCTTTTACCAATCGAGCAATCTTGTTGATATGTCTCGAGATACCTCGATCAGGTCCATACCACTCGGCTTGAATGAAGAAAACAACATCGGCATCGCCTACCCCAATGTCCATCAGCACCAATACTTCATGCTTCGAAAGGGGGGGTGGGGGAGTCAAACGCACCTTTGGACTTGTTCTTGACGATTAAGACATAATATTCACCCCTCTCTTCGAGGAGATAAGACCTCCACGCAATCGTCACTTTCGTATACCTCGCGTTGGGCTCGTAAGGAGGAACGAGCAGAACATCCCCTTTGGAAGCAGGCATTCGGTTATTCTTGAGGGCATTCAACACAAGCGCAAACGTCACTCCCGTCTCAAAAGTCGGAATAAGTCCATCCTAAACCGCAGAAGGTAAATCAGACCCAACCCTCGGACGACATCGGGAGAAAGAAAAAAAGACATACAGTTTTCCCCCACCCCACTCTCCTCTCACTCTCAAACGCGTTCATAGGCGCAGCAACCGGCCTCCACCCATCCCCAAACCGCTGCTGCAAATCCTTCAAACCAAGCATACTAAACGGATCCGGACGAGCCGGAGGGGCCCATAACAACGTGCTCTCATGGAACAAATCATCGGGATCCATTAACCCAAGCCTCTTATCCAAGATACTACCGACACCTTCGTAGGTGAGGAGTGCGTTGGTGGGCGGGTACATACCCCAGGCTTCGGAAGGTTCGCGCATCCCTGCTCGCTTTAAGAAATCGTGGTCTAGGTCGACGAGTTTATCGATTTCTCCCTGTGAAAAGAGTTAGCCTGCGTTTTCGTGGTGGGAGGAAGGGAGGGAGACGAACCGCCATCCAGTATAGAACGATATCGGCTCGTTCGTGGTTGATATAACCACCTCCAACATCCGTATGATCCCCAGCGAACCAAACCTTGCCAAAGAAAGAAAAATCAGAACATCGCCCATCACCACCCACCAAATCTAACACTTACTTGTTTCAACACCTGTGTCTTCCAGATCTAACGCGAGAACCTCTGTCAGCGGACAATAAGCGAAGAAGCAAACGAAAAGGGACGCACAGCTTTCAAGACAGGATCCTTTGGTTCCTGTCTATCCTTCTGCCAAAGCGTAGCCATAAACTTGTCTCGATTCTCGTGGAAAGCAAGAGCGTGCAAGGCATGTTTGATGTTTGGTGGGAGGAGGTTATCTTTGATTCCTAGAGCGTCGATGACGGGGTCCAAAAGATCAATTTCGCCCACTGTATCGAATACGCCGACGCATCTAAAGTTGAACGAGAACGCGAGTTAACGGCCATGGAACGATATTGGAATTTTTGTAGTCGAGGGCGAAGACTCACTCGATAGGAACTGGTTTTTCCGGCATGGGCGGTACGACGGCCCATGGCAAATCAGGATTATTAAGAGCAGCCCAATATTGAGGGAAGAGACCCATGTATTCCTTGGAAAGGAGACCCATCCGATACTTACCCCCAAAGTCAGAACGCTTCGACGGAAGGGACAATAAGGGGAAAGGGAACGTACGATGAGCCCCGCTACTTTTCGCACGGTATATGCGCCTCTTGACCAACCAAACAAGAAGATCTCGTCGCCTTCGACGTAGTTATCGGCTATGAAACCATATGCATCTCGAATCTTGCTGGCTGATTTTCAAGTTAACTTTGAGCGTCGGGCTGGGGCAGGTAGGGTTACTCACCGACTTCCAAGCCTATCGCGACTGTTACATAGGGAGAGGATGTTAGAATGTGGAGGAGGAGAGGAGGAGGATGCGGAGACGCACGTTCATCGGCGTCTCCCACATTATACTCTCCATCGAACCCAGATTGAGCTCCCACTCCGATATTGTATGATACGATTTGATGGATTGCTTGGCCACTAATATCAAAATAGTCAGTCTCCACAAGACAATCGTACGTGAACGCTTAGTTGTACCTAGCCTTGTCCTTTCCCATCATGTTTACGGCTCGAGCTAATGGGATGTGGGCATTGATGACTGGTTTAACAGGTGGCGGTTGAAGGACTTACCCAGTCGGATGACGTTCGTGACACCGTCGCCTGTCAGTCCAGCTACGCCACATAACTTAGTTGGAGAGGGACGTTAATGATAAGACGAAGATAGCTCACCACCAAGCGTCATCCCTCTACGACCATCAGCACTAGTACCATCGCAAAACACCAAGATTCGTTTTCTACTTGAGACGACTGGTTGAGACATTGTTAATGGATTAGATGGAGGGGGGCGGAAATGATAAGCAGATATCTCACCTCTGAGCACCTTTAAAGGCGAGCATATATATTGGCCAACAGGCGCTGAAGATGGTGGCTTACAAGCTCTCGGCGTTAATCATTCTCCGTGCTCGATGGCATCCAAGAATGCTGTGTGGCCCCGCCAATATTGGCTGAGGATAGTAAGTAGGATCCATTGGGGGATAAATGGGTGCGAAGTGGACCAATAGGATGACAAGGAATGACACTTGAACCAGTGCACGGGAACAAGGACTGGACGCAGCTAAGTTGGAGTGGCAGAGGGAGTGATCCAAGTAGGACAAGACCAGAGAAAATCTGGTCCACCCACGATTTCACATGTCAGGGACGCTAGTGGCCGTGTATGCTTCCTGGGCGCTTGTGGATTTAAGATAGGACCGTGGCACTGCTGGACATTATCGTATCGCGGTTATAGATAGCCATTCTAGTCGCGACCTGTGTCAGAAGCGGAGATGAGGAGAGTATCCCGATGTTAATACCATGACAAGGCGCGGTAAAGAAAGGAGAGCGACTGACTGTACTGCACCGGTGAATGCAACGCCCACATATACCTCCGAAATCAGATCAGGGTGTCTCCACTGGGCAATGGACGTAACGCGGGGCAGTGGCGGAGAACACACTGTGCAGTAATAATCACGTTCAATGTTTGATTCAAAGTGCAACCCCAATGAATCACAGACCTCTTCGATTCCTCCGTATTCCTCGCTGTTAGCACGGCCTGTTCCTACTCCGGTGTCCTTCTATTCGTCGTTGGGGTTCCTAAAAGTGGCCAATATCCACCGGCACCATCGCAGCTGATCAACCAACAAAAGAACAAACGAAAGCAGAGTTCCGACTGGAGAGTTATGGAAACGTTTCGTTGTGGACCGGCGTTGATCACCCATATCTGGGAGTATGTGATCGTGGGACCCTCGGAAGCTAACCTTCAAGTTGGGGCTCGAATGACAAGCTTAAGTAGCAGCGCATTGCACCGTACGTCTTGTTATTCTTCCGTCTCACGCGAACTGTTACACCTCGAAATGTGCATACAACCAACCTGAACTCCTTGGTCTATCTTCGCTGGCCGGACCCTGACCTGATCCTGTTTCAAGAAATTATACCACGAGTGCGATCCTTCAAAAAGTCGAGAGGCTCAGAATACTGACGGGTCGTACCTTGCGACTGCGCCATAGGTTGCTCGTCCTAACCCGAACACACGGTACGGGACCTGGACGAACCCGAAAAAAGTTGACAATAAACTCCTTTGAGAGAAGGGTAGAACATACTGGTGCTAGTACTTCACGCTCTCGGGAGGGCGAGTTTGTCATTCAGACAACGAAATCTCCAATCTCACAAACCAATGTATGGATATTCATCGTCGGACAGACACTACGAAATCTCTTCACCACACTCGACGGATCCAGCGGACCACTCCTTCGTCAATAAATACACGAGTATCAGATCTCAGCGATCTACGATACCGAAATATTGCTGGCTCACGGAGTGTGGCCCATCTCTCAGAGGGGCCACTTTTCCCTTATCAGTTCCGAGTGGGAAGGAGGCGTTTGCCATTAGCCTTTCCCGTGGCGTCTCGGCCAGCGCCTGACATCATTCATCCCGCTGCTCTGCGAATATGTCGTCCACCTCTGTGGTCCTCGGACAATTTCGCCTCAATACCATAAACGATTCGACGGATGTTGACATTTGCATTCAGAGTAGCTTAATTTATGGGAGGCCCGACAGGTGCGCTTAAAGATGATGAGTCCGACCTCCTACAAAATGAATCTGTCGCTACTTATTCGTACATGCCCGATGGTCGTAGCATCCTATCACATCAGCCCAGCCATCCAAAATATTTCGTGGAGCGAACTTATGGGACCTTTGCCATTCAACGAAAAGCCAAGCCTAGGAGAGGGTCGATAACCATACAACGCGAACCCTCCATTCACCAAATAAGTAGTTACACTAAACACGAACTGAGTAACTCTCCTTAAGGGGACGTCATGCGCGCGTTCCCCAACATCTCAAGGGGTGAAGTGATCCAAAGGGACCCATCAACCCTTGCTAATCACACTTGTGTCGTCGACGTGAGCAGCAACCCTCAACCGTGTTCTTCCCCCAGAATCGCACGCCCTCCGAGTCAAGTCAACCGTAGATATCTGCGGTGAATCGAATACGTCCAACAAGATGCCTTCCAAGTTCGACGTCAACACCACCTCATCATCAGACGATTCTCTCGCCGCTCCTAAGCGACATATATTGAGTACGAGTCGGCAGCTCTGTGCATCGCACCCGAGTGAGAATGTGTTCCCGGTGAGGTGGAGGGGCCTGGTGGGAGGTCTTACCGAGAATGTGAAGATCGACATCACCCAGCTAAATGGATGCCCAAGTGAATATTGATCAGAGAGTAAAGAGTTGAAAAGGTGAGATAACTCACGTAAACATCCAGGTCTGCATCACAGGTCCGAGAAACTGGTATAGCATGCCTTCAAGTACTAGGATAACTAGGGTGAATCTCAGTTGATGACGGAACCTGAAATCATCCAAAGGGCGGGTACATACGAGTGATGAGGAAGAAAACCCACAAGCTATCGCGAGCCACGATAGTCGCTACTCTACTCTTCCCTTGCGTCATCCGAATCGCTTTGACCGATTTGTATAACGCCAAGACGAAGAGGACTAATTGGTTTATCAAGGATGTCATCCTAGGGACGCCAAGAATCGGTCAGTTGAACGAGCAGAGAAAGGAGGGGGTCAATGGTAACTTGCGCTAAGATGGCGAGGAATACCATACTCGATTTTGTTGCTATCGGTGTACAACCAGCTGCAAACCGTGTTCGGGAGAGCGAGATTGATAAGCAGGGTATGACCATGATGAACTCGAAAGTGAAGAGAGCTACGATGAACATCCTAATATGTCGACTACCGGCGTATAGCGCGTAAACTGTGGAGGTATTGAGTACCGTGAGCGGGTGATAGGAAACGGTTGGAGGGGGGTTTATACCTCTGATCGAGAGGATGAGCTCGATGGCTGTCATCAATGCTTGGAGCGATATCGATTGGAAGACCAGCCACCAGAGACATGAATGGTGGGAGTGATGAGATGTCCCGAATACGCCGAGAGACCTCAGGTATAATACTCTGAGGACATCAAAAGAAATGAGCCGGTCAAAATCAAGGCCGCGAGGGTGGAAGTGAGAGACCGACATCTGGCATGCGAGTGAGAAGTACCGAGTAAAGAGGAAGAGCCATTTCGACGGTGACCATTGGGGTTGGCTGGGGGGTGAAGTCAGTTGGTCCATTCGGTTATGACTGAAGAATTGGAACGGACGGCCAGATATAGGCGACCTCCTCGTCGAATGTTAGCAGGATATCCCAGACCAAGAACGTTATCGAAGACACTGGGATTGGAATATCAGAATTAGGCAGGATCACCGGTTGGAGAGAGAACCTACGAGAGCTATAATTGATCATTAATGTACAGTGGGCAGCGGTCGCCGTTATTTGATGAGTCATTCACAACGACGTCTGGCGACGCCAACCTGACGGTGATCCCAGAGGTGAAAGGAGGATGAGATGACAAACGGCGAAGGTCGTCAGCAAGGGCTGCAACTTTAAACATTTCGCGTTTGAATGGTTTAGTCGTCGACAGTCCTTGGTCTAGGCCAGAAGATTTACGACAGGGTTGAGAGGGCAAAAAGGCCGCTCATATGGAAAATGATTGCACTGGCAGCGCTTCCAAGTTCTGCCTAACAGCGAGCGATCGGGGCCCGATCAATTCATTGAATGGGTGCAAAACTTTAACGGATGAGCTTCTCAATCATGAGGACTGTCCATGGTATATAAACATATGTTCACCTCTCAAAAGAGTTCAACTAGTCTCTGGGTACTTGGTTCCAGCCACAACAGCTGGCACAGCCTGGGCACCGTTTGGTGCTGGTGAAAGTCGTACGTATTGGATTAAGCTTGAGTATTTGGGAGTATGTGATCGTGGGAGTTGTGGACACCTGGAAGCTAACCTTGAGACTTGAATGACAAGTAGCAGTGCATTGCACCGTACGAGTTGTTATCCCGTCTCCTCGCGAACTGTTCCCAGCCTCGAAATGCGCATACAACCAACCTGAACTCCCTGGATTACCTTCGCTGGCTGGATACCGACCTAATCCTCTTTCAAAAAATTATACCACGAGTGCAAAAGTAGAGAGGCATACTGACGGTTCGTACTTTGCGACTGCGCCATAGGTTGCTCGTCCCAACACGGTGAACACACGGTGCGGGTCCTGTTCGAACCCCAACAAAGTTGGCCAGAAACTCCTTTGAGAGAAGGGGAGAACATACTAGTGCTAGTACTCTACGCTCTCGGGAGGGCGAGTTTGTCTTTCAGACAATGAAAGCTACCACAAGCCAGCGAGTCCCTCCGTCCTCACAAATCAATGTATGGACATTCATCCTCGGACAGAATGTTAGGCACTACGATATTTCTTCACCACGCTCGACGGATCCAACGGACCGCCTCCTTGTCAATAAATACGCGAATAGCAGCTCTCAGTGATTTACGATACCGAAACATTGCTCGTTCGCTCTAAGCGTGGCACGTCTCTCAGAGGTGCGAGTTTTCCCTTTTCAGTTCCGAGTGTGAAGGAGGCGTTTTGCTATGGACCTTTCACGGGAGCGCCTCGGGAGGCGTCTGGCGCCATCCATCCCGCTGCTCTACGAATCTGTCGTCCACCTGTGCTCCTCGGAAACTTTCGCCCCAACACCATAAACTATGCCACTGATGTTGGCTTCGTGTCCAGAGCATTCCAGGTTTTGGGAGGCCCGAGAGGCGCACTCGAAGACGATGAGCCCACTCCCTGCAAAGTGAATCCGTCGCTCCTTATTTGAACACGCCCAATCGTTGTAGCACACTGATACATCCATCCGGCCAGCCAGCCATTATATTTGGCGAAGCGAACTGACTGGTCCTTTTCCCCGGAACGAAAAGCCAAGCCAAGGTTAGCGTCGATAACCATTCAATGCGAGCCCTCCATGTACCAAACAAGTAGTTACACCAAACCCGCAGTGTGCAACTCTCCTCGGGGACGCCATGCGAGCCCCCAATATCCCAAGTGAAGTGATACAAAAGAACCCATCAACCCTTGCTAATCACACTTGTGTCGTCGACGTGAGCACCAACCCTCAACCGTGCTCTTCCCCTAGAATCGCACGCCCTCAAATCAACGATAGACATCTGTGATGAATCGAACACGTCCAACAATATGCCTTCCAAGTTCGACGTCAATACCGCCTCATCCTCCTCCGACTCTTTCGCCCCTAAGCGACATATATTGAGTACGAGTCGGCAGCTCTGTGTGTCGTACTGAGTGAGAATGTGTTCGCAGCGAGGTGGAGGGGCTTGATTGGAGGTCTTACCGAGAATGTGAAGATCGACATCATCCAGCTGAAGGGATGTGCCAGTGGGTATTGATTAGGGAGCAAGGAGTCGAAAAGGTGAGAAAGCTCACGTAAATATCCAGGTCTGCATCACAGGTCCGAGAGACTGGTATAGCAAGCCTTCAAGTACTAGGATAACTAGCGTGAAGCTCAGTTGATGACGGAACCTGAAAACTTCCAAAGGGCGGGTACATACGAGTGATGAGGAAGAAAACCCACAAGCTATCGCGAGCTACGATAGTCGCTACTCTACTCTTCCCTTGGGTCATCCGAATGGCTTTGACCGATTTGTATAAAGCCAGGACGAAGAGGACTAATTGGTTTATCAAGGATGTCATTCTAGGGACACCAAGAATGGGTCAGTTGAACGAGCAGAGAAAGGAGGGGGTCGATGGTAACTTGCGATAAGAGGGCGAGGAATACCGTAGTCGATTTTGTTACCATTAGCGTACATCCATTTGCAAATCGTGCACGGGAGAGTGAGATCGATAAGCAGGGTATAGCCATTGTGAGCTCGAAAGTGAAGAGAGCTACGATGAGCATCCTGATATGCCGACTACCGGCATAGAGCGCGTAAACTACGTGCAAATGGAATATTGTGAGCGGGTGATGCGAAACGGTTGGAAGGGGTTTCAGACCTCTGATCGAGAGGATGAGCTCGACCGCCGTCACTAATGCTTGGAGCGATATGGATTGAAAGATCAGCCACCAGAGACATGAACGGTGGGAGTGGTGAGATGCCCCGAGTACGCCGAGAGATCTGAGGTATGATACTCTGGGAATATTAGAAGAAATGGGCCGGTCAAAATCAAGGCCGTGGGGGAGGAAGCGAGAGACGGACACCTGGCATGCGAGTGAGAAGTAGCGAGTGAAGAGGAAGAGCCATTTCGACGGTGACCGTTTGTGTTGGCTGGGGGGGTGAAGTCAGTTCGTTGATTCCGTTATGGTTGAAGAGATGGAACGGACGGCCAGATGTAGGCGACCTCGTCGTCCAGTGTTAGCAGGATATCCCAGACCAAGAACGTTATCGAAGATACTATAATTGGGATATCAAGATTAGGTAGGATCGTCGGTTGGGGAGAGCACCTACGAGAGCTATAATTGATCATTAATGTACATTGGGCGGCCAACGCCATCGTTTGCTGAGTCATTCACAACGACGGCACGTCTGACGACGCTGACCTGGCGGTGATCTCAGAAGTGAAGGGAGGGGGTGTGATGACCAACGGCCAAGCTCGTCAGCAGGGGATGCAACTTTAAACATTTCGCGTTTGAATGTTTTAGCGATCGAAGGTTAAGGCCGGAAGAGTTACGAAGAGTTTAAAGGGCAAAAGCTCGCTGATAATACTCGGCTGGTATAATTGCATTGGCAGCGCTTCCAAGCACTGCTTAACAGCGAGCGAGCGGCCGCCGATCAGTTCATTGAATGGGTGCAAAACTTTAATGGAAGAGCTTTTCAATCATGGGGACTGTCCGTGGTATATAAACATATGCTCACCTCTGAAAAGAGTTCAACTAGTCTCTGGATACTTGGTTCCGGCGACAACAGCTGGCACAGCCTGGGCACTGATTGGTGCTGGTGAAAGTCGTATGTATTTGATTATGTAAGCTTAAGAGCAATTCTTCGCAATGAAGAGAGGACCCACCAGACAGCGGGGAAGTGGACACGTAGCCGGCGGCAGTGACGAGTGACCAGGGCGGGCGGCAAACTCTACTGTACAGTGGATGACGCCCAGCCAAAAGTCGTGTGAGCGAAAACGAGCGAAATCGGTCGTGATTTTAGGTCGCTCGATTTTGCTTGACGAGGCTCGAGATTTGGGTCCATTGACAACGAGAATCAAGCTTCCATCAGACGGCTAAGAGAAAATCAAGGGTTTTTGATGGGAAATGATGGAGAAATACATTGGAAAAAGAAAAGTTAAGAACTGTGTGCACAAGGGGATTCGAACACCAGACCATTAGACACAGGGGAAAGCAGCGTGTAGAGTATGACACATACAACCACTGCACTACAAGAGCTTAAAGACTTGGGATAACGGCTGCTATATAAGCCTGTTGGCCAGTTGAGCCGTATCACATTAGTTGGCCTCCAAATAAATTATATCCTCTTTGAACACGGACTATTTGCCAATTTACAGTAGCATC
>KL197738.1:171144-239525 GCA_000697665.1 Jaapia argillacea MUCL 33604 | reverse complement strand
ATATTTTTATCGATTTTTATCGATTTTATGCGACCCTAAATGAAGCTGTAAACCATTAAGCTGTTGTCATCACTTGCAACAGCGAACTCGACCACTCTGCCGCCGTTCTTAACGATGTCCGCACTCATTTGTCACTATTTGCATGTGGCAAGTCTCGGTTGTTCCGGCACTTCGGGGCTTGACAGTTTCTGTGACTCAAATCACACTTCTGTGTCATTTTGGCTCCCATCAAACCCAATCGAATAATACCCATCGAACGATCCCTCTTTCAGTTTCATGTGGTTTCATGTGACGGCGTCACGTGAAAGCTATCGACGCGCTCACAGCTAATGCCAACGCGATTTTGACTTGAACTTCTTGAACTTGTACCACCATCATGGTCAGAAAACTCGAGCCTATATCACCTACGCGTAAATCACAGCGATACCAGCCAAATTTTCAGCCATCACAACCTGCCGACACCAACTTGCTCTGATCTCTCTACAGTCTGATCAACATCTGCTGTGCTGGCCCGACCTACGTCGAGTGATCTGTACAACGACGAACAGCTTGATGCCGAGCAACCCACAGAAACTTTATTCTACACGACTTTTTTTCGTCGGAATACGAGCTTACTCCCCAGAATGGGTCGAACCACACGCATGGGGAAGGGAGAGGAGAAAGGGAGAGCAGATGACTTGTTTAGTGTCGGTGAAACGGTCTTGGTCACTACCAACTCCAACAGACCAAGTATTGGTGTTATTGTCGCGATGTGGGAAGTTAGGCGGATGGGCGAAGAAGATGGGGGCGGTGAAGAAGAGAAGATACAGTGGGAGTTCATTGGCTCCTGCGGCCTGCTGAGCTATGCGAATAGAGATCATTTCGAGGTGGACAATTCCGATGTTCTTCGTATTGAAGTTTATTTAACGCTGGCCTCTAGAACGAGAACTATTACTCTCTAGCTTCCTCGGCCACTGTCCACCCCACCGCCGTCATATCTCACTGCAGTATCCAGCGTCCCACCCGAGCGCGCCGAGTCTCGTACCCCGACCGCACGGGCGACTTCCTTTCCCAAGCGCGCCAAATTAGGCACAGGCTCAACTAGCCTTATGCTCGAACAAGATACCTTAGGATACCTTCCCCCGCGGCTCTGTGATGGACGGCCGAGGCGCATTTTATTACGAATTTGATTGGGAAGGCCATGGACGGCGTGCTCTATTTGGCAAGGAAGACGACGAGGATAGTTGGACTGGTAATGTTTGCAATGTTGATGTTGATGTTGAAGCGGTGTGAAGGCTAGCCCAAAGAAGAGTCCCAGAAAAGATAGGGACGAGAGCTAAGACGGAAGAGCTCGAAATTGGGACGATTACGACGAGGCCAAGCTGATGGATCTTTATTTTTTGTAGTCGGTATTTATGGACGATGGGGGAGGGGATGTTGGAATAGCTCGGTGGAATAATGTTCGTGCTTCACACGCCAAGACTAATACTTAATGGCCGTTAGGGGAGAGACCAGACGAGCATATATATATCAGACAGCATCATGGCATACAAATACATCTTTAGAGCCGATAGAAATGTCGGAAGGGGACGCGAACATTGGAAACCTACTCATATAAGTAACATGGAGGAACCCACCGCCACTTGCTACAGACATTGATCTCAGTACCTACAGAAGAGGACTTGGGCACGTACCCCCGCTCTCGAACTGTATGTGGGATTGATAGCCACCAAGAGGGAAAGGTGGAGGTGCGGTGGATTGACGTAGGAAACGTCGAGGGCGGCACTCTGTACGCCTCACTCCAGATCGCCGTCTTGATCCCAGCACTAGGCTCGAGTCGACGACACAGAATAAGGGATAAATGAGGCCACGTAGCAGTTTGGGAGAGCGTGGAGCACATACGATCTCGCATGAGAAAGAGGGGAGAATTTGTTGGTTCGTGGATGGCAAGTCGTCCTTGGCGTAAATATAGGTCATCCTCGGTGGTGTACGGTTTTCATATATTTCCCCGTCCAACCTCCGGAACGGATGATACAGTAGGATATAGGCACTAGAAGATGAGCGAATTGGATAAGACCGATCAGAATTCGAAGGAGAGGATAATGCCATTGACCCTCCTCTATACCACGACGGGAAGGGGAACGGTATACACCGTTTACACGAGGCTGTTGGGTTAGAAACCGCGTGTAAGCGAACTCGTTCATAAGACTTCGACTTCGAAAGGGGGGCGTGTTTCATCTCGGTGAACAAACTGACCTGTGCCTTCGACATTCACCTGCTAAGTGAAGTTCCACACGAGGAGAAAATTGTTCGCATGCAGACTTTGGCGAGGGTAGAGGCCGAAGACATGAAACCTTGGGATAACATTATCCCAAGATCGAAGCTAAGGGGATGTAACCCAGGTCCCAGGTTGATCCTCGCCTCGGACAGTGCGATTTGGGGGACAAGACGTACGCGTATAGAATCCTCAGGATTGACTAGATGTTCATCTAGAACCTTCTATCTCAAGCATCACCAGCATGTCGGGACAGAAGTGTGCAAGAAGGAGCCAAATACATTTGCAGCGGAAGGGGTCGGTCAGAACTTTGCAGGGACGGTGTCGACGGAAGAGAGCGATAATGTGAAACAAGCCGCACTGACTGGATGGTGTCGAACATGCCGTTGGAAGGATATCTCGGGATATACGAGGCTTGGTTGTGAAAATTGAAAGGGAGGCCGAGAGCATCACCTTTTGGTCAACCCAAACTTCGGGGCTGAAATGATGATGGGTGATTATGCTGCTAACGAGCAATCTCACTCCGACTCTTGACCTGTGGAAGGGCCTTCAGCCCATGAAACATCGCCAAGTACCATAAACCTTGGATTGGGAGGTCCAAGAATTAGTAGACACCATCGTTTATCGTCGTGTTTCGACGATGATCCTGAGCTCACAATTGAGCGGCAATTCAAGAGGAAATCACCGGAGTATCGAGACCGAAGCCATCTGTCAGCTTGCAAGGTGAATACTAGAAGAGACGATGAGAACGATTGTCGTACCGAATAGAGGCCAAAGATAGTTTCGGCATTGCACGCCTGGCTTGCACATGGGGGAGTGAGCCCATAAACGATTCCCGCCTTCCTCAGGAGTAACAGATACCTTTGGAAGAGAATGTCAAAAAATGTTAAACTCAGCGGTAACACCAAGCTATATCTTCCCCCCTACCTGAATGATGTCCTCACAAGGATGAACTCCACAATGGTGAGTATCCAATCCAACTCCGGTAGGTGATCCGAGGAGGTGATGTCGGGAAAATACTTTGCGCATGAGATCTAGCTAGACATACGGGAACATCGCAAAATTGTCAACGTGAGAGGCAGGGAGAGTAGTCTGTACACAGAACAATTTCTTCGTCTTGGAATTCCGTGTATGAGAGACGCCATAACAAGTCTAGCGCCCAACGGGACTCGTACCGAGACTCCGAGACCAACAGGATGACTGCAGCTGCATGGTCGGATGCCGTCCCAACGCTCATGCGCAGGTTGATAGCCAACCCGGCCCGTCCTTTTGACCTAAACAGAAGACCAACGACTCTGAGCGAACCATGCTTTCGGTGTCGCGATCGTCGAGATCTGCTGCTCGTGTGTTCTGACGAAGGTAATACTAGGTGGTTGTGGGTTGGATCCGTCCAGTGTGGTGGACATATTAGAGAGATTTCGTTGTCTCTGTACGAGTCGGGAGCACCCAGAGTAGTGTATGCGTGAGAACGACGAGACCCAGATGAGGGTGAGTGTAATTTACCTTCCCGAACAATCTAAGATTGTCCGGTCACTACGAGCATGTTCTCTCCTCCCCCCTACCATCACCAACCATGCTAGCTCTTCATTCTCCCTACAATTCTCGCTTTCTTCTCCCACCCACCTTAGTGGCCCGTCTGCAGAGCATATTGATGCCTTCAATCGAGGTTTTCCCATAGGGTTATCACAGTCTCGCAAGCGACTAGCTTTTCTTTACATGTCTTTCTTCTCCAATCCAATCCCCCCTAAGGGTTCTCGTTCTCGTTTATTTTGGCATTGACTGCTACTCAATGTGGATTTCCCTTTCATTCTCTCTTTTGTTTGCTTGCCAATGTCTCGGTGTCTGCTTTGGCGTCGCTGATTATATGTGGTGCCACGGTGCAGCATTGATCACTTTCGTTCGGCCCATACTCTGAGCTTCGGACTCATTGCATAGGATTACATGAGTACACCCGTCGATACGCGCAAGGCAAGGAAAGGATCAATAACCATCAGATATCCTCCATCTACGTAAATCACCCGCGTTCTACATTCCTCCACTCGGGTGAACACCAATGCATCCCACAATATGCCAATGTGGGTGCGAACATCAACCCCTAAATATCATGCTTGTGTCGTCGACTCGAGCAACCCCCCCCCCTCAAACGCGTCATCCTCCCCGAATCGCACGTTCTAATCTGTGGTGGATCGAATACATCCAACATGATGCCTTCCAAGTTGGACGTCAACACTACCTCGTCGGGTTCCGTCCCGTCCGACGAGTGTTTCGCTCCCAAGCGACAAATATTGAGTACGAGTCGGCAGCTCTGCGAAATGTATGTGGGTAACGTGATGAGGGTTTGAGAAGGCTCCTACCGAGAATGTTAAGATCGACATTCCCCAGCTACCATGGCCAACAGTATATTATGGTCAGGGAGATGCAAGAGCCCAAAGACGTGGAAATAAACTCACGTAAATATCCATGTCCGCATCACGGGCCCGAGGAACTGCCACAGCAATCCTTCAAGTGGTAAGACAGCTTGGGTGAAGTTGAGTTCATGAACCTCGAGCGTAAGAATTCGAGCAATGGACACACCAGTGATAAGAAGGAAAACCCATAAACTATCGCGAGCTACAACACTCGCTACTCTATTCCTCCTGTGCGATTTATGAATCGTTTTGATTGATTTGTACAATGCCAGAACGCAAAGAAGTATTTGATTCATCAAGCATGTCGTCCTGCAGATGATATGTGATGCCAGCAGGGTCAGTTCAATGGATACACTGAAGAAGGGAAGGGACCGACGCTAAGATAAAACGATATACCACACTAGTGGCTTTTGGTGAACAGTCAGTTGTGAAACGTATTTGAGCAAGTGACATTGATAAGGAGGGTATAGTAATGCTGAACCCGAACCCGAACAGAGCTACAATGAACATCCTGATGTGTCGACTACCAGCATATAGTGCGTAAACTGAGGTATGTATGTAACACTGTTAGCGGTTGATGGGAAACAGTTGTGAGGGGGGTCGTACCTCTGATCATTAAGATAAGCTCGACGGATGTCATCATTGCTTGGGCTGATATCGATTGGAAAACCAGCCAGGAGATACATCCGCGGGGGATGGAGTTGGATGTCTCAAATATTCCGATGGATCTGGCGAATAGTGCTCTGAGGATATAAAAAGAAGATGGGTGGGTCAAAATAATGGACGTGAAGGACGAGATGTTGAGCGAGAGACTGACATTTGGCATGCGAGTGAGAAATACCGAGTAAAGAGGAAGAGCCATTTCGACGGTGACCGCTTCGGTTGACTGGGGAGGGGCTGAAGTCAGTCGGTCGAGTCGGTTACGTCTGAAGAGGTTAGAACGTACGGCCAGATATATGCCACCTCCTCATCGAATGTTACCATAATATCCCAGACCAAGAATGCTATAGAAGATACTGCAGCGGTAGTGGGTTGCGACATCAGCATTCGACAATACAATAAGTTGGAGACAGTACATACGAGAGCTGTAATTGATCATTAATGTGTCGTGAGCAGCGGACGCCATCGTTTGCTCGGTCATTTCACAATAACGGGGCACCAACGCTGACGCTGATCCCGAGCGTGAAGGGAGAGGACGGGGATGACAAACGACCAATGGTGTCAGCAGGATATCCACCTTAAAGCATTTCGCGTTTAAATGGATTGGACAGTGCAGGCCAGAAGAGTTACAAAAGAGCGTAATGGGTAACTGCGAGCGAGCGGCCGCCGATGTTCGTTGATTGGTGCAATAACTTTAACGGAAGCAATTTCAAAGACAGGGACCGTTCCATGACGGATAAAAAATCTTCATCTCTCGAGTCTCAACAGGGAAGTTCTGCTGGACTCTTCGAGTCTGGGTACTTAGTTTCTGGTACATCAGCCGAGTGGGCGAGAGGCTGAGCGCATTGGATTCTAGGAGGTACTGGTCAAAGTCGCATGTAAAATACAATCAATAGCGATACTTCTTGATAAACGTTAGGCTCACTGCGAAGAAGTGGACACAGAGCCGACGGCAGAATCGCGTAAATTGGGGGTAAATCTTCTGCTTCTTCCATTGAAAACTACCGCGAGGAACATAAAGAGTGCGAGACGGAATGCGGCTGTTTGCACAAGGGGAGCGGTGCAGGTGGTTCGACTGCTCCTCGCGAAAGAGTTTGACCGATTGTCCTTTGTCATCAGCACAACTTGAAAGGACCCCGTTACAGTTGGAGTAATTTGGCGTGCCAAAGAATGACATGTGTAAAACCAGTGGGTCCTGGTTAGAGCTTTTGCAACAGAAGATGAACGGTACGACCTGAACCTTACAAAGTCGACTTGGGGCCTGGCGGGTGGCAAAGGGCAAGATGAAAAAATCAACAGGGCTATATTAGGTGGGGTCATGAAGAATTTGTGGATTGCAGCACAATGTCAGAGCTAGAGATAGCCCAAACTGCGAAGGCATCAGCGATACGAAGTCAGAAGGGGTCCAGTTGCAAGGATTTCAAGGTCACAAGTCATTTTGGACTTTCATTTCTTGAGCCTGTACCACCATCATGGTCAGAAAACTCGAGCCTGTAACTCCTACGCGTAAATCACAACGATATCAGCCAATTGTTGAACCCTCACAACCTGCCGACACCAACTCTGATCTCCCTACCAGTCTGGTCAACGGTGCCTGTGCTGACCCGATCTACACAACCAAGTGATCTGTACAACGACGAACAGCTCGATGCCGAACAACCCACAGAAACTTATTCTACACGGCTTTTTTCGTCGTAAACGAGCTTACTCCCCAGAGTGGGTCGAACCACGCGCACGAGGAAGGGAAAGGAGAAAGGGAGAGCAGATGACTTGTTTAGTGTCGGTGACACGGTTTTGGTCAGTACCAACTCCAATAGACCAAGTGTTGGCGCCATTGTTGCAATGTGGGAAGTTCGGCCGATAGGCGAAGAAGAGGGGAGCAATGAAGAGAGGAAGATGCGAGTGAGAGTGCATTGGTTCCTGCGGCCTGCTGAGTTAGCTACCATCCGTGCAAAGAGAGACCATTTCGAGGTGATCAAGTACTGATACTTTCGCGTTGGAGTTGATCTCACGTTGGTCTCTAGAACGAGATCTATTACGCATCTTCAGCCACTGTCCACCCTACCGCCATCATATCTCACTGCGGTATCCAGCATCCCACCGGGCCTTCCTTCTGACTTGAACCCAGGACCAACGGCCCTGAGTCCTTGCCCGGCGAGCCATGCGTTTGGTGTTGCAATTGTCGAGATCCGCCACTCGTGCGTTCTGACGAAGGTAATGCAAGGTTGTTGTGGGTTGGATCCGTCCAGTATGGTGGATATACTGGAGAGATTTCGCTGTCTCTGTACGAGTCGGGAGGAGGACCCGGAGAGTATGTGTGAGACACAGGAGACCCAGACGACTCATGAGTGGGAGGGCA
The DNA here is from genome assembly GCA_000697665.1 of Jaapia argillacea MUCL 33604. Lineage (NCBI taxonomy): Eukaryota > Fungi > Basidiomycota > Agaricomycetes > Jaapiales > Jaapiaceae > Jaapia > Jaapia argillacea. The sequence goes on along the minus strand of KL197738.1, from coordinate 231,844 downwards.
ATTTACCTGCGGTCCCGGAAGATCTAAGATTGTCCGGTCGCTGCGAATAGTAGTACCTTCTCCCCCTTTCCCTACTATCACCACCACCGTGCTCGCTGTTCATTGCTGGGCTCCCTGTAATTCTCGCCTTCTTATATCACCTACCCTAATTGCTCGTCTACAGAGCATGTTGGTGCCTTCGATCGAGGTTTCCCCATAAGATTATCAGTCTCGCAAGCAACACGATAGCTTTTCATTACGTTTTCCAGTCTTCTTCCCTTCAAGCTTCAAGTTCCAAGAAAGGGATCTCGTCCTCCCTTGTTTTTTGTTTTTGTTTTATCATTGACTGCTCTTGACTGCTACCCAACTCAGACTTCCCTTTCATTCTCTCCTTTGTTTGCTTGCGGTCAGTGTCTGCTTTAGCGTTGCTTAAGATATGTGGCATGACAGTGCAGCACAGATTACGTTCATTCGTCCCATACTCTGAGCTTCAGACTCGTTTACATAGGATTACTGAGTACACTCGCCGATGCGCTCGAGGCGAGGAAAGGATTGATAACCATCAGATATCCTCCATCTATATAAATCCCCCGTATTCTACATTCCTCCACTCGGATGAATACCAGTACATTTCACAATATGCAAAGTGAGGCGATAGGCTGATCAGAACATCAAACCCTGATTATCATATTTGTGTCGTCGACTCGAGCACCTCCCACCCTCAAACGCGTCATTCCCCCCGAATGACACGTCCTAACCTGCGGTGGATGAAGCACGTCCAACAAGATACCTTCCATATTGGACGTCAACACCACCTCGTCGGGTTCCATCCCGACCGAAGAGCCTTTCGCTCCCAAGCGACAGATGTTGAGTATTAGTCGGCAGCTCTGTGGGTCGCTCCGAGTGAGGAATGTGTACGGGTAAGGTGGGAGGGGTTTGATGGAGAGCTCACCGAAAATGTGAAAATCGATAACATCCAGCTGTAGGGGATCTTTGGTCGGGGAGATGTGAGGGGGCAAGGACATGAGGGATACTCACGTGAATAACCATGTCTGCATCACAGGTCCGAGAAACTGAAAAAGAAATCCTTCAATCACTAAGACAACTACGAGGTGAAGTTCAGATGATGATCCCCGAGTGAACGAATCTGAGCGGTAGACACACAAGTAATAAGAATGAAAACCCATAAGCTATCGCGAGCTACGATAGTCGCCACTCTACACCTCCCGTGTGATTTACGAATCGCCTCGATCGATTTGTATAATGCCAGAACGAAGAGAACTATTTGGTTCATCAAGGATGTTGTGCTGTTGAGACCGTAAAGGGTCAATTCAGGAGGTCCACGAAAGAAGTTGGAGGCTAACTTACGCGAAGATGGCAAGGAATACAATACCAGACTTTGTGACTGCGGCGATACAACCGGTCGTAAAACGCGTTCGAGAGAGTGTGATGATCAAGCAAGGCATCATCGCGACTTGCTCGAAAGTGAACAGAGCGACTATAAATATCCGGATATGTCTGCTACCAGCATATAGGGCGTAAACTGGGACGTGTGTGTAACGCCGTGAGACGCTGATTGGGGGGAACAGCGGAAGTTGTAGGGGGATAGTACCTCTTATCGTTAGTATAAGCTCGACGGATACCGTCAATGCTCCGAGTGATGTCGATTGGAATGCCACCCATGAGAGACATGCACGGTAGGAATAGGATGTTCCAAATAGTCCGAGAGATCTGAGAAATAATGCCCTGATGATATAGAAGCAATGCGTCAATCGAAATTGAGGTCGAGACGTGGGAAGTGATGATTCAGAAGTGGCAGACCGACATTTGGCACACGAGTGAGTAGTATCGAGTAAACAGGAAGAGCCATTTCGACGGTGACCGTTTGGGTTGGCTGGGGGGAAAGGGCTGAAGTCAGTTGGTAGACTTGGCAATGTTTGGAGGGGTTGAAACGTACGGCCAGATATAGGTCACCTCATCGTCGAATGTTAACAGAAGATCCCAGACCAAGAACGCTATAGAAGATACTACAGTAGTAGAGTGCAGGATCAGGATTCGACAGAACAATTAGGGAAAGACGGTACATACGAGCGCTATAATTGATCATTAACGCGTCATGAGCAGCGAGCGCCATCGTTTGCTGAGTCGTTTGAGAACTATGGCAGTCTGCTGGCGATCCTGACACTGATCCCTAGCGGGGAGAGACGCTGGGATGACCGATGAAGAAATTCGTCAGCAGGATACCCATATTAAAACCCTGCGCTTGTATGGACCGGATGATCGACAACGCAGAAGAGAAGAACAGACGAAGGGCAGCTGCTAACACAAGCGCTGAACTAGCGGGGGGGCGGAGATCAAATTGTTGAATGGGTGCAACAACCTTAATAGAAGTAAATTTCAATCATGGCAACCGTTCAATCTAGCACAGAAAATCCTCACCTCTCACCAAAAACTTCTAGACTCCTGGAATCTGAGTCCTTAAGTATTTCTGGTTCCACCAACTGAACGAGTGAGCAAATTGGGTTCTAGGAGGGTGAAAGCCGTGCATGGTGGTACCTGCCCCGCATCTGTACTCGTAGTTGTGCGCAGCGGCGCTACAGAATCCATCATCATCACCAACTTGAACTCGTACGCGGTGTAATCAATACCAATGTTTCTTGGCGAAAAGTTGACCCATTGGACAACAGACAAGCGGACACGAGGCCGGCGGCAGAGTCGATTGACTGTGGGGCAATACCCCATGCCGCAGTGCATGACGGTTCGTTCATTAAACTGGCGCGAATAACTACGAGGCGGAATGCGGCTGTTTGCACAAAGGGAATGCTGCGGGTGGTTCGACTGCTCATCGCGAAAGGACCCCGTTGCAGCCAGAGTAATTTGGCGTGCCAAAGAATGGCTCAAGCGTAAAAGCAGTCGGTCCTGGTTAGAACTCCTTTCAACAAAGGATAAACGGTACGTCTCTGTACGATCTGCAGCCTGAGCTCGCGAAGTTGACCTAGCCCAAGTAGCAAAGGTCGAGACGGAAAAACCAGTAGGGATATATTAGGTGGGCTCACGAGTAATTTTGTGGATTGTAGCACAATATCAGAGCCAGAGATGGCCTAAACTGCGAGGACACTAGCCGCAATACGAAGTCGGCAGTTGCGGCGACTTGGTCACAAGTCATGTGAACGTGATCAGTATGTACCCCTTGTGGACGCGATTTGGACCTTCATTTCTCAAACCGGTACCACCATCATGGTCAGAAAACTCGAGCCTATAACTCCTACGCGTAAATCGCAGCGATATCAGCCAGTTGTTGAACCATCACAACCTGCCGACACCAACTCTAATCTCTCCACAGTCTGGTCAACGGCGCCTGTGCTGAGCCGACCTACGCAAGCAAGTGATCTGTACAATGAAGAACAGCTCGATGCCGAACAACCCACAGAAACTTTGTTCTACACGGCTTTCTTTCGTCGTAACACGAGCTTACTCCCCAGAGTGGGTCGAACCACGCGAATGAGGAAGGGAAAGGAGAAAGGGAGAGGAGATGACTTATTTAGTGTTGGTGATACGGTTTTGGTCAGCACCAACTCCAATAGACCAAGTGTTGGTGTTATTGTTGCAATGTGGGAAGTTAGGCCCATGGACGAAGAAGATAGGAGCAGCGAAGAGGAGAAGATGCGAGTGAGAGTGCATTGGTTCCTACGACCTGCTGAACTAGCTACCATCCGTGCAAAGAGAGATCATTTCGAGGTGAGCAAGTATTGATACGCTTCGTATTGGAGTTTAGCTAACGCTGGCCTCTAGAACGAGATCTATTACTCTCTGGCATCCTCGGCCACTGTCCACCCTTCCGCCATCATGTCTCACTGCACAGTATCCAGTATCCCATCCGAACGCGCCGAGCCCCGCAGCTCGACCGCCTGGGCGACTTCCTTCTCCAAACGCGCCAAGCTAGGTGGAGGCTCGACTAGCCATATCGTCGAACAGAATGCATTCTTCTGTGGCTCTGCAATGGACGGCCGACGTGGGTTGTATTACGAATTTGATTGGGAGGATCATCGACGACGCGCTCTGTGTAGCGAGGAAGACGACGACGACGGTAGTTGGACTGGCGATGTTTGGAATGTTACTGTGGAGGACGTTGAGGACGTTGTGAGTGTAAAAGCCAGCCCGAAGAAGAGTCCGAGAAAGAGAGTGACGAGGGCCAAGAAGGAGATCGACATGGAGATTGAGGAGGAGGTAGGCGATGACGATGGGGACCATGAAGCATCCCCGGACGGCGACGTGGAAGAGGAATCGAGGAACCAACCTTCCGAACCTCCAAAGACACCATCAAAGAAACGTAAACGTGCCGCCTCGCCAGCACCTCCCACAACGCCCCGCACCCCTCGCACACCCCGTACCCCGCGTCGGAAACGTCCCGTTCCCGGCACCGCTGCTACCTCCCTAGCAGCCCCAACCCCCCACTCCAAAGCAGCACTTCGTCTTCGCGCTCGTCGTTCCTCCACCAAACTCCGTCCACCACCTCCAGATGCAACCTCCCAAGCCCACTCCCTCCAAACCGAACTGGCCAAAATCGGCAAAGACCCTTGGTTGAGAGCTATGCATGTGTTGCATGTAGGCGCTAGACCTGACGAGCTGGTTTGTAGAGAAGAGGAGTATAAGAGGGTGTTGAGATGTGTTGAGGAGTTGGTTGAGGAGGGGAGTGGGGGTTGTGTTTGTGAGTATGAGTTTGTCTTTTGTATCGAGGTTTTTGACACTGATTATGACTGGAACCATGGTAGATATTTCTGGTGTGCCTGGGACAGGGAAGACGGCTACTGTGCATGCTATCGTCCGAGAACTCAAGCGAATGGCCCAGAATAGTGTAAGCCAATGCACCACCTCACCTTTTCTTCTCCGCTAACCGTCGTACCCTCTCCTCCCTTTACCAGGAAACTAACCCCTTCACCTATGTCGAGATCAACGGCCTGAAAATCCCCGAACCCTCGGCCGCTTATGGTCTCCTATGGGAAGCAGTTTCAGGGCACGACGTGTCCGAAGAAGGACATTTGAAGATTAGTTCTAAAGAAGCTCTGAAGCAATTGACGAAACATTTCAGTGGGAGCGCTACCGGACCTGGTGGACACGCTTGGTGTGTTACACCTCTCTCTCCTTACCGCTAAGCAAAGCTGATGGACCTTTGTTTGTTAGTGTAGTACTGATGGACGAGCTGGACCAATTGGTGACTGCGAAACAAGACGTCGTTTATAATTTCTTCAATTGGCCGACGCTTGTTGGGTCGAAGTTGGTGGTTATCGCTGTTGCGAATACGATGGACCTTCCGGAACGTGTCATGAGTGGTCGAGTACGGAGTCGTCTCGGTTCGTCCTATCCCTTCTACCCATTCGTTATCCTGGTTGATTTTGTCGTGGCAGGGATGATCCGAATAAACTTCCAACCGTATACTACCCCTCAACTTGAGAAAATCGTTCATGCGAGGATGTTGAGCTCCAAAGAAGGTTTGAAAGAAGATGTTCAAGAGGTGATATCAGCCGACGGGATCAAGTTTGCTGCTATGAAGGTGTCTTCCATTAGCGGTGACGCTCGTCGCGTCCTTGATATTTGCAGGTAAGCCCCCTCCACCTTTACGTCGTCGTGTTCTAAATCACGGTACGGCAGGCGTACTGTAGAGTTGGTCCACGCTCGCAAACGCACGGCTCGAACGGATGACGTGAAAGAAGTCATCAAGGTGATGCAGAACAGCCCAACAGCTGCATATATCCGGGAATGTAGCTTTCACGAGAGGTTGATGTTGGCTGCGTTGTTGAAATGCGTCAAGAATGAGGGCGTGGAGGAGGTCAAGTGGGGAAATGTATGTCCTCCCCCCATCATACTTCCAAACCTGATGTATTGAAGTGAATTCTCCCATTGTCTTGGTTTTACAGGTCCAGCATCAGCATCTGATATATATGAACATCCTCACTGGCGAAGATGATCCAACGCGCAAGCCCACCGCCGGAGAGCTTGGGATGATTCTGGACTCGCTGTTAGCCTCGCGCGCGATGCTGATTGAGGATGGTGCTACTGTGTCTAGGAAACCCGATGATGAGAGACGGGTCATTCTGAATCTGGAACAGATGGAGGTAGAGAGAGTATTGAGGGATGTTGGAGGGGCGCGGTGGAAGAATGCCTTGAGTGTTTGAATGACGTATTTGTGTGATTGTCATTGTTGATGTATCGGGCTTCTCTAAGCCGCCCGCGATTGGACTCATTGCACTGCTTCCATCGCCATAAATGTAGGCCCACCTGGCAGGAACGAGGCCTTTGCATTATCACATGTCGGTGGAGCGCTGCTTCCCAGCGAATGCTGGTACCGCGCACTACTTGGATTCCTGCGTGTGACAGGTTAGACACATAGCCTCAAGGGGTACTACAATCATTGCCACGCGGCCAAACAGATCGACCAACTCGAAAGCTCGAGGTGAGTGATATTTGCAAGTGGGGACTAGGCTTTGCGCTTCGCGCCGATACTTAGTAGCGACTGTGAGATGACACATCCAACGAACAAATATTTCGGAGCATCGGAGCATACATGAACCCAGAAAAAATGCAGGTGAGTAATGAACAACTAAGTTACACGACATGGGGGGAACAATTCAATGATACTTCAGTACTCCTCTCACGACGGAACCTGGATCCCAGGAAGACGGCAGAGGGCGAGGTCACGTACCACTGCTCGTGAAAGGCCGGTGGGGGATGGTGAGAACCAAAAAGTAGGGATCATAGTGAACAGCGGATTGTCTTGTTGTCGAAACGTCTATGATAAGATAACAGGAGGGCGGGACTCGGTGTACGCCTCACTCCAGGTCACCGTCTTGAGCACGGCACTGTGCTCAAGTCGATGACACAGAATAAGGGATACATGAAGCCATGTAGCCCCGAAGGCTAGAAAAAGTAGGATTTTGTGGGTGAGAGTGATTTGGTTCGTTGAAAGCGAGTTCCCTCTGCGTTTTATAGCCCATCCTGCGTACAGTTTGTTATATGTTGCGCAATCCAACCACCGGAAATGAATTAAGCGGTGGGATAAAGGTGGATGATCGGCTAGGGACTAGAAGATGATATTTGAATTGTGGAAAATGGAGAAGAACGAGAACGAGAGGATGGTATCACTGACCTCCAGACCATGACCGTGAAGACGACGGTAGACGCCGGTTTCACGAGGCTGTTGGTGATCAGAAATTGTTCCGTGGGCTACACCCATCAACCTCAAAAACGCAGTGGGTTGCATTATGGGGTGGAAGGAACCTGTGCCCCAGAAATTCATCCGCTCAGTCAGGTTTACGTCGGAGCGGAATGCTATCAGCGCGGAGGCATGCAGTCTCGATTTTATCCAGAGTACGACACGTTTCTCCCTGTAGCTAAGTTAAGGGGTACAACCCATGTAACCGGTTGGTTCTCGCGTACCAGAAGATAGAAGACCAGACGTACGAGTCAAGACATGACCAGTTGTGTCATTCAGAACCTCGATCACAAGTGTTTATCTGAGCGTGGCAAGGCAAGTCCCAGTCTACAGATGCGGAAACCGGAACTTGGCAGGAACGTTGTCGGCGGAGAACAGCGAGGATGTGAAACGAAAGGCGCAGTGACGAGCTAGTATTGGATATGTCGAAGAAAATGATGACTCGAGTGGTAGGAGCTGTGTTCGTCAAACTTTGTTCAAAATAAGTGTGTATTAGGGCTGGAGGATCGACGTCACTAGGTTGAAAGTGTATGATTTCGGGTGTTGGGAGGGAGGGGGATGGTGCTTTGGTTCGAGTTCCCCTTCGCAAGGTATGAAAAACTGGACACGCGGGCTGAGTTGCATAACCGCGGAGTCCAACGCCGGAAACGGATTAAGCGGTGGGATAAATGTGGATGATTGGCCAGAGGCTAGAATATGGTAATTGAATTATGGAAGATTGAGAAGGACGAGAAGGGGAGGATTTTAGCCTTGAGGGGTGCCTCCTCCATACCATGATGGGACGGGGGAACGGTAGACGCCGGTTACATGAGGCTGTCGGTGATCAAAAACTTGCACCGATCAACCTCGAGAGGCACTAGGGATTCATTATGGGGTCGAACGAACTTGGTGCCCTAGATACTCACCTGCGCAATGAACTTATGGGGGGTTCGGAATGCTGTTAGGATGGAGGCAAGCAGTGGAGATTTTTTGTCCAGAGTAAGACACGTTTCTGCCTTGATCTAAGCTAAGAGGGTACAACCCAAGTAACCGGTTGATTCTCTCGGACCAGAAGAGACACTCCCATGTTAAGTCGAGTTATGCTGGCGCGGAGTGCCGTTAGGATGGGGGCAAGCAGTCGAGATTTTGTCCAGAGTAAAGACACGCTTGTCCGTCGATCTAAGCTAGAGGTAGCCGGTTGGTTCTCGCGCACCAGAAGACAGATGAATAGACTAGACGTACGTGTAAACTTGAAGAACGTGAGTCAGGACATGGCCAGGTGCCTCATTCGGAACTTTCGTCTCAGGCGTTCACCTGAATGATCATAAAATGTACTGAGTGTAGTAACACAAATCCGAGTCTACAGACACGGAAACCGGAAGTTTGCAGGAACGTTGTCCGCGGAGAAGAACGACGATGTGAAACGAGAGGCGCGGGGACCAGCTGGCGTTAAACATGTCAATGAAAGCGTGAGTCGAGCGGTGGGACCTGTGTTCGTCAACCCGGAAGGGAGACCGAGTGTATCACTGACTTTGATCCAACCGGAATGAGTATGTGCTGAGGCTGGCGGGCCCAAGAATTGGTGGGGGCTGGTCTATGGCGCCATAGACCAGCCCCGCGGCCGTGTCAAGACATGGTCAGGTGCCTCAGTCAGAACTTCCATCTCAAGGGTTTACCTGAGTGTCATTTACCTCAGTATCGTAACACAAGGTCCGAGTCTACAGACAATAAACCGGAACTTTGCAGGAACGTTGTCGGCGGAGAAGAGGGACGATGTGAAACGAGAGGCGCGGGGACCAGCTGGCGTTGAATCTGTCAATGAAAAGGGCGACTGGAGCGGCAGGGGCTGTGTTCGTCGAATTGGAAGGGAGGCCGAGTGTATCCCTAACAGGCCCAAAATTTGATGGAAAGTGGTCTATGACCGTGTTTCTCGATAATGCGGAACTCAAAATGGAGTGGTGATTCATAGTGAGGTCACCAGGGTATCAAGTCCGAAGTTGCCTACATATCAGATTCGACAGGCCGAAATGAGTGATTCGCAGGTACATAGCTGCAAAGGAGCAATCTCACTCCAAATTTGTCGCAAACCTTGGATTCCAAGGTCCAAAATTAGTGGTGACATTAAGGTTTATGATCGTGGTTCGATCATGGATGCAGAACTCTTTGCGGAGGGGAGCTCAAAACGAGGTCACCCCCGAAGTCATCTGTCGGATCGCAAAGGGCAACAGATGGATACCAGAATAGACTATGGGAACGATGATCGTACCGAATAGTGGCCAAAAACAGATCTGAATGCCTGGTTATTGGACCGTTGTTCATCGCAGAGTGAGCCTATAACGGATTCAAGTTCCTGTGTAAATATTTAATTTTTCAACCCTCGGAGGCGAGCAGCAGAAGACTTTTCAAGATACGCCAAGGATTTGAATCTGACATAGCCTGCACGGTATCGCCAAGCTATACACTTTCCTCCCTGGATTGGTACCCTCACGAATATGAACCCCACGACGATAAGTACCCACAATCCGACTCCGGTGACATAGTGGCGCGGATCAACGCTTTGAGCATGAGATGTAGCTCGACACAGGTCTACATCGCGGAATTGACGACATGGGAGGAATAGTACTATGATGAGAGAGGTGGATGCCCTCATCAATGATCCGCAGGTGAGTTGCAGTGACGCCACCACGATTCGGAATGTGGACGCTTCGCCCGAGTCCGTCCTCACCCTCCAGCCTGTGATCCTCATCCCCGCCTCCGAATACTACACGCCCACGGGATACCCAAACGCCATTCGTAGTCCCACAGACCAATCACGAAGTTACACAAATGAAAGACAGGTCTCGCCACCATCGTCGCCGCCCAACGGTCTCGGCCCGACATATCCCGCTGCACCGATTGGCTTGGCCCAAACGGGGAAAATCGGTTAGAGTCTGCTTACGTCACCCCCGCACTCAAGAAACATTTTTCAACTCCAACTTTCCGTTCCTCCTCAATTCACCTCGCAGTCCATCCACCTCGTTCCATCTCATCACCACCACCACTATCGCCGCCCATATCGCCTGTCCTTTGTTGGAACAGTCCTGATATCTTGGTCTCTTGCGTTAACGACACTTTTCTAAGCTTTAGAATTAGATATGCCTTACTCTGCTGGTACGCGCTTCTTTCGCGGGTGTGATGTGTGGATTGGAGACTGATGGCTTTTGTCGCGTAGGTGATGCTGGAAAGGGTGCTGGGTTGTTCAAGACTCGTTGTGCTCAGTGCCATACCGTCGAGTCGGGCGGTCCTCACAAAGTAGGACCTAACCTTCACGGGTACGTTTCCCGCGCTCTCCCTTCCCCTTCACCGGCGGCTGACAATACCATCCTTTCTTCCTATCCCCCTTTGTGTGCGCTTAGACTCTTCGGACGCAAAACAGGTCAAGCAGAAGGCTTCTCCTACACCGCTGCCAACGTCAACAAGGGTATCACCTGGGACGAGCAGACTTTGTTCGATTACCTCGAGAACCCAAAGAAGTACATTCCTGGTACGAAGATGGCGTTTGCTGGTTTGAAAAAGGATAAGGACCGGAATGACCTTATTACTTACCTCAAGTCATCGGTTCGTCTCCTTCCACTCCTCCGTCCTGACTCTGACTGATCATCCTATCCTTTCCCTACCCTTTATCGCCCACCATCCACAGTGCTAAAAGTAGGACATCAACGGACAGACCTATCCCCCCCCTTGGCGCGCTACATTATTTGGGTCCTTTTTCTCTACTGTATTTGTCTTTGGTCACTTAGTACATGTAGACGACCTAACGACCATCCCCTGTGTGATTTTGAGGTTTGAGTACGAGCATATAATCACCACCCCCCACTCTTGCAATGGAATTTGGATATTGGACTTGGTGGGTGGACAGCAAGACGCTATGGTTTTCAGATGACGTAAGTAGGGTTGTACTGACGCAGTGAGGTCTCACGAAGAAGGAAGCGCCCACCTGCGTCTCCCGCGGCTGTTCGTTCGATGTTCCTTCATCTGCGGACCTTGCCAATCACCTCCACTCCATCCTGGTTTCAACGCGTATCGGAACTCGCGACGGACATATACAAGGGGGATATATGCGCGGCTTCTTGCCTGTTCGACGTGAACGATGTTGGTACACCCCGCAGAATATGCAGCAAATTGAATTGATGTCGTTTGCAAATGCACTGTTCTACAATATCTACGACAGTTCATGAGCAACAGGCGTCGACATGACCGCCCCAGCAGTCTGATCCCTAACGCCCTTAAGGAACCTAACCAAATCCGTCCCTCCAGTCCCCTTCAACGGCCTCGCAACAACACTCTTCTCCTCCTCCCCTTCCTCAAAATAAGGCTTCTTATCATCATCCTCTGGCTTCACAAGCGCCTTCCGACTAGGCCCTATGATATAAAGAGCGACGATTCGCATGTGGGCATCTCTAAACTTTTTGAGTGCTTTGACTGATGCGTTGTATGCTTCTAGGAGTTCGGGGTACGAGTCGGAGTGGGAAGAGACGAGGGTGCGGAGGGGACGGGGGTTGGAGGAGAGGTGACGGAGGAAGGCGCGGTGGTGCCGCGGCATGTAGGTTTGCATGCGGGAGAGGAATGAACGTTGGATTGTGTAGTCTGTTTGGGAACTGGAAGTGCTCGGTGCTCGGCCTGTGAGAGCGGGGGAATGGGAGTATTGATCTACACCGAGGAAGATATCTAGTGCATGAACGAGTGAGCTTTGGCCCGCGCTAGGACCTGAAAGTTCGACGGGTTCTAAGATGTCGGGATGTTCGTCTAACCCCTCAAACACCCACTTCTTCTCTCCCGAATCGGCGCCTTTGAACCATGGTCTGATCTCGTTATAAAACACGATCGGATCGCAGCCTTCTCGGACTTGTAAGAGTAGTTTAGTCATGTCGGCAATGACGGTGACCATAGCGTTGAGATAGGACGTGATACGACGGAATGCGATCGAGTCTCCTACGAACGCTTCGTCCATAGTCATCCTCATCAACTCGAGAGCTTCTACACCTCGTAGTTCAATACGAGCAGAAGCGAGGTAAAACTCTTCTTCGTCTCTCGTTCCCGTGAACAACGTGATACAACGAAGGTTCTCGATCGTTGGTGACGGTGACGGGTCTGATGGGTCTGCGTTGCCGATGTACCAGTTGTATAAGACGTCGTCGGAGTAGGTTAGGACTGGTGGGAGTTGAAGTTGGTCGCAGATGCGGAGGAGGGGGATGGTGATTGGGCTTGGTATTAGGATATCGTGTGAGGGGGGCAGGGTATGGATGTAGAAATGCATTATCCAGCTTAGGACGTGGTGGGCGCGACGGAGGAGTAACTCGGACTTATATAAGTCTTCGGTGGGGAGGATGGAGAGCTGATATCCTTTAGGTCAGGAACTATCGAAGAGATTTATGATAATGACTCACCTTCCTCACTCGGCCGCGCCAACACTCAGAAAGCTCTCTATCCTCCTCATCCAAATCAACTCTACTCCCCAATTTCAATTTCCCATGAGCAGCATCAGCGAGGACGTCTTCCCAAGCTACCCATTGCGCAGGCAAAGAAGTTAAGGGGGCTTGTGGAGGCATGAAACCAGTTCTGGTATCAACGTCGAAATCGTGTGCGGCAAGAGTGGAAGTATCCGGTACACCAGGTGCGGTACCAACATTGACGTCGGGACGAGGTAACGACAAGAAATGATCAGGTAAAAGGAACTCCATGTTTGATCAGGGGGACGATAGTCTTTTACGATAATTTAGATCCGAGGGCACAGCGGATGTGTCACTTGTTTTGAGGGGCCAAGCCAAGTGGCAGGGTATGGAACGAGGGATGTGGGGGAATAGGGAATAGGGATTATATATGAGGTGATGGTGGGGTCTGAGATGAGTAAGGGATTTGGGAGGATTTGGAGAAGGCAAGACCTATTCGGCGTATTCGCACTTACGGGCCCGGGCGAGAGAATTTAAAGCAGGTCATGTGATGGACCGATTAAGACTTGATCGGGTTCGGAGATGGGTTCGGATTTCGGATGATGTGGCGAGTTGTGGCGGGTTTCGGGTGGATTGTGGCGTGACGAATCAGAGCGAGGTTGAGTTGCTGGACGGTAGAATCCGTCCGTTAGATGGAGGGGGAGGTGAGGATTTTCCGTGAGCTCATGGGTAAGAGTGTTGTGTGGTGAAGACGGGGACCACACGATCGGGGAATCTGCCTGAGAAATAGGCTGAATTGCAATAGCTGTTTGCAGTTACCGATGGCGACATCAAGACAGGAATAAAGGAGACAAGACCGGGGAGACGAATATTAGCATAGCATGTGAGAGATTGAGGTGGCCGCGGCATGCGGGACGAGATCCAGAAGTCGTCAGACTGGTGAAGTATGTGAGTAGATTGACGGAAGATAGCGAGTCTCGCGCTATCTTCCGTCCTTTCGGGAGCTTGCCACGATTTATCAGCGATGGGATGATATATCAATGGTGCAAGAACGGGTTCCACCAGTAGCAGAAAGGAATCGCAATTTTGGCTGAGGGTTGGTTTGTAACAAACGATTGAGCGCGAGGATATCTGTTAGTCTCACAGGATGAGGCGGCCTATTCTCCCGCGGCTCCCAGTTCATGCTTAGGCAGTTGCCAAGGAAGAATGATTCTTGGAGAATCGAATCACGCGAGTAGGAAGAGGTAGGAAGATGTCATTGCCAGGCAGAAGGAAGAGTTGGCTTGATCTGGGTGAGTGTTTTGGGGCGAACGAGCAGATGGCAGCGAGGTGACCTTTTTCAGAATAAAGGGGATTACAGTGACTGAAATCAACGTTCGACACAAGTTGGTCCAGCTTTTCGGACAACGAGGGAGACAAGGATTCGAACGAAACAGAAGGCCACATTGATAAGGACGTAGTCCAAGCAACAGGGACTCGAAAGGGGCTAGAAATCGTGAAGCGTGAGAACGGTGCGCTTGAAGCTCCGGCAGCCGATACCGTCGACGACGACGACGACGACGACGGATAACAGAACGACGATGATCATAACTGGCAAAGCATTGTTCGTGGATTCCAAGTCAGCCACCGACGCGTTTCGTTGATTGCTGCATGGGTGGGAACTAATTTTGGAAGTCCGACTTACCCTGTTGATTTCCGCCATCACCGTCGCCGACGCTGCTCTCCTCATCGTCCGATACAGCGACCACCACCCGACCGCCTACCCGCGGCAAATAGGTCTGATAGCCCCCTCGAAACATATATGACCGCAAGTAGGTCGTTATTTGGCGGTGGACTCGAGCAGCCAATGTTACCTACAGACCCTCAACCACCCACCTCGAAACGCAAAGCTGCCGATGAGGGGAATCCACTTTTTACTGGGACAAAGAGGGTTAAGAAAGAGGTGAGCTTCCGGGAAAGTTGGTGGGATTATGGTGGGGGTGGCTGACGTCTGGATATGTGTTAGGGATCAACGAAAGGTGGTTCATCCAATAAACGCAAATGTGAGTCGGATTACTGCGTGTTCCGTCAGGTATCTGACTTTCCATCGTAGTAATCAATGGAGAAGAGCAGCCAGGTGGTTTGGTGATCGTTCGTGCACCTCCGGCGCGTCCCCCTTCCGTTCCACCACCATCCTCCCAGCCACCACCACAATCCCAACATCCGCCCCGACCACAATCAACGGGTCCTTATCCGACGAAACCCCCTTCCACATCTCAAGCCGGTCCCTCACAACCACCATCCAAGAAGTTCCGAGCAGATTCTCGACCTCCTAACCCTACCACCACCAAAGTTCCAACCACAATTCAACAACCACCTCAATCAACAACGCGTCCCGACCCAGAATTAGACGAAGATGTTCGGTTGATGAATTCTGAAGCCGAACATCTACGTCAACAATCCCGCGTTCAAGCTGAGAACTTATGGGGCAATAACATCAATCCCAACTTCGCTTTCCCGGCTTTTCCGAAATCTCAACCGTTACATCCGTCCAATGGATCGATTCACCATAGGGATATGTCACAGCCATTGGCAGCCCGTGAGACACCAACGATTGAGAGGAATAGGTCGATGAGGGGAGAGAGTCATCATCGACGGAGGAGTTCTGTTTCTCGTGGGAAACGAGTTAGTGCGAGTTTTGAGCAAACAGGTGTCATTAGTGAGTATATTCCATCTTTCATCCTTATCCGCCCAGTAATCCATCTTATGCTAGCCCAACCACACCCATCCGTTTCAGACTCCAGTTTCTACAAACACATTGATTGCGACCTCCCCGAACCCCAGCGTGCCCGTCAGCTCCTAATATGGTGTTCATCTCGAGCCGCCGCACCTCGCCCCAATTCCCATCCTTCCACTCCCGAACCGTCGTCATCAAGACGAAAATCGAGTAACCCTGGTAAAGACCCACCCCCGCTCCCTCCACTCTCACCCGACGACGCAGCTTTGTTGAAGGAGTTGCAGGATGATGTGATTAGGATGTTGGCCGAGAAGAGGATTGATACGAATGTGTTTAGTGTGGGTGGGGTGTTGGATGGGTTGGACGTCCCGCCGAAGAAGATGAGAGAGAATGAGCAGAATGTGAAGAATAGGGCTAGGGAGATTAAGTTTACGGAACATAACGAACGGTTTGTCTATTCATCACCTTGCATTCTGTGGTATAGACTGATTTGGGTGTACAGAGCGATGGCCGAGGACCAAGCTTGGGGCGAAGTCGCTACTTATTATAACCAACATAGAGCGAGGGTGATGGCTGAAACGGAGAAGATGAAGGAGACGCGAGCTCGCTCTGCGAAGGCCAAAGGTAAACAACGAGCCATGTCGCAGGAGGTGGAAGATTGGGGTCCGAGGGATTATGAGCTTCCTGAGGAGTTTAGGGGGAGTGAGGGGGTAGCGTTGGCGAGGAGTATTGTCGGTGAGGACGGTGGTAGGACAAGTCCGCTCAGTCGGAGGGTGGAGGAATGCGAACCCATCGTGAGTGTTGATTGGTTTTGGTTCTTTGAAGGCACCCTCTGATTGATTTACTCTTTCTTGACAGATTGATCACCTTCACGCATTGGTGGACTGTTCACTTCGGACCACACATCTAAGCGAAGAAGACCTAGATCGACGTTTTGCCCTCCTCTCCCTATCCCTAGCAACACGTTCCCAACCAATTCCCTCATCCTCCCTCTCCTCTACCCCAGGTACTCTATCATCATACCTCCCACCAAGTACGAATCCGTCCCGAGTGGCACCGCCGACAGACCCACAAGATTTGTTGAGAGCGTTATCGCGAATAGATGCGGAGCGACCGCAGGCGAAAGTTGGGGATGCGGCGAGGAGAGCGGTGAGGGAGGTGCAGAGGGTGAATGAAGCTTCTGCTGCGGGTGGGGTTGTGGATAGGAGACTGACGGGTGTTCCACCGCCTACACCACGGAAACTTCCTGGGACGCCGAGGAGGGCTACTACGCCTGGGAGAGGGAGATGAGGATTATTGTCTTCCATCTCTGCAAGCCTGCTTGTATGCGACACCTTCCATTAGCGTTTCGCGTGTCTATCCCGCATCTTGCTTATTGTTCACCGTCTGCTGCTACCATATATTTTTTTGACTGGTTCTTCGCTTTGTTTTCGGTTTTTCTTGATTTTTTTTGTGGTATTTTTATTGTTCGAGTGAATGTAGCAATGGAACGCCTCTCTGAGATTCTAGTATAGTGTTGTATTGGATATCGTGAACATTCTCTAGAGTTTTTTCGGAAACGGCTGTTGCTGTACTCAACACCGCAGGATCACTCAACTTTGGTGCACTGGCTTAGCGCTGAGTTCAAGTATAATTGCAAGTTCAACACATCCAAAATCTGTCTCACAAGTTACTGTTCCCTTATTTCAACTTCACTTCTAGCTCAGCCAGCTATTTTGTCGTGTCCCCTGAGCTTGGGCCTTTGTATCGACGGGTGGTTCAACGGAACCCTACGACGTTTGAGACAATCAGATGCGAAGGCATCGCTGATTCAGAGGCCTCTGATCTACCTGCACCTCGCCGTCTTCCTTCCCTCCTTTCCTCACCCTCAGCGTTATCTCCCCGACGTTGTCTTCGACGATGACAAGACTCATCTCCTCCAGGATAGTCCAGCAGTCATCCCTGCTCTGCAACCTCCCTCGAGAAATCCTTGAAAGCATTACCGTCGAAGCCGTCTTGCTAGATCCGATCGGCCCTCCAAAAATCGTCCACGCCCTACTCACCACATGCAAACAAATCTATGTCACCTTGGCTTTCGACAACCCCAATTCTCAAGTCCTCTATGGTCGTGTTTTCAAAGCCTGCTTCGATAACAGCGCTTTCAAACCGAGGTCACGCGAGAGCGAGATCCTCCCCGTACATTTCGCAGAACAGTTGCGCAAGAATTGCGACACGCTCCATTTTTTTCAAACACGCTACTTCGCAGGCGCCGGCTTTGTAGGATAGGTTTTGGGAGGTGGTGTTGACGGTGGTGGAAAATGATGGGAGGAATCAGATCAGCTTGAAGCTGTTGGTGCGGATTTGTTTGTGGATTTGTTTATTAGGGTGAGGCATTGGGAAGATCGGGGTAGATTTCATGGGCGTCTGCGGATGATGCTATTAACTCCCTTGCGATGTGGTTTCACTGGTTCTTCACAGCGAAAGGTACTCTGTTTCGCCTCCGCCGGTCCATTGATACTCACCCAGTCCCGTAGAGAAACTCGGGAAGGAGGTGCCTCCAGATTGGTGGCAAATGATTGGCCTCGTCACCCCCTTCGTCCATCTCGCCTTGCGGGTACGTGTCTCTTCCGTCTCACCTCAGCCTCCTCGCTAACAAACTACACAGCACCCGTCTTTCTACGCGCCTGACGTCCACTGCGAACTCCCCCTCGTCCACTCCGACCTCTCTCCGACCCAACCACACTCAGCTCGAACCGCACACGGCCCTTGGCCAATCTACCGCTCCTCAACCAAAATCCACAAAGAAATCCCCCATTTCGGTCACCATCTCCGCCTCACAATACCTCTCACCTGAGACCTCAACCGCAGCCAAACGAATCTATTTCACCCGTCGTGAAGTCGTACCCATTCGTATACCCGATATATTGCCACCTTTGAGGTCGGTGGAGTATCCGACGGGTTTGACGAAGGATGATATATATGAGTTTAATGTGTTTCCGCTGGCGAAGTGGGAGGAGGCTCCGAGGTGGAATTGGTGGGAGGGTGGTGGAGGCGAGGACGAACGTGGAAAGGATGAGAGGAAGCCGCCGAGTGTGAGGAGTGGGAGAGGTGGTGTATGATGAAGGGGGGGTTGTGGAGGCGGCCTGAGGGGAAAGGACAGGTTTACGACATTGGGATATTGTCGGGGTTGTGGCACGGTCGGATGCTCGTATGTTCTTTTTCACTCGCGTCGTTTTCGTTCGGTTTTATTCATTGTTGACCCCTTGCATCTCTCATAGGTCCCGTCGGAGCCGATCTACATGGACCTCGTCCGGACAGCCAGTATGCCACCTTCGTTCACCCAAACCAATCCTTTCGTCAACGGAAGACCCGTTTATATGCATATTCAAGAGCATCACTGCATCTCGCCTAATACTCCATACCCCTTCACGGACGTCGACGAGCATGGGATCAACAATGCTTGGTTCCCCACGTGGAGGTCTCTCCAAGAGGGTAACAGTGTACGTCTTTCGTCTTCGTTTCTTTTGTGGTCATGGTACTGATGCATGTGTGATAGGGACGCTTGACCATGTATAGTATGAAAGGAGCGAAATATACTTACGAGACTTACGTACTGGGGAAGAAGAGTTCGCATTCTCCTGATAGGTGTGTTTGTATTCAGATGGCGGAGAGGGTGGAGAGGCGGATGATGATGTGGATTAAGAGACGGGAGATGGAGTGTCCGTTGGAAGACTCGGTTGCATTTGGAGCAGGATTTTGAGGAGATGACGTTGGAGGATCATGAAGTTGAGATGGAGGTTGAGATGGGGTCATCTGACGGGGATGAGGATGAGGTGGGTTCTCCTGAACCAGAGGATGAAGGGAGTTATGGGAGTGAGGTTTCGGGTGAGAATGAGGAGGTGGAGAGTGAGGATGAGGATGAGGATGATGGGAGGCCTTGTGATGGGGTTGGTGATATCGTCTTTACTGGCAAGGTTAGTTTCTCGTTTTCGTCCTCACTGCTCCTCGTTGCTGATCTGCTTTCTTTTGTAGACCGATACTCGACATGGCGAAGCTTGGGATGCCTTTCAATATTACGGCTGTGTCCGTCCTTATGACGGCCTCACTGCTCCCATTCAGATTCCCGTATGTCCCTCCCTCCTTCCTCCTACCCACCCCCTCATTTCTTGTAGATCAGTCCTGCGATGGGGTTACCTGATGCGGAAGGTGGTAGGATTATATTCAGGGGGTATGTACATGCTGGACAGACATTCATTGGGACTTGGAGGAGTTGGACACTGGAGAGGAAGGCAATCCTGTTGGAGGGACCGTTGGTTCTGTCATTGAGGGAGAGATGAAGAGCTGGTCCAGTGGCTTTGGTTGGTGGATATATTGTATGGAGATGTGCATGGATATGAGATGTTGGGATAATAGGTTGGGGTATTGTATTGCCCTCTGTTGAGAATGTGGAGGATGGCTGGTGTTTGAACTCGCTGTCCAGCCATATATTGTTGTTATTAGGGAGTTTTCGCCACTCATATTATGGCGTGAGAAATCTGGATAAAATGGGACCCACATTCTGGATTTCGTTCCTCTCTCTCAGTGTTGAGGACTTCTTTTCAAAATCTGACCTGGTAGTATTAAAGCTTGTATATTATAGACCAGATGCAACCAAGACCTGGCAGCAAACAGTGTGATACTCATCTCTGTAGCAAAGGAATGAATACCAACCGAATTCCCCAATATTTGGGTTTGTTTGTCCATATTCTGGGGGGTGAAAAATCCCTATTGCATGATGTCAATGATCATGAGTGTTATTCAGTAGTATTCAGTGGATAGCCTCAGGTCTTGAAATTTATTTAAGTCAACATAATTCTCTGCACAAAGCTTCTGGATGCATTCACAGATTAAGAAGCTGAAGCCTGTCAATGGACTGGGTTGTGTTGTGAATGCATTCGGACTTGTATATTTTCATTTGTATTGTTTGTATTTTCATCAGACTTCATCGTCTTCGTATCATTTCCCTTGTCTATGATCCTTAGTACGATTCCTTTTATCTTATCTTATCTCGAACTCTGTACTACCATTAACATCCAATGACTTGCCACATATAGCCTCGTACAGCCTTGTCATTGTTTGTTATCCTTTTGTTCTTCTTTCATTGTACTTCATCATTGTCTCTGAACCTTAACTCGATTGCCATTGTCTAAAGTACATTGTCTCACTCGCTATTGTCCATAGTACATTGTTTGACTCTTCATTGTTCCTGTAGTATATAAGGACGTCTAGCTACTATGTATTCGGTAGCTTGTCCACTTGAACAATACAGCGCTTTAGTTGTATCCTTCAACCGGTTTGCTCATTCTCGTCATCCTCTATTGCCTCAAGATCGTAGCCTGAGTACTAGTTAGCAAGAAATACCCAAAGGACTTACAAGCCTTATTTGCTACCTTACGCTAATGCTAAGGCGCTCATAACACTTGGACAAGCTCTTACCAACCCTACTCACTCTACGATACCGACACAGTCAGGATCTGCGATCATTCCACCCACACGCCCCATACACATCCAGTTCGTCATCCTCTTCCTACAGTTCCTCAGTGACGTACTCATCGACATCGCATCACGACTCGATCGGTACCTACGAGAAATCCGACGGAAGTGCGACGAATGCCGAGACAACTAAGAATTCCCTGTTACAGAACAAATAGATCCCAACGATCTATCATCACGACGTCTCCACGAAATAACACAGGTTCAGGACGACAACCTCACCCGACTTGTCCAAACCAACATTGCAACCGAAACAGTCATCACCACATTGTGTTAACAACCCCCGCAACACACCACCAGCGTACGACGCACTCCGAACAACCAGTACTAGGAACCCAGACCCTGCACCAATCCCAGCAGCGATCCCACGACCTAGTCCACTTAGTCTCACGGAATTCTTAATTGAATTCCATTGCGTCGTCCTCACAGCCATCCAATTCACCATCACCAACTACCTTATCCTCAACAAACGATTGTCACCTCCAAAACCCTAATCATTCCTTATTCACTCATCCACATGGTCTTATCTGAAATCCTTGATATCATAATCAATCTTTTAATCGGGATATGCAATATCCTTACAATCCTTCACGAATATTCCTAAATAAAGACGCCATTACAGAACAAGCGGTTTCACCAAAGTTCAGAAACAACCTCCGAGCCGCGACAGTCGACGAAGCTAAAGCTGTCACCGAAAAGCAATTTGACCAAGCATGTGTTAGGAGCACTTTAGCGACTAGTACTCAGGCTACGACTTGAGGCTATAGAGGATGACGAACAAGAGCGAACTAGTTGAAGGGTACAGGCTAAAGAGCTGTATTATTCAAGTGGACAAGCTTAAGGAATACAAGAGGGCGAGAGCACCTTATATACTAGGGCCAGAAAGGGAGAACATAGTAGAATGGTATAGAAGGCGTTAAGAATAGCGTCCAGGGAACGGAAGAGAACATGATGGAAACATAGAGAAGAGAATAGAAAGTACCGGAGATCAGTAATGAGATCGGTATCCTGCCGAATGGGTATACATCAAGAAGCGAAGCTAATAATGGTACAATGTGATATAAATAGAATAGGTCCGAGGAGACGCGATAAGACGAGATAAGATGTCTGAGATAAGATAAGATAACTGAAAAATGAAACAGGTATACAGAGTCGTAACAATATGACCCGAGTACAAAATTACTCTACGCCCCTGACAGACAACTACTTGTCTGGAGTACCACAACCAACGAAGTTCAATTTGCAAATAGTCCACAACATCCGTTCAAGGAACAGTTTCCGACCTACGTTGATTGGGAACGAGAACATTTACGCACCCTATCACCACAAGAACCAGAACCATTATCAATATCCACAGCTTTACCCTATCACAATCCATATTCTAGACAAGGAACCACGAGGACTCCTCGACTACACTCTCCTCGACTTCCTTCACGTGCTCCATCTCGGTTACACACAAGGGAATCAACTGATTACACAACTACACCTTCCGCACAACCAAGTCGTGCAACTACACCAAATCCGAACCTTCAAGCGTCAAACGAAACAGATTCGGAAGCAGACAAAACAGATCAGATTGAAGAAGACCACACCATATGACAACCACTCGGTACAGATACCGTACCAGCCGAGACACAGAACCCTGAAACCGATCTGATCGATCCTCAAGAAGACAAACCTATAGATACCGAACACCCTTTCGTTAACCTGCCAAATCCCCTTGATCCGGTCTTATTCCAACCACAATGACTGCCTTCTCCACCTGCACCACCACCAATTCCTCCACCACCGCCACCTATCGTTATGACTACTCCCACACCCAAAGGACCCAAACTCACCGCACCAACTCCATTCACAGGAGACCGCTGTAAAACCGACAAATTCCTATCAGAAGTCAAACTCGTACTTGGTGCCAACCAAGGAGACTTCCCAGATGAATGGTCCAAAGTCGCCTATAGCCTTTCCTTTATGAAGGAAGGCACGGCAGGATCGTGGGCGATGCAATTACTGGGGGATATAGACGCAAAGAAAGCAGCGGCGATAAAGATAAAGGATAATTGGGAAGAATTCTCCAAGGCTTTGAAAGAAGCATTCAGAGAATTAGACAAAGGAGCAACAGCAAGAATGCAGATCCAGAGCCTTCATCAGGGACGCACTACTGTTGACCAGTACATTGCCAAATTCGAGGATCTAGCTTGACATACCAAATTTGATGATCTAGCCTTATGGGAATACTTCAAACGAGGACTCAGCTGGGACATACTCAAAGTTCTCGTACACCTTCCCACACCACCAAGTACCTTCGCAGAATTCAAAGCCGCCGCCATCTGAGAAGACCTGCATTGCGAACAAGCCAGGAATGAAGAATCTTGGCGATTTCGGAAATCCAAACCCATCTACCTGGATACAAATGAACACCCACCGTTGTATAATTGCAATTATCAATCCACTAGACTTGACATGGGTGTACCTATGGACATTGATGCCACAAAATTTAACCATTCGGGGATGACAACTCGATTTAAGAAGCTTACAGATGCAGATAGAAAGGCTCTAAGAGAGAAGGGAGCATGCTTCTACTGTCGTAAACCGGGACACTTCTCCAATAAATGCCTGTCCAAAAGACCCAGACAATGAAGATTCCCTCACCGATTTCAAGCACGAGTAGCAGAAGTAGAGAGGGAAGAAGAAGGACATCCCTGATCCACTATGGAAAGAATTGAGGAACTACTGAAAGAAACAGCAGAGGACGAGAAGGAGGAAGTCATTCAGGGAATGCAGGAACAACTTTCCAAATTGGGTTTTTAAAATACCTTCCATCGGTGGCGAATGAGAAGGTAATTGGACGTTTCTCTCATAATTATAACAGATATAGTATTTTGGACATTCTGGACTTGATCAATGTATCCACACTTAGGAATTCAGGAACTCCTTCGTTGTGTATTCAAGTGGGACTTATCGGGAGAAACAAAACAGCCACAACAGAAGCTCTAATTGACAGCAGAGCCACAGGAAACTTAATCAGCTACAAATACGCACTCAAGAAACAAATGCACCTTCAGAAATTGGCAAGACCCATTCCCGTCCATAACATCGACGATACCGAGAATACAAATGGTGAAATCAATCATTACGTCGAATTGGGCATCAGGATATATGGGAGGGAAGGAGGACGACATGAAGAAAGGAACCGCCTCTATGTAACCAATATCAGGAAAAGTAACATCATTTTGGGAAGTGACTGGTTACTCAAACACAATCTGGAGATTGATTGGCGATCTTACATCCTCAAATTTACACGATGCCCCAAAACTTGCAAGATATCAGAAGAAGGAGTAACCATGCAGACAAAACCCAAATTACGACCACCCAAAGCAAGGGTCAAAATAGAACCACCTGTCGTCAGAACCACACGAACCAAACCGCCTAAATGAAACACAAGCGTGGAACTGTCAAAAGAACTTTGGATAAATGACAAAACACTTCAGATCGAGGAAGGCACCCACAAATGGGCATACGAGGGGATCAAAGCATATAGAGTCCAAATCGGGGATCCCATACCAGAAGACGAAGACATCATCAATGACACCGAACATCCATCACTTATACAAATTTGGGCACAAGGAAATAAATCAATCGAATTAGCGGAAAGAGCCGCCCAGGGACAAAAAGAGAAAACCTTAGAGGAAATGGTGCCAAGAGAATATCAGAAATACCAGAAGGTATTTGAGAAGGGAGCATCAGAAAGATTCCCTATACCAAGACCCTGGGACCACGCCATCGAACTCAAGGATGGGTGGAAACCAAATAACTGCAAAACATATCCACTGTCACCAGCAGAACAAAAGGAACTCAACTCATTCCTGGAAGAACAACTACGAAAGAAATACATCCAACCTTCTAAATCCCCATTATCATCACCATTCTTCTTTGCCAAAAAGAAGGATGGGAAACTCCGGCCAACTCAAGATTACTGATACCTGAACTCCCAAACCATCAAGAACACATATCCCATTCCATTGATATCGGAATTAGTCGACAAACTAAAAGGAGCTAAGGTCTATTCCAAATTGGACCTTTGCTGGGGATACAATAACGTCAGAATCAAGGAAGGAGACAAATGGAAGGCCGCATTCAAAACCAACCGGGGATTATTCGAACCCTGGGTTATGTTATTCGGACTCATGAATTCACCGGCAACATTCCAGATGATGATGAACAAACTATTCAAAGAACTCATCGACGAGGGTTATGTGGTCGTATACCTGGACGACATCCTAATATTCACAAAAGATCTCATACATCATTGACAAATACTCCATCGCATAATGAAAATACTGCAAGATAACGACCTATTTCTCAAACCAGAGAAATGCACATTCGAAGTACCGAAAATCGAATATTTGGGATTGATCGTATCCCACAATCTTGTGGAAATGGATCCGATCAAGGTGGCAGGAATCACAGAATGGCCAGAACCGAAGAAGGTCAAGGAAGTTCAATCATTCCTTGGATTCTGCAATTTCTACCAATGATTCATCAAAGATTTCTCCAGAATCACAAAACCATTATTCGAATTGACAAAGAAGGATCATGAATGGGAATGGACTCTGAGATGCCAGGAAGCATTTGACAGCCTGAAGATGGCATTCACATCATCCCCGACACTGGTCATGCCAGACACCACCAAGGAATTCCAGATAGAATGTGATGCCTCCGATTATGCAACCAGAGCAGTGTTACAGCGCCTTTCATAAGTATGCGGAAAGATGATTTTTTCTCGAGCAGCCCCACCTCAAATCCAATGCTAGATTTGGAACTCTTCCATCACATCAGACCATTCTGACCCATCTGTGACTGTTCATTAGTCTGACTTGCTCCATGAGAAACTAAGAGGAACTAAGAGAAACCAAGCAACAAAGGACCATTGAGGTATGTGAGCCCCAACTATGGGCATTTGGTCCCAAATTGATGTCCTTCGTATGGAGTTCTTGGAAAGGAAGCTTCATCGATCGTGGAGACTTTCGGTACTCGCTCCACATCTTTTGGGGAGCCATGACACATAGCGACCCGAATTAGCTTCGTTTGTGGCTAGGAGGCTTGTTGAAAAAATTTGTCTTTCTGCATACTTATGAAAGGCGCTGTAACTCAGAGAGAAACAGACGGCAAATGGCACCCAGTCGCATACCTGTCCAAATCCCTAACCGATGCCAAGAGGAATTATGACATCTACGACAAAGAACTGTTAGCAATAATCCGATCATTGGAAGCTTGGCACCATTACCTTGAAGGATGTACACATCCTATCCAAATATACACTGATCACAAGAACCTCGAGTACTTCCGAAATGTGCAGAAACTAAGCCGCAGACAGGCCCGATGGGCCAATTTTTGACAAGATTCGAATTCAATTTGATTCACAAACCTGGAAAGACAAACAAGTCTGACAGTCTTTCGAGACAACAAGACCATAAGGAGGGGGTGGATTCAGACAACTTGGACAGAATACTATTAGGCCCCAATCTTTTTGCGAAAACAATCAATCTTACAGGTCGAGGAAACGCCTCAACCCACTCCCCCATACTAGCACGACAAGTTCGAATCACCATTAGAGCAGCTGTCACAACATTAGAAGGTGACTTAGGACTCAAAGAGGAAATTCAGAACCACACAGAGCTTGATGAATCAGTAGCAACAGCCTTAGACATCATCAGGAAGCAAGGGCCACGATCTCTGAAGAAGGGACTAGAAGAATGGAACCAGGAAGACAGATTAATTCTCTATCAAGGAAAGATCTACATCCCCAAAGACATGGAATTACGACGCAAAATAGTCAAATCCTGTCACGACCCCGTATTGATGGGACATCCCGGGAGATACAAGACATTAGAAATAGTACAAAGAGATTATTGGTGGCCAGGAATGTCAGTTTTCGTAAAAAATTACGTTGATGGATGTGCCACCTGTCAGACAATTAAACCAAATACGAATCCAACTCAAGAACCACTACATCCTACAGAGATCCCCACATGACCTTGGCAGATCGTAACCCAAGACTTCATCACTGGACTACCAGAAGCGGATGGATATGACACAATTCATGTCATGACCGACCGATTCACTAAAACTATTGTCGCCACGCCATGTCACAAAACTATAGATGCTGATGGAACAGCCAAACTCCTGATGGACGGACCATTTAGACACTACGGATTACTGGACAAAATCATATCAGATCGAGGACCACAATTCGTCTCCAAAGTACTCCAAGCAATTCTAGAACGACTCAACATCAAATCTGCACTAAGCACAGGATTTCACCCACAAACGGACGGAGCCACCGAAATAGTCAATTTGGAATTGGAAGTATACTTTCGAGCATACTGCAACCGCACCCAAAACAACTGGCCATCATTACTCTTCACCGCTGAATTAACTCATAACACACGAGTACATACTGCCACCAAACAAACACTGTTCAAACTCATGCATGGCTTCCGTGCCGAAACAGTGGGATCATTTAGACCTGTACCAGACATCCCCACAGCCGACCAATGTCTTGAAGAACTAAAAGAATCAAGATGAGAAGCAGAAGCTTGTTTACATATTGCTGCCGAAGCAATGAAGAAACAACACGATGCCTATGGAGTAAAAGGACCGAACTTCGCCATAGGAGACAAAGTATGGTTAGAAGGAAAAAATGTCAAAACAGAATATCCTAGCACCAAACTATCTCCAAGACAACACAGACCTTTTCCCATCGAAGCAATCATAGGATCCGGCACTTACAAACTGACACCACCGAAGAAATGGAGAATCCATCCAGTATTCCATGCAGGATTACTTACATCATATCGAGAAACGGAAGAACATGGAATCAATTTCCCACAACCCCCTCCGGATTTAATAGAAGGCGAGGAGGAATACGAAGTGGAGGAAGTTGTTAAATCGAAGGTCATTGGAAAAACCAAGAAGATCAAATACTTAGTCAAATGGAAAGGCTACCCTGAATCAGAAAATACTTGGGAAGATATCGGCAATCTACATAACTCGGCGAAATTAGTCGACTCATTCCATGAGAAGAACCCAAAAGCACCGAAACCTGTGCAAATTGCATTGACGCTACTCAAGGTACCTGAAGAACAATGGACACGTTTCTGGATCAATAGAGAGGTAGAACGGACAACAAAGGAGAACTACCTACAGATTCCCGAAGTACTCTCAAAACATCCGAATCCAGAGCATATAAAAGCACACCTAGCAAAGCTGCAAAACTTCATTTCTCATCGAATACTCCAGCAGCACCAGCAGCCTCTTAGCCAACCAGCTAAAACTCCAACTTGACTATCATCTACTTTCGTCTTCTGACCAAACACCCACCAACCACATCATGCTCTCAGTCATCAACGCCATCCACCTTTTCAACTGCATCACCCCCACTGCACACTTCTTTATTGGCCCTCGCTACACCAGGAATGAGCATGGCAAAGTCGTCGACCATGCCGACACCATCGAATGGGAGCAAGGCCTCGTCACCGACTACCTGCATAAAGCAGGATATCTCCAGGCCTCCCTATGGACCCTCCGCAATGACCCAACACAGGTTGAATGCCTCACAGTCAGCATGCACCGCCCCACCATAAGCGACATGCTCGAAGAAGTCGAAGGGCACCAGTCCCTGTACCAGTATTATAAAGTACTAGGACAATTACCCATTTTGTCAATTACAATGCACCAGAGAGTATCCCTCAGCTATTCTTCTGATGCACATTATAATGCATCTCTGCAGTACATAATAATGCCCTACTGCCACTTTGCAACCGCTTACGGGGCCCAAAAAAGGAATTATGGAAAATAGAGGAACATAAAAGACAGAAAACAAACACACAGAAACTCCCGAAAACATAAAAGACGGAAGACAAAGGAACAGAAAACAAACGCACAGAAGTTCCCAAAGGAGCACCTGAAAGAAAAAATGAAAAACTACAATAACCATTACTTAGAGTATAAAAGAGGGTCTTCTGTAAAAGAAAAGAGCAGGAGGGGGGAGGGTATAGAAACGGGAACCAAGAGAAAGCCAGACGACTTGCAGTTTGCATGTTGAGATTAGACGATATTAGGGTTCAAGACGGGTGAAGACGATATTCAATGTGGGGAAATGACGAAGCAGGTGAAGACGACGTTGAAGTTGAAGACGAGCAAGTGGGTAAAGACGATGTTGAAGTTGAAGACGAGCGAGTGGGTAAAGACGACGTTGGTGTTGGAGACAAGACAGCAGGTGAAGATGACAATGGGGTTGGAGATAAGAGGGCAGGTGCATTCGAAGGCGGAGTCGGAGACAAGAACCTGAAAACAACTCAACACAGCGGGCGTTTAGTCAGGTCGAAGCCTCACGTGTTGCGATTGCCTCTAAAAACATTTTTGATCAACAAAGCAAACTCCACTGAACGAAATACCAAAGAATTTACCTTTTCCTTCTAGGGGCCAGATTTGCAGAAGGTTCATCATCATCTGCTCATGCCCTGTTGAGCAGGTAAGGAACTGGGTGTTAAGAAAAATGTCAAAACTTACCTTCGCTTCTGGCCTCTGACTTCACCTGGCACTGGCTCACCTCTCACCTCTGTAGCCACATCGGTAGTCCCACCCACTGGCCAAGTTGAGATCATGGATTGGAGAACCCACTCTACATCATCCACCACTTCCAAAAGAGCGACATCCGAGACCTCCACCTGGCCAGCATTAACAGTGTTCCCCCACCACAATAACCCCATCAGAACTGTGATGAAGCCGTTCTGTCCACCCCGATGAAGGTCCTTCCTGTTACGAGTGCCTTAGTGTTAGCGAAGGTAGCGAGTAAGGCTTGTAAGTCCTTTGGGTACTTCGCTTACCAAGTACTCAGGCTACGACAAGTTGAGGCGGTAGAGGATGACGAGCGAGAGCGAACCAGTTTGAAGGGTACAGGCTAAGAGGCTGTATTGTTCAAGTGGACAAGCTTTAAGGAATACAGGGGGGCGAGAGCGCCTTATATACCAGGGCTAGAAAGGGAGAACATAGTAGAATGGTATAGAAGGCGCTAAGAATAGCGTCCAGGGAATACGAGAGAACATGATAGAAAGGTAGAGAATAAAGTGGAACGTTCAGGGAGTCGGTAACCTGCCGAATGGGGTATAGACCAGCAGTCGAGTTAATAATAGTACAACGAGTTATAAATAGAACGAGCTGGGGAGAGGACGCAATAAGATGAGATAAGGTGTCTGAGATAAGATAAGGTAATCAAAAATGAAATGGATATGCAAAGTCGTAACACTTCCAGTCTAAAACATCAACCCGAGCCAACGCTCCACCAGAGGTGAGTCGAGCTGATGGCTGCATTGCCATCCACCAAGCAGTCCACTTGGAAATATGGTCCTGGACTGCAGAGGCTGAGTTCTCTGAAAAAGGAGCCTTGGTGTTACTCCAAGGGCACCTCGAGGCTTTCCACTTCTTGATAGCATCAGGGATACCTGGAGCCATTACACCAGGGCCTTTTTCCTGCAACAATGTAAACGTCATCAGCGTCATACAGACAAAGCAAAAAAATTCAAAACATACCATAAATCCAAGACGACGCTCCATCTCAACATAGAGGCTGACAAGGACCCTCCACTTTGGGCCCAGCTTTAAGCCCCACATATACACAATGCCTTCCAGCATAAACTTCGGCCAACGCTCCCGGTCCCACATAATGGGCCTGCACTCCTGCCCACGGCCCTACTGGGAAGAGCCTCTAACCTGCTAGGCACTGATCCGGAAGAGGTTGAACATGATGCCCAAACAGCTAAGGCCTGCGGCTTGCAAACCTCAGTCGATAGTGGGTTGACATCCGTGGATGGAGGCTGGGTTCTCACAGCGCTTGAGGAGGAGGGTTGAGACGTTGTCGACGGCTCGCTGACCTCAATCGACAGCAAGGATCTCGAGGAAGGTGCTTGAGGAATGGAATGCAGGTTGCTCAATTCAGTTGACAGTGCAACAGCGATGGATGAAGATGGCGAATCTTCTGTAGCGGTTGTGGAAGGCGGCTGAGATGTGATCCGTGGCTCGCCAGCCTCAATCGACAGCAAGGACCTGACAGCAGTTGGCAACGGCGAGAGCGATACAAGCTGCGAGCTGTTCTGATCAGCTGGGAGTGGAGAAATCCCCGCAGGAGAGAACATAAGCCCATCGAAATCATCGCTCAGTAGCATATCCCAATCAGAACACTGCTCTTCATCCAAACCCCCCTCCTCCATGAAGTCAACGTTGTTGAGTAGCCAATTGGAAAACCTGGCATTGGAGGAGGTTGACATACGTGGGAACAGAAACGATTGTGACGCTGATGGATCGGAGACATGTTGGTCAAGAGAGTTTGGGAGAGGTGATTGCAGTGGAGGCGATGAAGGCTGATCCTGAGGGAAGAATAAAGGCGGCGGGGTCGGCGTTCGATCCAGCTGGTAAGACGCAGGGGCTTGGCTATGTTCGAGCGAATCATGATCCTGAGGATCACCGAAGGGCGGAGATGGCGTCCGACTTCGAGGGTGAAAACTGACTGCGGCAGCTCTGGATGATGTCGAAGAGGAAGCGGCAACAGGCTTGACAATATACCCCGATGCTGGGCTCCCCGCCAGAGGGCTTGATGACAATGCTTGAGCATGCATCTCTTCCTTAGCTACAGGGCGTATAAACATCACTTATCATAATAAGGTGAAAATAAGGCTTACTGAAGCATTGAGTGCCCCACTCCAAAATCATAGTGGCAACAGTTTCATAGCCCTCGGGGTTGCTCCGTTTCAACGATTGGCTGATAAGCCCTATAGTCTTACCATGGTGCAAGCTACCAGAGATGGAGTGAGCGGCAGCGTTGAATGGAGAAGAAAAAACAACCCACGTTATCACACCACATTCTCCTTGGTATCGAGGCATAGGGCCAGTAAGAAATAAATATCCATTCAGCCCTAGGGCCTCGCATAACGCGGATAGGATGGATTGGAAGTCTCCGACGTTCTTGATGGCCCTGCAGATGTTATTAGTAACCCTCGACTTAAATGTGAAGGGTGACATACCTCTGATACTCCTCTGGGCTCCTTCTACCTGGCGACGCCACAATCTCCTTCTGCTTATCCCAATCAGCATTTAGGGCTCGTGTCTCCTCCTCAGCCTGCTGCTCGAACCTCCTCTGAACCTCGGCAGGTTCACAGGGAAGGCGCCTCTGTGCAACCTTCATACACTCATTCAATCAACAACCCTTCTTCCCTGCCTGCTTAGCAGCAGCCTCCAACTCAGGCCACTTTGAATCCACCTCAGCCTCAATGGAAGGCTTGTGCTCTCGGTAAAAAATGTGAATGGCCTGTTGTCGTCTTGGAGGACCAGAGAGACCCTTTCCGACAACATCTTGAATGATTTGTACAACCTCGCCCTTCGGAGTCAGCTTCAGGAGGTGGGTGTTACGGTTATGATACCAGTTGCCGATTACCTGACAATGTCGAGTCGAGTCAGCCAAATCACAATGAACAAACGCATATAGTTGCGACGTACCACCCT
The DNA here is from genome assembly GCA_000697665.1 of Jaapia argillacea MUCL 33604. Lineage (NCBI taxonomy): Eukaryota > Fungi > Basidiomycota > Agaricomycetes > Jaapiales > Jaapiaceae > Jaapia > Jaapia argillacea. Next base: position 199,464 of record KL197738.1, on the reverse strand, counting down.
CAAGGACTTGTACATGGGTAGCTCATCATCCGTCATGTTCAAAGGCTCGTCCAAACGAGAGAAGGGGGGGTCCTCATTGTCGACCTCGAGATTCTGCTCTTACGGGAGGTCAAAACCATACTTGAGACACCAGAGCTTCATGACCATCTCATTGATGGAGCTGACGGACATGTTGTTGCTTTTGTTGTGGGCGCGGATCCAGTCATCGTTGTACTTGAGCAGGAAGAGACGTTTTGAACCGGTTACTTTTGAAGGAGCTCCACGTGATTTCTTGTCAGGAGGTTGCAACTGACCCTCCTCAGGATGGGTCGTTGGTAGAGAGGGGCTGGCATCCTGGGTTGGCGGAGTGGTCGGCTGGCTCTCCTCCATGGTGACAGAGTGGAATGAAGGAACAAAGAACGCGCTGGAACACAAGATTTATGAGCTGGCGAATTGACGTTTAGACGTAAGCGAAAGGCGTGACTTTGAGAAGAAGTAAAGGGCATGACTGCGAGGATACTGTATACAACGATAAACGTTCAACACACCTCAGCTAGACATGGATCTTGACTTGATCATCAGGCTTGGCCAACTGGTGCTTGAGAACAACCCCGAACTCAGTGATGTCTCCTATCTGCAAGCCCCAGGTTCTACCTATCCTCCTGCTCGTGAAGAATCCTCTAGCTCCCAAACTTCATCAAACCAGCCTTTCCATGGGTATCAATACCCTGCTCCGCTCACTACTCAGCATCGCTTGAGACAGGCTACAAGCCAGCCCTTACTGAATCCTCGTCCAGCTGAGCCTCAGCAGTTTCAAAGCCCACCCACAACTGCCAGTAGATCATCCAGTAGCCCATCTGCTGTCTCCTCAATCAGTCCATCCACCATCTCCTCGATCAGCCCATCCTCCATCTCCTCGGTCCGCCCATCCACCATCTCCTCGGTCAACCCATCCACCGTCTCCTTGGTCAGCCCATCCATCTCCTCTATCAGTCTATGCTCCACCACCACTGCTTTCTCCAGCTCTGATACAACCGACCACCAAGCCCAACGACTCCCTTTGGCTGCGGTTGGGTTGGATTGGTTTGATACTCCTGGAGGGTATCAGGGTTCCAATGGTAATTCATATATTGTGACAGTTGGGAACAGGACGTTGTCCACAGATCAATGGCAAGCATCGCCGAGTCTATCTTTTGAAGATATCCGGCCAATTGACACCCGATGAAACAGGGTCAGAGCATCGAAGTTGCTTGATGAGGCCCCCGACACGACGGTTCAGTCACTTCAAACCAGGGAAAAAGAACGCCCAAAGGCGTATGGAGTTATGGTCGGAAGGGCGGTTGGAGTCACAAGACACTGGTGCGCACTTCTTCTTCTACCCCCACCGAGCTGCAGCTCAAAACATCGAACCCAGGCCTGTTGCAGCCCACCTATCGCAGGGCGTTCCACATCAAGTCCAAAACAGATTTTGAACCTTTGAGGAGGCCATGGATACCGTCCAGGTAGCTGGAACCCAAGGCGAGCTTCAGGTAGCTCAAGGTCGACTTCCTCCTCCAGCAACTGGCCCTCTGGTGCCACTACTGCGAGTAATTCCACGAGACCATGGTACAAACGCTCGATGCTTCTACGTTGTTTTCAAGGGGGTGCAAGTTGGCATCTTCACTGACTGGTAAGGACGCTCATTGTTGATCAACGTAGCCTTTTACTGACCTGAAATAGGAGCAAGGCCTGTGCCAGAGTGAAAAAAGTTCCGTTTCAAGTGTTTCAAGGCTACAACTTGTATGAAGAAGTGCTCCACGAGTTTTTATTGGCAGAGCAATCTGGCATAACGAGGATCCTCCTTCCAGTCGTCCATGCTCGCCAAAGCCAGCCCGAGGCCACAAGATGCTGGTACTGCGTGTACACCGGTAAGACAACGGGCGTCTTTCAAACTCTGTGAGTTGCTTTGACAGAATCTGACTGCCGCGCCATGCTGACTATCTTTGTTGAAAGTTCTGATGCTCATACTGCAGCTGGAGACATCAATGGTGTGGAGGTGGAGGTGTTCAGTTCGGAGGGGGGTGCTGTTGAGGGGTATCAGCAGGTGCTTGCGAGGTGTGAAGTTTTTTGCGTTGGCGTGTGAGGGGAAGGATTGTTGAAGCCCTATTTGAGATACCCCCTAACTAGACATGTGCTAAAGCATCCTATCTTGGGTCCATCAGATCAATCAATGTCGATTCCTAAGGAAGCTTTTGGTGAATTACACCAAGCTCAAACACAAGTTCATTTAGTTCAGGACATAATTAAAGTATTCTTAAAAAGTAAGGGAGGCAAATGTCGTATGGCATGAAGTTCAGGGCAACCAAGCCTCAGCCAATGTCTGAGCAACTTGAGGCCACCCATAGATCCACGGCACGAGTGAAATACCACGAGCCTGCAAGTTCAAACTGAGAACGTGATATCTACACACCATCGCAAGCTTCATCTCTTCGTTCATCCACCCTGTCATTACACTACACATTTTACTATAGCTCACACATATTTTCCGTCTGTCTAACTACCCGGTGAGTTGTTATTTGCTGGCGCCCACTTCTGCACTCCCTAGCAAAGGCGTTGCAAAGTCTTCATAGGCATTATGGGTCGGCGCTGGCGGTAGCCTCTCCAGGCTGTGGGTGCCAGCCCTTTGCATTCTTACCTTTTGTTGAATGTCACTGACGTTCATCACTATCTTTCCAGTCGTTTAATGCTTTTGGCTTGCCCTTCCTGAGCCTAGTAAGTCAGTTTACTCCTTGCTCGTTCCAACTAATGGCTTTCCCGCATCTAGATGTTCTGCATCATTTAGTTTTGAGTTCAATGGTACAGACAGTAAGCCCTTCCCCATCCTCTCAGCTGCTCCAGCCTAACTGCTCTTTGTTAGACTTGTTCCGGAAGGGAGTTCTCCCCTTTTGTCATAGCGCCCGCCACGTCCTTTGACTTTGGATCGCTCCTACTCCAAGCTCTTCACGTTGCTGTAGAGGACGTCTGTAAGCCTGGGGATTCAATTGTCGCTGATGAATCATCTGAGACGTGCACCTCCCTCTCGCCACTATCCAGCCCTCCAAGCTTGCCGCTTTCCAGCCCTCCAGCCTCGCCTCGCATCCCAACTTCTACATGTGCTTCTCATCCTACGCCTTTCTTCCCTCTCTCTCCTATCTCAAACCTTCTCAAACCTCCCGAGCCATCTGCAGTATCTCGGATGCCTTGCTCGCTCCCCACCAAGCTTTGTCAATCAAGATCCAACACCAAGAATAATCGTGACGCAAAGCGAGCCCTTCTGAAGCGATGCAAAGCCGCTTCAAACGTGTATGTGAAGCGCAAGCTTCGACCTGCAATCTCCAAGTCCTACTCCCAGCTGGCAGTCCTAGGCGTGATTGATGCGAATCAAGTGTTAATGCCTGCTGCAGAAGGCTTTGTTGGTATGAGAGTGTTGAAGCAGGCCGATCAGGTCTTCACAGCTGAGGAGCTTATCGCCATGGGCTTTGAGTATCGCCACTGGGATGGTTGGTGAGTACCCGGTCTCTTCACTAGTCTGCTGTTCTCATGGTTTGGCTGTGGCAGTACACACGGCGTCGTTACTGACGCAAAGGATCACGTAGTAGTTGTCCTTGCCCCTCCTCCTCGAGATCCGCCACAATGCCGAGTAGAAGATTCTTGGGACCATGGGGTTGTGAGAGAAGCTGTTGAAGCAATGGAGAGTGCCAGGGCTGCATGTCGCTTCTCGGAGGAAGAGCTTTGCCATTGGTGGGGAAACTACATGTTTCTTGGGGGAGGGGTTTCGCACGGAGGCAGTCAAAAGGTGAGTTGCCCGTTGCATGTGTTCATGCCTGTTCTCACAGACACTTAGGTGCCTGGGAATCTGGCGAACTCTGCACAGCATGCTCGTGCCTTTCAACAGCTTGTACAAACCCGTGTGTTTCGTCGGATCGCAGGGCATAACAACACCCTTTTTTCCTTTTACACCCCGCGTCTCCACAATCACTATCAAGCAACCCTTAATCAGATCTACGAGGCGTACCCCCACTGCCGTCAAATATTTGACAACAGCGTCTGGCCTGCTGCGATGTTCAACCTCAGCCCCAGTGCAGTGACCAAGCCGCACGTCAATGGAGAGAACTATGCACCAGGTTGGTGTGCCGTTACCGCTATTGGCCAGTACGATCCGACAAAGGGGGTGCACTTTGTTCTTTTCGACCTAAAGCTTATCATCAAGTTTCTGCCAGGCTCAACCATCCTGATACCATCTAGCACCCTTCTACATGGCAACACTGCCATTCAGCCGCATGAACGTCGCTATTTGTTCACTCAATATGCTGCTGGAGGGCTTTTCAGGTGGGCTGAGTACGGGCTTCAGTCCATTAGATCTCTTCAGGAAGGCAACCCTAGCTTACTGGAGAAAATTCGCGGCAAACAAGCCTTACATTGGCAGCTTGCTTTAGATAGATTCTCTCGTATTCACGAGTTCAATCCACCTGCAGATACTGAAGCTTAGCTAGCTATTTTCTACTTAATGCCACTCATATGCTAGTCAGATTACTAATCAATCGGGTATCTTAATGAACTATGCATAAGCGCCCTCCGTTTCAGAACTGCTCAGCCAAACTTCCTTGCCATGTTGTAACCCAACTTCTTACCTTCCAGACTGTTGTATCCTCCAATATGTCGCCCTCCGAGACAGCCAAACTCAATGCCGCTATCAGGAAGAGGAAGAAACGCAAGCCCATTGCCTCAACTGCTGAGGTCTGGCACCCATCCGTCAGGACTGCAGTTGTAACCGACCTCTCTGTCTCTCACGACAGTCGACGATTATTGAGACAGGATCATCAAGTCAAAGTAGCTCGACCCTCACCTTTTCCCCTTGCTTGAGTCAATGTGGAGCCTGAGGTTGAGATGGATGCGGCTGAGGATATTGCTGATGCCGAGGTTGAACCTGTATCAGGCTCCCACCAATGCCTTCCTTGTAGAGCCAAGAGGTACGCGAACTCGGTGAGCGACTTGCAGATACCGTTTGCTTGAACATACTAACTCTGTTCTCTTCGTTCAGGATGACCCGCTGAAGACTTGGATCCCCTACTGCGACGAGTACCTGGATGAGCTCATTTCCCTGGAGGGAATGGGATGTTCTCATGGCTTAGGTTGTCCGGATTGTCGGCAAGCAGCATTTTTTCGGTGTCGGGACTGCTTTGGAGGAGATGTGGTGTGTGCAGAGTGCTTGGTTAGGCGCCATCAATGAACGCCTCTGCATCGTGTTGAGGTACGTGTTCTCGCCTTCCTCCATGTTTTTAGGCATTGATTTCCTATGATCTAGGAATGGGAGGACAGCTTCTTTCATCGAAGAACCCTAAAGGGTCTTGGGCTATGGATCCAACTTGGCCACCCTCCTGGGCAGCGATGCCTTTATGCGAAGGCCGCCCACAAGGATTTCATGATTCTCGATATCAATGGTATTCATCAAGTGAATGTCAACTTCTGCGGCTGCGGTGTCATCATGACGCCTAAGCATCTGCAGCTGCTACAATCTGGGTGGTGGCCTGCGACGCTGTTGGAGCCTCAAACATGCACGACCCTTCGCGCCCTTCGACACTTCCAAGCCCTCAACCTGCAGGGTAAGCTGTCAGCCTATGACTTCTATCGTACGCTTGAGCTTCGAACCAACACCATGGGGCTGGTGAAGCTGCCAGTGAGTAGGTTAATTGCCAAACGTGTTTCGTCAGCTAACGTCAGTTAAGGACCGGCTGCCCTCCTTCATGCTTATGATATGGGAGTTCCAACATGTTTTGATGGGGAAGCAAGCGGGGCGTGGTCATGACCCTGATGGTCTTGCCAATACCCCTGCTGGGGGCCTAGCTGTCAGGTGTCAGGCGTGTCCTATTCCTGGAGTGAATCTACCAGCTGGTTGGGAGAATGCGGCTGGTGACACAAGGTACGTGTATGTGTTATGGCTCCCGAGTTGTAGGCTGACCTCAGCGACAGGTGGCTTTACCGATTGTTCATCCATAAAGACTGCAACTTTTGCATGAGCAACCGGCTGCGATCGAGCGAGGAGCGAGACCCAACTCTTAGCAACGGCCAAGCCTATTTTGTCGACAATGCACCGTACTCCTTGCATGTTCTCAACCATGCTTCCGAGGAGGACGTGAAGGGTTGTGCCGGATTCGCCACCCTCCTGGACGCCAACACCAAGCAAACGAAGGGTCTACGATCTACCAGGGTGTGTGGAGTCAGCTGCTGACACGATCAATGGAGGGAGAGTGGCTTTGCAGATTTACAGAAGGGAGAGTGGTATGCATGGGTTTCTTTTCTTCTTTTACATCTGCTGATCCTTGTGCGACAGATTCTGCAATGTCGACTTTGTTTTTTGCTCCAGCCTGCAAGGCATCAATCCTTCCATCAAGATCGTCGACTCGTACGACATTGGGTGTGAGTGGAAGAAGAACCTCTACAAGTGCATGAAGAGTCTCCCCAAGCACCTCCGCCTCTCGACCCCTGAAGACCGTATCGCTTTCCTCGTCAACAAGTTCCATCTCGCAGGGCACGCAAAAAAGTGTCAGGCTCCTTTCTCGTTTAACTTCAGATATGGTGTTGGTCAATCCAACGGCGAAGGTCCCGAGCGGCTTTGGGCATGGCTGAATGGAGCAGGGCCAAGTACAAAGGAGATGGGCCCTGGCACTCGTCAAGATACCATCAATGATTTCTGTGCCTTCATGAACTGGTTGAAGACAATTGGCATGGGTGAGTGTTCTCTTCCTAACTAATCAAGCCTGAGCTAATCTCTTATCCAGAGAAAGCATTGCTTCAATTGCTTGTTGAAGCTGTCATTGAGGCTATCAAGCACATGTCGGCCTTCAAGATCTTCCATGCCAAGCTAAAGTGTGATCGTCTGAAGGAGCTGGAGGGCTGGGAGAAGATGTTAGTAGAATGGGAGGCCAATCATAGCAAGCCATGCCCTTATGAGACTTCAGAAGATAGTGCGTATTCACTATTCGTTAGAGAGTACACTCATGGCTCACTTCAGTGTCTCTAGCTATGACCCTTTCCAAGGTTCGGAAGATGGTGATGCAGGAGGAGGAAGCAGGCAATGTTGGGATAGCCGTCAATGCGGTGTCCAGTGCCACGGCTTTTCTGATTCTGGGTTTGGATGTTGAGAAGGCTCAGTGAGTGTTTGAATGCTCTATGTATCTTTTGATTCGTTCTGACATCTCTGCAGAGAAACACTGTCCAAAGATGTCAAGGCCACCCTGGGCCCCACTACTCTGCAGGCTGCAGAGCTTCAGAACCGACAAACCGGCCTTCAACAAAAGGTTGACTGGTTCTACAAACTTCAAGCTATCCACATGCCAGGCGTTGAAGCAATTCGAGAGGCTGAAGCCATTCGTATTCGATCCACCCAAAGCACCGGCCCAGAAAATGCCAAGCTCTACCTCCCTTCAGACCTATCTACAGTCATGCGGTCCAGAGGGTGTTCTAGCGGCCTGGTCTCCCTGGAGGCAAGACTTCGCCATGCCGAGGCGGTGGACGCTCTTCATAATGTTTGGAACTACCTTCGCATGCAAACATACCTTTCCAAGTTCAAGATCAAGAATATCACTGGCCAAATCGCCAACACCCGAGCATGCAGCATGCTCAGTCAGGTTGAATCCAAGATCACCTCAAGCGTCAGCAGGTATTGCCGTTCAAGAGCAGCCTATATGGCTCTTCAAGGGCCAGGCCAATGGGAGAAAGTATTGCAGGTCCCGAAGCCGGAAGATGTCCGAGGCCTGAATGAGAGTGACCTGAAGGAGACTGAGCAGATGGACGGTGAGAGGCTGGTGAAGAAGACTGGTGTTCAGGTGGGAGGTGATACTGTTAAGCCTGGAGAAGGTCACCAAGAGCTCTCTTGGATTTGGCTTGAGGGAAAGTATGACAAGGATGACGGTGATGGTCCGCACATGTGCGAAGGTCAGTTTTTACAGTTTGTCTATCAATTTTATCAATCTTATAGAGTATTTCTTTTCTTTAGCCCTCCAAATTGAATGGGCAAAGGCAAAGGCTCGAGCAGAGAGATGGGTCAAAGAGGTGGCTCTGCTTGATGAAGAGATGCATCGCACCATTGAGTATTGCAAGTGGAAGGCTGTCTGGTGGGAGAATCAGGCCACTCGTCGTCAAGAACTCGAGGAGGCTGCCCATCTGGCCCATCATCAAGCCGTCATTCAGTACACTCCTACCAGCCCTCATATTCACCATCCTCTACCTCCTCCTCCCTCGATGTCACCCGATTTAAAGGAGGGTTTGATCGCATACACTTTGGAGCAAGCCTTTTATGAACATCGCCGCGCTGCAGTTTGGGAGAAATCATGGAGGGCCGCTCGTACCCAAGCCAAGGCCTCCACCATCATCACGGGGATGGATCGTGAAGCGGATGATAACGATGAAGACAAGGCCCTACTCAACGGCATCCCAAGTCTGAGCGATGACTTTGACAACGACAATGGATTGTGGCAGAGCAGTGAATTGGATGCCGAGATTGGTGATTGAACAGTCCTCCCCTCTCCCCCACACCCCCATGGTGTTGTTATTGCTATGTCGCTTTTTTCTGTTCTTATCACCCCCTTCCTCTCCGCACCCTGATTTGTGTACTTTCTGGATGTTTTTTGGATGTTTTTTTGGTATGTTTCAACAGTTCTGTATGTTTTTCTTTTTCTTTTTCTGTGTTTTTTTGCAGCCCAGCAAGCGGTGTTCGGGAGCTGGTTGCACATTATTATGTGTTTCACCAGCCCATTGTAATGTACCACAGTAGTTTAGCTGAGGTTTCCTTTCCGCCCCATTGTAATGTGTTGGCTGGAGACTTACCCAACTCATTATAGTACTACTACAGGGACGCCTCCGAAGGGGTAATTTACTACCTAACCCCAGTTGTCACCATCCGCTACGATCCCGCCAGTGATCTACGAGCAGACGCTGCCATCCTACCCCCGCTCACTCGCCTCCACCTATCCAAACTCCTGACAGTAGAACCCGCTCAATTCCCCATCGATCCAGACACCGACGTTGCCTCCAGTGCCTCCTACCACCCTGACTCTCCAACATCCTCCCTCCACAAGTCTGACTATCAGCCCATATCCCCTCTCCTCTCCACCCTGGGGGACTCCTCCTTCACGTTGACTACTGACTTAGACCTCGAGGAACAACACCCCCGACCCTTCTCCAGACACCTGTCAGTGTCACCAGCAGACGCACCCAATCCTCGAGTACCAACCCCTCATCCATTCGCACTAGCAGGTACATATGCATTAGTTCAGAGCAAAATGTCTAATCACCCATCATTGCCTTCACTAGTATCTGTACCTGAAACCCCTCTGTCTGAATGGCCCGCTCTGCCAACCCTGCCTAACGAACCCACACCTGCCGATGCTTGGAGAACCGGATGGACATAGGAACAAGTAGATGAGTGGAATAAGACTCGAAACGAGGGATGGAACAATGAGGCTATTGTGGATTCGGAGGACATCTGGCCTCAAACCAACAAGGAGAAAAGACGTCGCCGACCCAAATGCTGGGGGGGATGACTGTCAAATGCGATTGCAAACCGCCATCCCAGGCCGCAAGGGCTCGAGTAGACTTTCTTCCCTGTGGTCTCGCATCCTATGGGTCGGCCATTGTGATGGCGGATTCAGAGGATTGTCTGTATCTCCGAGCATCTATAGGTGTAAAAAAACCAACCATTGTAAGCCCCTTCTACGATCACGACCCACCACCACTCATCACAACTCCACCAGCCACACCCCGCTTCCACCCCTACACTGGTCGACCCCTTCCATCCCGTACACCGACCGCATCTGCATCGAAAACGACCTCTTTGACTTCCTTATGGAACAAGTATCGTCGTCAGCGACCGCTCTCCAGACAGCTGAGTGGACCCACTCCTACTGGATCGAACAGGGAAAATGTTTGGCTGGGTCAGACGGTCTCATGGGCCCTCAACTCCCCTCCTGGTACCCTTCTGAACCTGCCCCTGTCGCCCCTAAGGCTTAATTAGGACATTAGGGACAATGTCGGACTTTAGAGAGGGGGTGGTGTTGTGAATGCATTCGGACTTGTATATTTTCATTTGTATTGTTTGTATTTTCATCAGACTTCATCATCTTCGTATCTGTTAAGAATCACACCTTGCTACGCCTATTTTTCATTTTTCTTGTTATTCGACACTCCTTGCGGATATCTGATCCTTCCATATATGGGATCATCAAGCACCACGATCGTATTCCTCCTGAACACAAGGGACGGGTACATATCCTTTCGACATCCCTCCGATACATCCTTGTTCCTGCACATCCAACTTCTAGTGCATCATCCCTCATTCGCACTCAAACCATCGACACTCCAACCAACATTCCACCTTCCAGTACGACCCAGGCCACGGACTATGGACCCCTATGTCTCTGACTCATCTATCAGACCATCAACTGTGGACTATGGACTATGGACCCCTAACTACGGACTCCTATCCTCCTGACTCACTTTGACTCATGATTACTACTGTCTTACTACTGTCTTACTCATCACTACTACAGACTACGGACTGTGCTTCATCTTAGTATATATACTTCCCTGTATTTGCTAGTATTCCCCATCTTGTTCACTTTGTCAATATAGATCGTTATCTTTATTCACATTGTTCCAACTTGGTCCCTGTCTGATCATCTGTCTGGAAACCTCTGATAGTCTCTCATCCTCTCGTCGTTCTACTCTGTGGCTGTAGCCTAGGTACCATCAGAGAAGTATCAAGTCTTTCATTGTATACTTCGTTGAAGTAACGATCTTAACAGTATCATTTCCCTTGTCTATGATCCTTAGTACGATTCCTTTTATCTTATCTTATCTCGAACTCTGTACTACCATTAACATCCAATGACTCACCACATATAGCCTCGTACAGCCTCATCATTGTTTGTTATCCTTTTGTTCTTCTTTCATTGTACTTTGTCATTGTCTCTGAACCTTAACTCGTTTGCCATTGTCTAAAGTACATTGTCTCACTCGCTATTGTCCATAGTACATTGTTCGACTCTTCATTGTTCCTGTAGTACATAAGGACGCCTAGCTACTATGTATTCGGTAGCTTGTCCACTTGAACAATACAGCGCTTTAGTTGTATCCTTCAACCGGTTTGCTCATTCTTGTCATCCTCTATTGCCACAAGATCATAGCCTGAGTACTAGTTAGCAAGAAATACCCAAAGGACTTACAAGCCTTATTCGCTACCTTATGCTAACACTAAGGCACTCATAACAGGTTGTCTCTTTATCCCACTATCACTTGCTAGACTTGGGTTTTTTCTTGGTATGTTATCTTTACACTTTGTCTGTATTGGCTCACAGTTATTTGCACAACACTGGTGAGGTTTATGGCTTGTCTCATTGTGGTCTTGAAGCCAGCTGATCCTATCAATCCCTTCTGTTCTCAGATACAGATCTCATCCAAGCTCTAACCTCCACTTGCTATCAATGTCTTCAGAGCTTAAATCAGGAGTTTCATATGGTGGTGATACAGCAGATGCATTTATCTAGCCTTGTCTGAAGTGTAGAGACACAAGGTACATTATACAGGGTGGGATTTCAGAAGTAAAGGAAATTGATCAATTCTACAGAACTGCAAACTAGTTTAAAAATGGAAAAGTGGAGGAGTAAAGTTGAACACATACCAAGCTGATGATCACCAATAAGAGAATGCAAGACTCTCTGACACCCTTCTGTATCAGCCCAAAAAGACTCAAGGTCCATCTCCAAACTTTTGATGGCATGCAAAAGCTGATTCAAAAGTTCCAATGCCTTGACATCATGCCACATTTGCTGAAATATTGCATCCCAAGTTATTGTGCCCCAGTGAAGAAAGGAGTGCTTTGCAATGATAGCACTGGCTAGATGAAGGTAAAATATGCCAATGACACATGTTAATGCGACATACTAGCAATGGCATAGATGGCTTGTTGATGAGTTGAAAGTTCAATGGTCTAGAAAATTATAACATTAAAATACAAAAGTAGCAATATTAGAGTATACCTGAGCTTGGAGCCAGTTACAGAAATTGTCCAGAAGTGAGGAGTAGCGTGCCTACACAAGTAAAACCATGTCAAGTCAATATAGATATGAATACTAGAAGGAGAGTTATTGAGCTGCTTACTTTCTACTCATATAATTAAAGTATTGAACAAAGATTTAACAAAGAGGTGAACAGATAATGATACTACTACTTACAAACTGGTACAATGGAGAACATGAGCTGGTTAAGACACTGGGGCCAAAGTGGACAAAGCACTCACTCTCTGTCGATGCAACCCAGGGAGCAGAGAACATGAGCTGGCTGAGAGACTGGGGCCAAAGTGGACAAAGCACTCACATCCTGTCGATGCAACCCAGGGAGCAGAGAACATCAGTTGCCTGAAGGACTGAGGCCAAAATTTATCAGGTACTAACTATCCATGGATACCAAGATAATACTCCTCCAACCCATTTCTCAAAAAGCAACTCTTTTTGATCCCTATATTCTTTATATACCAACTCACAAGCTCTGTATCTCTTATCAGTTGAGACAAATAATACTAAAAGCTTCTCACCTTTTAACTCCCCATTTTCCACATAAATCTAAATTATTGTTCTGAATACACACAAATAGCTGCCTCAATACATCATCACCAAGGGCATCTGCAGTTTTCTCCAGCAACTTGTTGCAGTTCGTATCTGGCTTGTCCATATCTATATCACATGTGAATGATAGATCCTATATAGAGATGAACAATCCTTTCCTTGAAGTTGAACATCCATTGAAGGTGGAAACCTTGTTTCATTGAAAACTTTTGCATATTCTTCAGTGAAACGATTGGGTGCAGATAAAGATGCCTTTTCAAAAGCATCTTCCTCTTCCTCTCCTTGATTCATAAAGAATTGCTGAGTCTGAAGCACAAAATCATCAAATTTTGTGTATATTGCAATCACTGGAACTGCAAAGCTTTCATTCATAATTCTCCACCCAACAGCAACTGAAAACCTACCAGCTCCAGGATCACACTCCTGGAAAAATCTTGCCTCTGCTCCAGTCAAGAGACGACTGGCATTGTCAGTTGGGAGACAATACCTTTCCAGGTAATTGATCAATGCCAGGCCCATTGGACAGAACACTGATAACCCACCAAATAGCATGCAACTGTCTCCATGAGGCTGTTTCCATCCCTCGCTGTTTAATGAAATCTTGTACAATCTTGAATTCCTCAGTGGATCCACATTCAAATCCACGAGAATCATGAAAAATATATCGGCGATTGGCCTCAAATATCATCTCATTCTCGATGTTGTGTACACCCCGCTGTCGCTTGGTATTGGCTCAGATCGAGTGATTGAATAGTCTACTACATACCTCCCTGCTTGGTGCAACGGCGGAGAGGTCAATCTGGTAGGCAGACGATGTGTGATCAGGGATCACTCCTCGCAATGAAATCCAATCCGCCACCTACCTCCTCGCCATCAGAGTTGTAGATCTTTGGCTGATCCGTCGTGTTGCAGACCTTTTGTAGAATCGTCGTCTTTCCTGCGTTTGCTTTGCCCATCACCAGAACGCGGAATTGGCTATAATTCTGCCTGAGTCGAAGGGTTCGGTTGTCCATGAGATGATGATCCTGGTGAGAGTTGCGAGAGATGACCGGACGATCGATAACGACGAGCGCCTGCACGAGTGTGCACTGCATTGTCGCGATGGGGACATCTCGGCGAAACGTCTCTTCCTTTTGCACCGTCAACACGCAAGTCATTCGTGGCTGCCTCTCGGCTCACGTCCTTGGCCTCCACCATAGTTCTCGTCTACGCTGAGCGCTTCCCCAGTTTGTCTTTCAACCATTTCGAATTCCAACTGTAACGAGGCGATATATTAGGCGTTCCAAAACACACCGTTCATCTCGCCATGTCTCCGACTGGGCCAATGCCCTGTCTAGTCGTCTCGGGAGTAGCCTCTGGAGCTGACTGCGACAGGTTCTGGTAAGCTATCATTCGTTCCACCCACTTCAAAATCTTCGCGCCCATCATCCCATCCTCAACGAATGAACCCAGACATACCCCACCTCACTCTTCAAAGTTGGAGCCAACACAAGTCCAGGGTGCGAAGGCAAATGTAGCAGATCAAATATCCCAATCTTCTCCCTCTCCCCAAGTCGTACCTCCTCCCCTCCTAACATTACCCTCCCAAACGCCCAACACCCAAACGCAGCTCTAGCACACGAAACCCCCACCCGCCCCCGTTTCTCAGACCCACTCTCGTTTCCCTCCGTGGTCGAATCTCTCACCTCCATACCCACCTACACGATCACGATCGTATCACACCCCCGAACACCTACGCCATAACCGCCATACGCCGAAGCTTGGCAAGGAGGAATCTGGAGATGAGGGAATATAGCGTTCATGATCATTTGGCGTTTAGGGAACCGGAATTGGTGGCTGATGCCAACCTTTACTCCGCTGCTTTCAATCAATTGGCCGGGTTCACCAACCTCGATACTTGTCCTACCTAAACCCCATCGAGTCACCCGCTCAAGCTTTCGGATTCGCGAATTGACTTGGGATGATGATTTGTTGCGTTGTGTTGCGTGGGTGTTTGGACCTGCGTTGAGGGCGTTGGAGATTGCTTGGGTGTTGGGGAGGTTAAGGATGTGAGTTCGTCTTTTGGTTCTTTCTTTCAGGCATATATCGCCCTCTCGTGACACCGAGTTTCCATTGTAATTTTCGTTCGTTGTCGTTTTCGATCATTACCACCTTTGTCATTTTCATTCCTCACTCTCTTATCCCACCCCGGGGCTGACATAGCTTTCTTTCGGTATGGATATAGGACACCCCAGTGACATTAGGAGCCGAACACCTAACCCGTCTCCCATACATCCAATCCATACAAATCCACCACATCCCTTCTGGTCCACATAAACGCAGATCGGACAGACCTCCTCCGGGCCTTTTTCATCGATTCCATGATTCCGATGATGATGATTCCGACGACGATGATTCCGACGACGACGACGGAGATGGGCACAACCCTCCATCTAGGCCTGGCCCGCCTCACGTAATGGACGATGAACAAGTTCGTGACGCTTCCAACTATCTCAACCAAGTAGTAGACCTACCCCAAAATTGTTCTGGCAAGGAGGAAGATGGATGGGAGATTGCTCCTCGCGTACCCATTTCGTCAAGACGGCAGAGGGAGAGAAATCTTTGGGAAGAATTCAAAGAGCCAATTGTACGTCTGAACCTCCCTGTACCCGATTTCTTACAATGACGGCTGACTCATTTATCCGATCCGTGGCATCGTCACCACGGTAGTACTCAAATGAGTCCTAACCCTAATCCAAGACTTCAACACTTTCCCTCTCAGTATGCTACCGAATCGATCGTGGCATACACGCTCAAGGCATGCAATCCAATTCGGAAGCCGCACCTTCTGGCACAACGACGCATTCGAGTAACCGTACACTCGTCGCATTCGCTGCATGACCTTTCGCTCCTGCCCTCGGCACCGGTCACAGGCCCTCTTCCCGAGCCCATACCTTCACCACCTTCGAACGTCCGATGGCCGCCACATGACCATTGATTCGTACATCCAGCACGACGACTCCACACTCGTTTCTTCCTCGCGACGCAGGGTTCATCCAACAGCCGCATTGGCCACGAGCACTCAAGCTGTTATCCATTGAGTTGTCAATACCTCGTCGGTGTGCGAAGCGCAACGAGTGTGGGAAGTGGCATCAATGAACTTTGAGGGAGAAGCGGAAGAGAACTTTGTGAAGGAGATGGTGAGCATGTTCGGGGGAGAAAGGATGGCGTGTTAAATGGTGAGTTTCGACGTGTTCTATATGTCTTCGACTATGTCGAGTCGTTCATACTAGTTTACAGGAATCCTCCGCTGTTGAACGAGAACGGTCCGCCCCAGCAGGAACCATTGGTCTCGGAGATCGCTGAACTGCAGCACGACAGATCCACCTGTTCAGGGTCAACCCCATTCCCAACAACATCGACACCTTATACCCTCAGTCACAGTGTGTCCACAACACCGAATTCCGAACTCGATCATCCCCGAACTCCACATCCCAATTGAACTCTTCCTCGCTGAAGGGCTTCGCGAATCAAGGGAAACTTTCAGCGGAGTCGTCTGACTTCTCAGTCGGTGTACCCGTCGACCTGCCCCGGGAGAACTTGTGGAGGAAACCCAGATGATGGGGTGTTCATCTGGATCGGGGATGAACCAGAGGAGGGAGGGTTTGGGATGTGGGAATGGCGACACGATTGGAAGTGAAGCGCTCCCAGTTGATGAGCATTCGTGACTGAATCGTGGAGGTATGGCATTGTGTGGCGTGGAGTATCCCGGCATGTATAATAACTGTGGTCCAAGCAAGTAGAGTTGTATCTGTGCGTTCCTCACCTTATCGTACAAGAAGTGGTGTCAACATCACCAACATCTATGTTGCTGGTTGGACCGGAGGTCGAGGTTGCGAGCTTATGTATGTCCAGTTCCGCTTCCATTCCACGCAGAGCGTTCGAACGACTTGACTGTATAATTCGATGATATTCTTAGCGGGTTCTACAGGGATTTCGTACAGGTATCGTAGTACAACGGAGGTATCTCATCACTTCCCGATGGTGAACCCAGCTCCATCCAACTGCACCACCTTCCGTGTCCTCATCAAATCCACAACCTCACCTCCGGATCGGCAAACAGCCAATTCGACTCAAACGCAAGTCTAACGCCTTCCATAGCTATCGACCTCTCCAACACCCATCCATTCTTAATACGCCTTCGGGAGTTTCCAACTTGTGGTAATCAGGATGTCGGGATCGTGGCACGTTCGATGTGGGATTGAGTTCCGAAGGTCAGAGGAGGTCGCAATCGAGTTGATAGATGGGATTCGCCGATGCGTTCGGACAGATAGTTGTATCATCCATAGGGTCCATAGTCGTCCCTGTACGAAGCCATAATTCGATGATTGCCATGATAGTCTGGGGAAGTGTCGACACGTTGTCGAACCATACAAATAGTTCGACCGGACTCGACTTGGGTCACAAGAGCAGAAGGTTCTCTCGGGGTCTCAGCACATGCGAGCCAATCGTCCGCTTCGTCAAACAAATTGGCGCCTCCATGAACGCCTTCCCAAAGACGCGTCGGAGATGTGAGTCGTGCATAGCTCCACGGAGCCTGCGTTCGACGGAGGGAAGCGAGATGAGACAGGTGCAGATACGGGGAAGGGTGCAGAGGCGTAAGGAGAGGAGGGAGTCCCAAAGCGAGGGCAAATCTATCTGTTGAGTTGACAAGGGTGGGGATTGGAGTGGATAGACGAAATGAGATGGACTTACCTGTGGCCCACCCATCGAGCGAGACTTTCGCACCATTTCCAGCCCGATCCCTCGTTAGATGAAGGATATCACCTAAGAAAGTATATTAGAACTTAGGTCTTCTTCTACCCAGCTAGCTCGGTACTCACACTCAAGCGGCCGTCCTACTGCTGTTCATGCCACCCAAATAACCCGTACGTTCCGCCTAACACAAGGACGCTAAGAAGTTAGACACTCAAGCCTATCCAGGCGAGCGAGAGGGTAGGCCAGTACATATTTTCCTTGCAGGTATCGACGGTAGTGTTGGTGGAGTACGAGTTGGTGGTATGAATTGAAGCAGTGAAACGAGGGTGAACAGAGCAAGGATCACTGCAACTTCAACATGGACGCGGCCAAATAGGGCAAGGTCGTAACTCTCCCTCTTCCCCATGACGTGTGCGCGGACTGTGTTTCGTTGCTTCAAATGGCTGGAAAGATTGGGTGATAAAGTGACGGGCGCTGCTGGGCCTTTGTTCATTTTCTTGGCTATAGTCCTCATCTCGACGGGCACAATATGTTTTTGTGAGTCGTTCGATGCCAACGTTGTGCGCAGCCATGACCGTACTTACTCGTTCGCTGGCAGTCTTTGTGGTTCTACCGGACCTATCTTTTCCTCTACTATCATGGCCCATATGCACACTCATCGCTTCCAATCTTTGGATGCACTATTACTACGTGTGCACTGTTCCTCCGGGGTTCGTTGATGACCCCCCACCAGAGAGCTGCAAGGGATGGCGATGGGCGAGGAAGAGGAAAGTGGCAAGGAATAGGGCGTTGACGGGTGTTAGATGGACTGGGGAGGGAGGAGTGAAGATGAGTAGAGGGTCTGTGACGCGGTGTAAGAGGTGTGGATTGATGAGACCTGAGGTTGGTGCCTTTTTTGGTCTTTGGGGGCGTGTTTAAGCCAGGAACTATGATGGCTGATAGTGGCTTTTGGGTCGTATGTTTGATCCTCTGAGAGGTCTCATCATTGTCGGATATGCAATCGTTGCGTGTTGAAGTTTGATCATCATTGTCCAGTGAGTATCCGTCGTTCTTGTACGCATATATGGTACTAACATAGGGTTTTAGTGTTAGTGTGCTCGTTCTTTTTGTCTGAAATTGGGGATTTCTTAGGGTATCATGTCTAGGGATAAACCAATGCGTCGGGCTTCACAATGAACGCCATTTCATCTTGTTTATGTTCATCGCGTCGCGTTTGGTCTCTGTGATTAGTATGACTGACACTATCGGATTGTGCAGGGCCTACCTAATCCTGTCATGTTTCTGCTACTGTATCCTCGGATATCCACATTTCTTCGAAGCGATCGGCTTCACATTCAACGTGAGTCTACTCTCTCCCTCTCAGTTTTATTCGGCTCATTTCCCTGCCTTTTCAGGACCACTGGGACCACTTCGTACCTGCATTGGCGTTCATCCTGACGTACATCCTCTCTGGTGTCTTGTTCTTGGCTGTGGGGATTATGCTCTCGTGGCATTTGTGGGGCATCGTGAATGGGGAGACGAGCGTGGAGAGTCAGGATCATGAAGTGTACAGGAAAATAGCTAAGGGAAGGGGTGACGTGAGTCAATTTCTTCCACGTTGCCCAGTGAATGTGGAATTGAATGGGTTGTTTCCCTTGGCGCAGACCTTCGTTAATTCATATGACCTTGGGTAAGGACGAGTGGTTCCAGCGTTCGGTTTCCAGGATCTCACGGTTATTCATGTAGAAAACGGAAGAATCTCGAGGTTTTTTTCAACGTTGGGCAGGATGGCTAGTGAGGGCATTCCACCGCATTTCGTACTCGTAGCTTGCTGACCACCCACCCCAAGTCCTTTGTGGACTCTCTGTTTCCCATTCCGAATCGAGCCCTATACTGATGGCCGAACGTGGGCGCGAAGAGAAGGGTATGAACGACATTTAGGAGTGAGGGAAGGTGACGAACTAACTGATGAAGATGAAGAGGAGGAAGAGGATCAGCCTCCTGCGCGAAGGGAGGGGAGTGCAGCTAGGGACTAGGGTTCCCTGTCTAGTTTAGGTATGTCGTCCCAAGCCCCTGTTCTCCTCGATGTGGGTTGGTATGCGCGGTGTAGTTATATGATGACAGTTTGCCGGGGCCAGTTGACCCTTTGGAAGTGGTTCGCCTCTTGTTCAGTTTCCATCGGTGCTGGATTGGATGGATGATCTCCTTCGGAAAGTGGATTGATATATGTCCGGCTTTAGTTTTTACTCATTACGAGTTTTTGAACTGATTTCTTCACTCCCTCCTCTGCTTTTTTTACTCTCGGCGAAATGGCGTTCACTCACCCCCTGTCTCACAGATTTTTGTATCTTGTCAGATGTTCTGTTGCAAGCCTACTGCTACACACGCGCCATAGTCTTCTAATTGCTGCTTCTCGCGATTTTCGCATCTGCAAGTCCCGCCCACGTGGCTAATAAACACCATCAAAATATTTTCCAAGTCGTCACTTTGCTCTCAGTGGTGGGGCTTACTGATCCTCACCACCAATACCACATCGAGACCAGTGTTCAACTCGACTTTTCTTTCCTTCTCTCGCCATCCCAATGCAGTTGACGGCGATTTTGACCGGAAAATATCTGGACTATTGGATGAAACTCGGCTCTAGGAAAAGTCTCGTCTCCTTGTCGGGACTGGCGGGATGTCGCCTACCATCATATACGATTCCGAGCCGTGGCAAATTTGGATGCCAGTGTCGCAATCTTGCAGCTGGTCGCTGCTTCACTCGGTGAACTCGACTAAGAATACGCATCCACACTCCCCAGGCGCTGTTTCACTTGGTGAACTCGACTAAGAATACGCGTCTACACTCCGCGTGAAGCCCCACGTCCGAACTAACGCTCCGTTCCTCAGCTATAAGAGGAGGTAACGCAATGCAGAGGTTAGCCAGCAATCCTCTGTAGTAGCGATAGCCTCTCAGTTCAAGATGAAGTCCTTCGCTCTCTTTGCAACCCTCCTCGCCGCGATCTCCTCGACTCTGGCGCATTGTATGTTGTCTATCTCTCGTTCACGATTCAGGGATCGAGTTATCTTATGTTCCGATGTCTAGATACTTTCCCTTCTCTCATCGTGGGCGGCACGACCACCACAGCATGGGAATACGTCCGAGAGACCAACAATTATGTATCTCAGGATCCCGTACGTCCATACCATCCTCCCTACTTGGGGTTGATACCTAATTTCGTTGACCTTAGGTTACCAACGTCAACCTCACCGACATCCGCTGCTACACCTCGACCACCAATGCGATTTCCTCGACTGCCACCGTCGCTGCTGGTGCCACTATTGGATTCGCTTGTGACAACACGATGTATCACCCTAGTGTAAGGAGCCTTTATCTTCATGTCTGTAGTTTCCCTTTCGGCTTACCTTTATCGTTGGTTCAGGTCGTGAATGTGTACATGGCTAAAGCCCCAAGCAACGTCTCCGCTTGGGACGGCTCTGGCACAGTTTGGTTCAAGGTATGATCTTGCTATTGGTATTGTATCATTAATGGGGATCAATGCCCCTCCCCCAGGTGTACCAAATTACCGCCGTCACTAATGGTGGAACTTCCATCACTTTCCCTGCGGAAGGACAGTCGACAGTAAACTTCACGATTCCAAAGAATCTCCCGACTGGGCAGTACCTTGTCCGCGTTGAAAATATTGCTATCCACGCGGCGTCCACCTACGGGGGTGCTCAATTCTATGCACGTCCTTTCCCAGTTTATCTCGACCGAAGTGATGACTGACTTCTTGCGTCATATAGTTGGCGTGCGGACAGGTCAGTGTTACTGGAGGCGGCTCCGGCACACCAGGACCCCTTGTTGCTTTCCCTGGGGCCTACACCGGTTACGAACCTGGCATTTTGATCAACATCTACTCCCCCATCCCCGCTACTTACACCCAACCCGGACCAGTGAGTTTCCTCCCTCCTGGCTGCTGTTGGCTTGAGTCACTGACGACTGGTGAATTACAGGCCGTCTGGACTGGATAGATGCTTCGAATATATGAGCGATATGCGATAGGATGGTCAAAAGTGTTCAACCAGCTTAGATCCACGATTCTAGAGCAAATTAAATAGCCCATTGTGTATATGTTTCCCTGCCGAATGTTTGATTTTCGTGGTCCATGTTTGCAGCCGCGCGAAAGTTCCTGACAGGGTGATCACGTGCATTTGATTTTTTCGAAAGCGACGGTGAACCCTGCTGGACGTCGAACGTGCATTGAGCGATGAACAGTTTCGGTATGTTCTTCCGAACCCATCTTCTCCGCGATCTGGGTTGGTACACGCGGTGCTGCTGTGCTGCTGTATGATGACAGTTTGCCAGGACTAGGTGACCCTTGGGAAGTGGTTCGTCTCCTGTTCAGTTTCCATCGGTACTGGATTGGATGGATGATCTGCTTCGGAAGGTGGATTGATATATGTCCGGCTTCGTTTTCATTCGTTACGAATTTTTTGAATTCGCATCCATTCCCTCCATGTTGCTTCCACTTTCCACGTGGCGAAATGGTGCTGACTTCCCTACTGTCTCATAGGTTTCCCAGTGCCCGATGGGGTTTATGTAACTTGTCAGATGTTCTGTTACGACCCTATTGCCACACACGCGCCATCATCATCCAACTATTTCTTCTCGGGATCTTCGCATCTTCAACTTGAAGCCACACCAGCGTGGCTCATCAACTCGATCGATGCCGAAATACCTTTTGAAGCCCTTGCTCGTACCTTCAGTCCTCGGCGGTTGATCATCCTCACCACCAACACATCGAGAACAAGCCCAGCTTGACTTTTTCTCCACCTCTCCTCGGCCCATTGAAGTTGAAGGCGACTTTGGCCGGAGAATATCTGGAATATTGGGTGAAATTCGGCTGGGGGAAAAGTCTCGTCTCCTTGTCGGGACTGTCGGGTTGTGGTTAACCATCATCCAAGACGTGGATAACAAAAGGACACCAGTGTCCCAGTCTTACGACCGGTCGGTGGTCGCTGTTTCACTCGGTGAACTCGACTAAAAATACGCCGACACACTCCGCGTGATGCTACCCTCCGAGCTAACTCTCCGTTCCCCAGGTATAAGAGGAGGTACCACAATGCAGAGGTTAGCCAGCATCCCTCTGCAGTAGCGATAGCCTCTCAGTTCAAGATGAAGTCCTTCGCTTGCGCTGCAACCCTCCTCGCCGCGGTCTCGTCGACTCTGGCGCACTGTATGTTGTCTATATCTCATGCAGGATCCGGTGATTGTGCAGTCTTATCTTCCGACGTCTAGATACTTTCCCTTCTCTCATTGTGGGCGGCACGACTACCACAGCATGGGAGTACGTCCGAGAGACCAACAACTATAATTCTCAGGCACCCGTGCGTCGATATGGCGCTCCCTGCTTGGAGTTAATAACTAATTTCGTCGACTTTAGGTTACCGACGTCACCATCCCCGACATCCGCTGCTATACCTCGACCACCAACGCGATTTCCTCAACTGCCACCGTTGCTGCTGGTGCCACTATCGGATTCGCTTGTGACAACACGATGTATCACCCGAGTGTAAGGAGCCTTTATCTTCACGTTTGTGGTTTCCCTTTCGGCTTACCTTTGTCATTGGTCCAGGTCGTGAATGTGTACATGGCTAAAGCCCCAGGCAACGTCTCCGCTTGGGACGGCTCTGGCACGGTTTGGTTCAAGGTATGATTCTGCCGTAGTTATTTCTGGAATTAAAAGGGCTCATTGTTTTTCGGTCAGGTGTACCAAATCACCGCTGTTACTAACGGTGGAACTTCCATCACTTTCCCTGCTGAAGGACAATCGACAGTAAACTTCGCTATTCCAAAGAATCTTCCAAGTGGACAGTACCTTGTCCGCGTTGAAAATATTGCTATTCATGCGGCATCCGCCCATGGGGGTGCTCAATTCTATGCATGTCCTTTCCCATTGATATATTCGTCAAGGCGATGGCTGACTACTTGAGTTATATAGTTGGCGTGCGGACAGATCAACGTTACTGGAGGCGGCTCCGGCACACCAGGACCCCTTGTTGCTTTCCCTGGGGCCTACACCGGTTACGAACCTGGCATTCTGATCAACATCTACTCTCCCATCCCCGCCAATTACACACAACCTGGACCAGTGAGTTCACCCCCTCCAGACCGCTGTTCGCTCGAGTCACTGACGACTGGTGAATTACAGGCCGTCTGGACTGGGTAGACGCTTCGAGTACATGAGCGATATGTGACAGAACGGTTATAAGTGTTCAACCAGTTTGGATCCACGATTCTAGAGCAAATTAAATAACCCATTGTGTGTATGTTTCCCAGCCGAATGTTTGAACTTAGTGGCATAGTGCGAAAGTTCCTGACTTGGTGATCACGTGCATTTTAATTTTCGAAAGCGACGGCGAACGCTGCTGGACGTTGGACGTTGAACATTGAATGCGCATGAAGGGATTAACTGTCCCCGACTCCCATGAAGTAAGGAGGAGGGTTTTCTCGTGCTTGATTGGACAGACAACTCGTTTCGATTGCACGATTGCACGTGTGAAAGTTCTTCTGTTTATAGAAATCACTCATATGGGCGATATAACTTACTCATCTACCAGCTTACCCCGCCACTTGGACTTGTAGCCGAAGTCCATCAGAGTCCATCAGTTACAATGCCCTTCAAGCGAATCATCAGCATTTCAGACTTGCTCAAATCTTCGGTTGTAAAGGATAGATTTCTTCCCACTGGAGGTTCTTTTTTCATTCGAGTTCCGACTCACTCTTGTTTAGTCCAACTATTCTCGACACGGAATTCATGAATAACACGTATGTTGAGATGTCTGGGATCCTCAAATCGAATGACAATACTAGGCTAGCTGTTACAACTCGGGTAATCGATGCTGTGTCATTCCTCTCAAAGATTAATATTGAATATTAGCCCTTTGAATCAATGGGGAGTCGGGGACTGGCGCTTGCCTCTGCTACGATTTAGGTGAGTTGTTCCCAAACCCTCTTCTCCTCGATCTGGGTTGGTATAGTATGCGGTGCAGCTGTATGATGACAGTTTGTCGGGGAGCTGACTCTTTGGGAGTGGCTCGCCTCTTGTTCAGTTTCCATCGCTGTTGGATTGGATGGATGATTTGCTTCGGACAGTGGATTGATATATGTCCGGCTTTAGTTTTTACTCGTTGCGAGTTTTTGAACTGATTTCTTCACTCCCTCTGCATTTTTATTTGACTCGCAGCGAAATGGTGTTCACTTACACACTGTCTCACACGAACTTTCCAGTGCCCGATGTGGTTTTTATATCTTGTCAGATGTTCTGTTGCAATCCTACTGCTGCACACGCCATAGTCATCTAATGGCTGCTTCTCGCTCGCATCTCTAAGTCTCGCCCACGTGGCTCATAGACAACTTCAAAATATCTTTCGAGTCGTCACTTTACTCTCAGTGCTTGGGGCTGACCGGTCCTCATCAACAACACCACATCAACACCAGTGTTCAACTCGACTTTGCTTTCCCGCTCTCACCATCCCGATGGAGTTGAAGGGGATTTTGTCTGGAAAATATCTGGAATATTGGATGAAACTCGGCTCTAGGAAAACTCTCGTCTCCTTGTCGGGACTGTCGGGATGTCACCGACTGTGATCTACGCTTCCGAGCTGTGGCAGATTTGGACACAAGTGTCGCAACCTTGCGGCTGGTCAGTGGTCGCTGCTTCACTTGGTGAACTCGACTAAAAATACGCGTCCACACTCCTCGTGATGCATTACTCTCCGAGCTAACTGTCCGTTCCTCAGGTATAAGAGGAGGTACCACAATGCAGAGGTTATCCAGCAACGCTCTGCAGCAGTGGTCGCCTCTCAGTTCAAGATGAAGTCTTTGGCTCTCGTTGCAACCCTCCTCGCCGCGGTCTCCTCGACTCTGGCCCATTGTATATTGTCTATATCTGGTTGAGGATTCAGGGATCGAGTTGTCTTATATTCCGATGTCTAGATACTTTCCCTTCTCTCATTGTGGGCGGCACGACCACCACAGCATGGGAATACGTCCGAGAGACCGACAATGCCGAATCTCAGGATCCCGTATGTCCATATCCTACTCCCTGCTTGAGGTTAATAACTAATTTCGTCGGCCTTAGGTTACCAACGTCAACAGCACCGACATCCGCTGCTACACCTCGATCACCAACGCGATTTCCTCAACTGCCACCGTCGCTGCTGGTGCCACTATTGGATTCGCCTGTGACAACACGATGTATCACCCTAGCGTAAGGAGCCTTCATCTTCATGTTTGTAGCTTCCCTTTCGGCTTACCTTTATCGTTGGTCCAGGTCGTGAATGTGTACATGGCTAAGGCTCCAGGCAACGTCTCCGCTTGGGATGGCTCTGGCACAGTTTGGTTCAAGGTATGATCTTGCTGTTGGTATTGTATCATTAACGAGGATCAACGTCACCCCTCCCCCAGGTGTACCAAATTACCGCCGTCACTAATGGTGGAACTTCCATCACTTTCCCTGCGGAAGGACAGTCGACAGTAAACTTCGCTATTCCAAAGAATCTTCCAAGTGGACAGTACCTCGTCCGCGTTGAAAATATTGCTATTCATGCGGCGTCCACCTACAGCGGTGCTCAATTCTATGCACGTTCTTTCCCAGTTTATTTCGACCGAAGGGGTCGCTGACTTCTTGCGTCATACAGTTGGCGTGCGGACAGGTCAATGTTACTGGAGGCGGCTCCGGCACACCAGGACCCCTTGTTGCTTTCCCTGGGGCCTACACCGGTTACGAACCTGGCATTTTGATCAACATCTACTCTCCCATCCCCGCCACTTATACCCAACCCGGACCAGTGAGTTTCCTCCCTCCAGGCCGCTGTTCGCTTGAGTCACTGACGAATGGTGAATTACAGGCCGTCTGGACTGGATAGATGCTTGGAGTATATGAGCGATATGCGATAGGACGGTCAAAAGTGTTCAACCAGCTTAGATCCACGATTCTAGAGCAAATTAAATAACCCATTGTGTATTATGTTTCCCACCCGAATGTTTGATTTTAGTAACGGAGGTTTGCAGTTGCGCGAAGGTTCAATTCGAACTTCCTCAGCACTTATGATCACGTGCATATGATTTTTGAAAGCATTGAGCAACACCGGGCGCTGCTGGACGTTGAACTGTAACGTGCATTGATAATGGATTACAGCGAGCGGAAAGCTCTTTCGAGTCTCCTCGGTCTCTTTCGACGTCTTGACATCACCAGGCTTTGAGGAGGAAGCCGGCAATGCGGCTGGTAGGGCTCAGAGCCCATTACGTCAAATTTTGATGGATTTTTTGAGTCTCAGGCCCTTGTCGTCAAGCAACAGGTCCGTCGAACGTCGACAAGAGACCATTCTGCACCACTTAGCCCCGCAGACTGAAGGACGGCATGAGCTCCGTTTAGTTGCGGCGAAAAGTGCTATGAGTAGGTATGTCGCCTCAAGTCCCTCTTCTCCGCGATCTGGGTTGGTATGATGCGGTGCAGTTGCACAGTATGATGTCAGTTTGCCCGGGCCAGTTTACCGTTGGGGAGTGGTTCGTCTCTGGTTCGGTCTCCATCGTTACTGGATTTGATGGATGATCTACTTCGGAAAGTGGATTGTATATTTCCGGCTTTCGTCTTTACTCGTTACGAGGTTTGGAGCTGATTTCAAGTTCTTTGCTCTGTCTTGCTTCTGCTTCGCACATGGAGAAATGGTGCTGACTTTCCTACTGTCTCACAGGTTTCGCAGTGCCCGATGGGGTTTTTGTATCTTGTCAGATGTTCTGTTGTGACCCTGCCACCACACACGCGCCATCGTCATCCAACGTTGCTTCCCGGGATCCTCGCATCTTCAACTTGAAGTCCCACCCGCGTGGCTCATCAACTTGAACCACACCAAATTATGCTTTGAAGTCCTTGCTCGGAGTTGCTCCTACCTTCAGTCCCACGGCGCCCGATCATCCTCACCCACAGCACATCGAGGACAAGCCCAGCTCGACTTTTCTTTCCTGCCCGCCTATCCTCAATGGAGTTGAAGGCGACTTCTGGCCGGAAAATATCTGGAATATTGGGTGAAATTCGGCTGCGGGAAAAGTCTCGTCTCCTTGTCGGGACCGTCGGCCTGCCACTGACCATCATCTACGGTTCTGAGCTGTGGAAAGAATTTGGACACCAGTTTTGCGATCATGCAGCTGGTCGCCGGTTCACTCAGTGAACGCGACTAAAAATACGCATCCGTACCCCGCGTGATGCTCCACGACCGAGCTAACTTTCCGTTCCTCAGGTATAAGAGGAGGAAACCCATTGCAGAGATTGACCAGCAACCCTCTGCAGTAGTGGTCGCCTCTCAGTCCAAGATGAAGTCCTTCGCTCGCGTCGCAACCCTCCTCGCCGCGGTCTCCTCGACTCTGGCCCATTGTATGTTATTCTAGCTCTCGTTCAGGATTCGGGGATCGATTTTTCTGATGTTCCAATGTCTAGATACTTTCCCTTCGCTCATTGTGGGCGGCACGACCACCACAGCATGGGAGTATGTCCGAGAGACCAACAACTATAACTCTCAGGCTCCTGTGCGTCAATATACCGCTCCCTGCTTGGAGTTAACAACTAATTTCGTCGATCTCAGGTTACCAACGTCAACAGCACCGACATCCGCTGCTACACCTCGGCCACTAACGCGGTTGCCTCAACTGCCACCGTCGCTGCGGGGTCATCTATTGGATTTGCTTGTGACAACACCATGTATCACGCAAGCGTAAGGAGCTCTACCTTACCATTTATAGTTTCCCTTTTAGCTTACCTTTATCGTTGGTCCAGGTCGTGAATGTGTACATGGCTAAAGCCCCAGGCAACGTCAGTACTTGGGATGGCTCTGGCACAGTTTGGTTCAAGGTATGATCCTGCCATCGTTATTGTGGCATTAACGAGGCTCGACATTTTTTGGTCAGGTGTATCAAATCACCCCGTTACAATGGTGAACTTCCATC